>CATOUR010000188.1:0-600000 GCA_951848785.1 Callosobruchus maculatus
TGACTAAACCGACAAAACAAAGTTCCAAGGAGTTTTTGGCTGGGTACTCCTCCACCAAAAGTTGAAGCACCTATACGTACTTTGCGTGTTTCTGCCACGGTATTAGTAAAGCATCAATATTTCATTGAATCTGCTTCAATATAACATAAATACACATAAAACATCCAAAAGTTCATAGGTATGTCATCGAAAGCAATGTTCAAATGGTTCTGAAAGGTATATAGAAGACCAGTGGCGGCTTGTGACTCACAAGACCGGTGGAGCCAAAATATAGAAAATAACACAAATTTATCGGCACCTTAAAAAATATAATAAAACAACAGTAAACACACTCACCCACAATTTTATCTGAATATAACTTATGTACAAAAGCCCGGTATGTAAAATCTAATCGTCTTTCCTTATTTTTTGCAAAAGGGTCAATAACTTGTTCGTTAAAATTGTCAATGTTATATAAAAACTTTTTGTTGTTCCATCAGGAATAATGGCAACACAGTTAGCTTTAGTTAATTCTCTAGTCATGATAAACTTTAAGCATAATAGTCCAGCAACTCATTTTGAATTGTTTTAGAGGTTCCTTAAAATACTGTCGCTTTATTTGCTAAAATGATCCACACAGTGACGAAAATGGCGACAAACGTATATAGATAGATAGACAGATAGATAGATAGATAGATAGATAGATAGATAGATAGATAGATAGATAGATAGATAGATAGATAGATAGATAGATAGATAGATAGATAGATAGATAGATAGATAGATAGATAGATAGATAGATAGATAGATAGATAGATAGATAGATAGATAGATAGATAGATAGATAGATAGATAGATAGATAGATAGATAGATAGATAGATAGATAGATAGATAGATAGATAGATAGATAGATAGATAGATAGATAGATAGATAGATAGATAGATAGATAGATAGATAGATAGATAGATAGATAGATAGATAGATAGATAGATAGATAGATAGATAGATAGATAGATAGATAGATAGATAGATAGATAGATAGATAGATAGATAGATAGATAGATAGATAGATAGATAGATAGATAGATAGATAGATAGATAGATAGATAGATAGATAGATAGATAGATAGATAGATAGATAGATAGATAGATAGATAGATAGATAGATAGATAGATAGATAGATAGATAGATAGATAGATAGATAGATAGATAGATAGATAGATAGATAGATAGATAGATAGATAGATAGATAGATAGATAGATAGATAGATAGATAGATAGATAGATAGATAGATAGATAGATAGATAGATAGATAGATAGATAGATAGATAGATAGATAGATAGATAGATAGATAGATAGATAGATAGATAGATAGATAGATAGATAGATAGATAGATAGATAGATAGATAGATAGATAGATAGATAGATAGATAGATAGATAGATAGATAGATAGATAGATAGATAGATAGATAGATAGATAGATAGATAGATAGATAGATAGATAGATAGATAGATAGATAGATAGATAGATAGATAGATAGATAGATAGATAGATAGATAGATAGATAGATAGATAGATAGATAGATAGATAGATAGATAGATAGATAGATAGATAGATAGATAGATAGATAGATAGATAGATAGATAGATAGATAGATAGATAGATAGATAGATAGATAGATAGATAGATAGATAGATAGATAGATAGATAGATAGATAGATAGATAGATAGATAGATAGATAGATAGATAGATAGATAGATAGATAGATAGATAGATAGATAGATAGATAGATAGATAGATAGATAGATAGATAGATAGATAGATAGATAGATAGATAGATAGATAGATAGATAGATAGATAGATAGATAGATAGATAGATAGATAGATAGATAGATAGATAGATAGATAGATAGATAGATAGATAGATAGATAGATAGATAGATAGATAGATAGATAGATAGATAGATAGATAGATAGATAGATAGATAGATAGATAGATAGATAGAATAGATAGATAGATAGATAGATAGATAGATAGATAGATAGATAGATAGATAGATAGATAGATAGATAGATAGATAGATAGATAGATAGATAGATAGATAGATAGATAGATAGATAGATAGATAGATAGATAGATAGATAGATAGATAGATAGATAGATAGATAGATAGATAGATAGATAGATAGATAGATAGATAGATAGATAGATAGATAGATAGATAGATAGATAGATAGATAGATAGATAGATAGATAGATAGATAGATAGATAGATAGATAGATAGATAGATAGATAGATAGATAGATAGATAGATAGATAGATAGATAGATAGATAGATAGATAGATAGATAGATAGATAGATAGATAGATAGATAGATAGATAGATAGATAGATAGATAGATAGATAGATAGATAGATAGAAGATAGATAGATAGATAGATAGATAGATAGATAGATAGATAGATAGATAGATAGATAGATAGATAGATAGATAGATAGATAGATAGATAGATAGATAGATAGATAGATAGATAGATAGATAGATAGATAGATAGATAGATAGATAGATAGATAGATAGATAGATAGATAGATAGATAGATAGATAGATAGATAGATAGATAGATAGATAGATAGATAGATAGATAGATAGATAGATAGATAGATAGATAGATAGATAGATAGATAGATAGATAGATAGATAGATAGATAGATAGATAGATAGATAGATAGATAGATAGATAGATAGATAGATAGATAGATAGATAGATAGATAGATAGATAGATAGATAGATAGATAGATAGATAGATAGATAGATAGATAGATAGATAGATAGATAGATAGATAGATAGATAGATAGATAGATAGATAGATAGATAGATAGATAGATAGATAGATAGATAGATAGATAGATAGATAGATAGATAGATAGATAGATAGATAGATAGATAGATAGATAGATAGATAGATAGATAGATAGATAGATAGATAGATAGATAGATAGATAGATAGATAGATAGATAGATAGATAGATAGATAGATAGATAGATAGATAGATAGATAGATAGATAGATAGATAGATAGATAGATAGATAGATAGATAGATAGATAGATAGATAGATAGATAGATAGATAGATAGATAGATAGATAGATAGATAGATAGATAGATAGATAGATAGATAGATAGATAGATAGATAGATAGATAGATAGATAGATAGATAGATAGATAGATAGATAGATAGATAGATAGATAGATAGATAGATAGATAGATAGATAGATAGATAGATAGATAGATAGATAGATAGATAGATAGATAGATAGATAGATAGATAGATAGATAGATAGATAGATAGATAGATAGATAGATAGATAGATAGATAGATAGATAGATAGATAGATAGATAGATAGATAGATAGATAGATAGATAGATAGATAGATAGATAGATAGATAGATAGATAGATAGATAGATAGATAGATAGATAGATAGATAGATAGATAGATAGATAGATAGATAGATAGATAGATAGATAGATAGATAGATAGATAGATAGATAGATAGATAGATAGATAGATAGATAGATAGATAGATAGATAGATAGATAGATAGATAGATTAGATAGATAGATAGATAGATAGATAGATAGATAGATAGATAGATAGATAGATAGATAGATAGATAGATAGATAGATAGATAGATAGATAGATAGATAGATAGATAGATAGATAGATAGATAGATAGATAGATAGATAGATAGATAGATAGATAGATAGATAGATAGATAGATAGATAGATAGATAGATAGATAGATAGATAGATAGATAGATAGATAGATAGATAGATAGATAGATAGATAGATAGATAGATAGATAGATAGATAGATAGATAGATAGATAGATAGATAGATAGATAGATAGATAGATAGATAGATAGATAGATAGATAGATAGATAGATAGATAGATAGATAGATAGATAGATAGATAGATAGATAGATAGATAGATAGATAGATAGATAGATAGATAGATAGATAGATAGATAGATAGATAGATAGATAGATAGATAGATAGATAGATAGATAGATAGATAGATAGATAGATAGATAGATAGATAGATAGATAGATAGATAGATAGATAGATAGATAGATAGATAGATAGATAGATAGATAGATAGATAGATAGATAGATAGATAGATAGATAGATAGATAGATAGATAGATAGATAGATAGATAGATAGATAGATAGATAGATAGATAGATAGATAGATAGATAGATAGATAGATAGATAGATAGATAGATAGATAGATAGATAGATAGATAGATAGATAGATAGATAGATAGATAGATAGATAGATAGATAGATAGATAGATAGATAGATAGATAGATAGATAGATAGATAGATAGATAGATAGATAGATAGATAGATAGATAGATAGATAGATAGATAGATAATAGATAGATAGATAGATAGATAGATAGATAGATAGATAGATAGATAGATAGATAGATAGAGATAGATAGATAGATAGATAGATAGATAGATAGATAGATAGATAGATAGATAGATAGATAGATAGATAGATAGATAGATAGATAGATAGATAGATAGATAGATAGATAGATAGATAGATAGATAGATAGATAGATAGATAGATAGATAGATAGATAGATAGATAGATAGATAGATAGATAGATAGATAGATAGATAGATAGATAGATAGATAGATAGATAGATAGATAGATAGATAGATAGATAGATAGATAGATAGATAGATAGATAGATAGATAGATAGATAGATAGATAGATAGATAGATAGATAGATAGATAGATAGATAGATAGATAGATAGATAGATAGATAGATAGATAGATAGATAGATAGATAGATAGATAGATAGATAGATAGATAGATAGATAGATAGATAGATAGATAGATAGATAGATAGATAGATAGATAGATAGATAGATAGATAGATAGATAGATAGATAGATAGATAGATAGATAGATAGATAGATAGATAGATAGATAGATAGATAGATAGATAGATAGATAGATAGATAGATAGATAGATAGATAGATAGATAGATAGATAGATAGATAGATAGATAGATAGATAGATAGATAATAGATAGATAGATAGATAGATAGATAGATAGATTGATAGATAGATAGATAGATAGATAGATAGATAGATAGATAGATAGATAGATAGATAGATAGATAGATAGATAGATAGATAGATAGATAGATAGATAGATAGATAGATAGATAGATAGATAGATAGATAGATAGATAGATAGATAGATAGATAGATAGATAGATAGATAGATAGATAGATAGATAGATAGATAGATAGATAGATAGATAGATAGATAGATAGATAGATAGATAGATAGATAGATAGATAGATAGATAGATAGATAGATAGATAGATAGATAGATAGATAGATAGATAGATAGATAGATAGATAGATAGATAGATAGATAGATAGATAGATAGATAGATAGATAGATAGATAGATAGATAGATAGATAGATTAGATAGATAGATAGATAGATAGATAGATAGATAGATAGATAGATAGATAGATAGATAGATAGATAGATAGATAGATAGATAGATAGATAGATAGATAGATAGATAGATAGATAGATAGATAGATAGATAGATAGATAGATAGATAGATAGATAGATAGATAGATAGATAGATAGATAGATAGATAGATAGATAGATAGATAGATAGATAGATAGATAGATAGATAGATAGATAGATAGATAGATAGATAGATAGATAGATAGATAGATAGATAGATAGATAGATAGATAGATAGATAGATAGATAGATAGATAGATAGATAGATAGATAGATAGATAGATAGATAGATAGATAGATAGATAGATAGATAGATAGATAGATAGATAGATAGATAGATAGATAGATAGATAGATAGATAGATAGATAGATAGATAGATAGATAGATAGATAGATAGATAGATAGATAGATAGATAGATAGATAGATAGATAGATAGATAGATAGATAGATAGATAGATAGATAGATAGATAGATAGATAGATAGATAGATAGATAGATAGATAGATAGATAGATAGATAGATAGATAGATAGATAGATAGATAGATAGATAGATAGATAGATAGATAGATAGATAGATAGATAGATAGATAGATAGATAGATAGATAGATAGATAGATTTTATTAGTCCTCAATGATCACAGAGTGATATAGGATATGTCAATATTTATACTACAGTCAAGAGTAACAATAACCACAAACTTTTATAATTAAATATATACACATACAACAAAAAAGAAGTAAAAAAAAAGGTACTTAGATAATACAGTTAATTTAAAAGATACACACAACGCAAAAAGTATATAAATAAAATACAAAATAGTATAGATAAAATCAAATAAGAGTGGCATCTGAAAGATATTCTTCTACAGAATAATAAACTTTCTGTTTTAGGAATAACTTTAATCTATTTTTGAAATGCTTCGATGGAAGAGACTTGAACATACTCGGTAACTTATTGTATAGTTTTACAGCCATAAGTTTAGGGCTGTTTTCTGTTTCAGATAATCTATGCTTAGGAATCTGGATGACGAGTGAATTTCTAGTTGCGTATGTTTTGTGATCATTTAGTTTTGGAAAGTCATGCAGGTTTTTCTTAACATAAACTAGCAATTCAAGTATATAGATACAAGGCAGCGATAGTATACCTAATTCCCTAAAAAAATCTCGACAGCTGGTCCTTCTGCTAATACCTGCTATCAGACGTACCACACGTTTTTTGCATAATAAAAACCCTATGTGCTTCTGTGTATCCTCCCCAAGTGATGATTCCATAAGTTATTAAGGAGTGTATGTAGGCAAAATAGTACGACAATAGCAAAGATCTATCAACCACAAAACGCAGTTGACTAATGCAGTGGATCTGCGAGGCAACCCTTTTGCAAATATAATCAGTGTGAGGGTGCCACCTAAGAGAGCTGTTCAAAGTGATGCCCAGGAATTTAGCAACACTGACTTGTTCAACTGAGCTTTCTGGATAGACTGGCGGATGGAAATAAGCTAAATAAATCTATAGATGCCTACTAACTCCCAATAAGGCTTGTTAGTTAGTTGATATCCAAAGGTATAAGAATTTCATTATAACAGGTCTCCCTCACCTAAGGCTCTGGAAGAAAAATTTACAGGAAAAGCAAATGGTTAGATACTGGTCACAGATTTTCATAGTAGGCTTAAAAACATATCCAAAAAACTTTCCCACCCCATTTCCGACCGTTTGTCTAACTGCCTGGCTACAGTAATTCTCGTCCCTTTTGTGACTTGAGAAGTATTTAAGTACTGATTTAAGTAATTTCACTGTTGATGACAATGGGTTGCTATCATAGCGGTTACAAAAAAGGGACAGTAGTCCTCTGATATTAATGAAGCGAAATTTATCTGCGACTAATAACCACGGGGCATTAAATGTGGTACAAAAGAACCTTGCTTTTTTGAAACCTGATTCAGTGACTGAAAATCAATATTAAAAATACCGAGAAAAGTAAAAATGCTCAAATTTAGTTTTTAGATGTTTTATAACTCCAAAAAAGGAGTGGTGTTCAATTGGGTTGGTAAGGGGTTTGAGCAATTTAACGAAATTTTATATTCCTTAAAAAATGTTTGTATGGTAAATTTTTATTATCTCCTGCTTTACTGAGGTAGGTAAATATTTATCCTAACTCGAAGATACAGTAGGTGTCTTCTGCATTCAGGTCGGCCGTGCAGATATGCGGAAAAGTTCAACTTTCTGAGCTTGTTAGCATATTATCTAACTATTCTAACTATGCTAACAATAAGGTCCCACGGCAATAAAGGAAAACGCTACCCATAGCTGAAAAACATTGGTCAACGATGTTGTACATTGTTGACACCAAGACTGTATACCTACCAACGAAGCTCTAAAAACATTAAAATTATTACTAGAGCGTTTTGCTATTTTCAAGGCTGAAGCTAAAACATGGAAATTTGATAGTGGAGCAGAGCTTCTTTATATAAACTTATAAAGTATAAAATTTGAGAGATTGTTATTTTGCATCATTACTTTCGTAACGTCTGTGTTTAAGAGTAATTGAGCTTTTAGCACCTGTTTACACTGACTTCTTTTAAGGGCCCATTTGCCTTACTCTTCTTTAAAGGACCTTAGGATAAACAAGTTTCACCGTTTCACCGTTTCATTGTCCCTTATCTTAAAAATCAGCAAAAAAGTTGTTCTGACGAGTAGGAAGTTGTTGATGTCACGCTCAAAATAACTGTCATTCCAGATCTAATTTCGGTGTTGCTAAAAATCATTCTGACAATGAAGAAGCCTTTAATTAACATTTAGTATATAAAAAATGTGCGGGTGCAAATCATCTGAAATTTAAGTGTCAATTAAGGGGTCTGGATACACATTTATACATACATATTTGCCATGTAAAACACGGACTCACAATTTCTCGCATAACACACTCTATTTTCAAACTACATATACAATATTTCAGAAAGCGATAGTTAAGACCTAAGACCTCAATGAATGACAACTATTATTTTCGATTTTCTCAAAAAAGTTTTTTAATGTGCAAAAAAACTCGCAATGCAAAATCATACATTCTATAAATGCCTGTAATTTAACAACCAAACACGATATCAAAAAAATGCTAAACAGTTGCACAAGCGCAAGCTTACTTCTTCAATTTGCTCTTTGAGTCATTACTTTAAGTTTAAAGGTAACTTCAGGAGCTTGTAAATGCGAAATTCATTTTTATAGTGACCTTTGGACCTTACCTTTGGACCTTTTGACCTTACCTTTAGATTTTTGGAATTATCTGCCCTGATCTTAGACACACATACTGGAGAAAGGTAACAGAGGCCACGCCTCCTCGCTAACACGAGAATACGTCTTTCTTGGATTCTCAATTTCGCGCGCTATACCCTAAGAACCTTAAAATCAAGTGCGCTTCTAAGGGGGCAAGGTAAAGGGCGGAATTAACCCCCTCCCACCCAGCCCCGGTTAATTTCACTGCCAACATGTGAGCAACATCCGAATAAAGATAAGTTTTTAGCATCTCAAATGAATAGAAACGTGGTTGCGATATCCTAAGGATTCAGGAAGACTAGTGGGCTTAGACGTTTTATACATGCATCGGTATATTAAAATAGACATTGATAAAATAATAGACAGGTTTGTAGCTAAAAGCAGGCATCTCAACTTTGCCACATAAAGACATTAAATTTGGGGATGAGAAATTTTACGTCCATACATATTCAGCTCTCACTATGTAGTATCTTCTTTCGAAATAATGTTTACTAAAAACACTACCCCTAGACACAACTTAATAATAACAAGTCGATGCAAACGGCCGCTAGTTGCTAAGCCATACATACTCTTCGATTTGATTCCATGATCAATATTTATGTTTTTTGTGTCTGTCCATGAACCATCTATTAATATTATGTGCCAAGTACCGAAGTCATCGTCATAGTCACAATGTCTTAACAGACATGTTGTGAACTCGTAAGATGCATTAAGTTGGAGCTAGAGTATTGCCGACACGAATATTATCAATAGTTTTGAGGACTGTAGCTCGCCATCGTTCGCGATTTTCTTTCAGTTCAGTGGCACTCTTGATACTCATATCTAACAACCGTTTCGTCGTATCCACCCAGCGTGTAGGGGAACGGCCACGGCGCCGCCCACTCGGGCCGTGACCCTGAACTACAAGTTTCTCCATATTATCGCTTCTATGAATTCGTCCGAAGAATGTAAGCATTCTCGTAGACACAATGGATTACCGAGCTCATCCAGTATGGAAACATTAGTTAGATGGGCGACATAAGGAATTCTCAGCATTCTCCTTCATGTCCACATTTCAAAAGCATCTATGCGAGCTCGATCTGCCTTTTTAAGAGTCCAAGTTTCCGAGGCATACAAAAATATGGTGAACACAAGAGACTGACCCAGCGACATTTGGTAGCTTTAGTGATGTTATGGTTACGCCATATTTTAGTAAGCTCTGTCATGGCCACCCGTGCCTGCTGAATGCGCCGTCGAATCTCATTCTCACAGCTACCAGAATTGTCGATCAAAGAGCCGAGGTATACAAAACTTTGAACTACCTCATAACGGCCTATTGACTTTATTTCTCGATGATTGTCATGCTCTCTATCTACGATTATAACCTTGGTCTTGTTGCAGTTAATACCAAGACCATATGCTGCACTGTGTTGTTCTAAAATGTTTAATACAGCTACTAGTTCTTCCGCCCTGCAAGTGTTAATGATCGGAGACTGAAACAAAGTCATATCTATATGGGCGTCATAAATGCTATGGTATATAATCTCAACGAATGTGACAATACTCATGAACTGTTGAGCCCATATCGTCCAACAGACGATATAACATTACAATGAGCTGATATTAGAATGCACGGCATGAGTTGGTGTGAAGAATGGACTGTTTTGTAAAGAAGTGGAAGTCAAAGATAAATTAACCCGCAATGTGGATCCATTTTTCTAAAGTACGGTACTCCCCTGTACATGGCACCTAGATCACTTAGTTCTTTCCCTAACAAATCGGTCCTACGTACGAGAAATCTAGGAATCTCACCATTTCTTCTATTTATAGAATAGGTTCTCAGTGTTGACATCTGAGGTGGCTTGATGTGGGATAAGACTGTCACAGAAAACGGGTGAAAGAAATGCCACTGTTATTTATGCCTATCTCAAGATGTTAAATGTGAATGAAAGCGAAGTATTGTTGACAAATAGAATAAGGGCACAACAATCAGATGGAAATTAACTTTTGTGCAGCTTACTAATTCGGTTCGGATCATTTCCGGACCCACTCCCATATTTCAGCGGGCATTCATTGTGGGCGACCCTTACAGAATACCTAACCGATAGCACGGTCCATTTATGTTTATACACAAAACAAAACAAAACTGCAAAGCTGCCATCTCCCCTAACGTTAACATCCGTTGGTCTCTTGATACTGAAGCTGGCAAAAGAAAACGGTGCAGGATAAACTGCATGTTACTACACCGAGAGAAAAGCTTATTTCCAACAAACAAAATCTGTTTCTGCCTAATAATGATTCGTTTTGGATATTATCAACGACTTTATTTACCATTTACTGCATTTTTAGAATAAATGTGACCCATGATTTAACTGGCGCACATTCATAACTACAAATGAACAGTTTTTTCAGCTTGGTTTGGAGATATAGGTAGGTATCTTGCTTCCCTTCTAAAGCATCTCACTTGTCATTTAAATGCTTTTGTCAGGTATCCTGACATTTTGTAGTTAAAATCACGCCAATTTGTATTGGCCTTCATGTCCAGTAACCCTTCAAAGATGTACCCTTTCCAGGTAGCCTATCGATACTTGACAATATTTTAGAAACGTATTTCATGGATCCATGCTTGAATAAATTAATCCAGCTTTGTCTTCAAACTCTATTCTTTCTCTTCGCATCTAATGGTACCTAGTAGTGCCTCTCTGCCACATATCTTGCTACCTCCAAATTCTGAACATAGATGACCAGCAACCGTTATTTTTTATCAACAGGGTTTTGCATGCAACGTCAAACTACTATACTTGCAATAAAATAATTGTCTTCAGCAGAGACAGAAAGGTTCTGCCGGTGCGCCATCTGGTACTCGAAGGTAACGGCAACCAAAGAAAATCACTGCTGACAGCAGCAGACCTCTTGGTGGAACGCGACGGCGCGTCCGCTTTAGCCACCAGACAGCGCGCGTTCTATATGCGACTGCATATTAAGGTTGATATACGAGGGTTGCTCTATATCTCCGTCACTCTACCAGTACGCAGACAGCTGTTTCACGCTTATTAGCGATCATCAGTGCGCCATAGGTCGATTGACGGAAATAGAGAGCATCAGGTCTTTCATGTTTACTAAACATGTGAAACATGTGAGAGCAGAGACAGAAAGGTTCTGCCGGTGAGCCATCTGGTACCCGAAGGTAATGGCAACCAAAGAAACTCGCTGCTGACAGCAGCAGACATCTTGGTGGTGGCTAAAGCGGACGCGCCGTGGCGTTCCGACAAGAGGTCTGTTGCTGTCAGCAGCGATTTTCTTTGGTTGCCGTTACCTTCGGGTACCAGATGGCGCACCGGCAGAACCTTTCTGTCTCTGCTCTCACATGTTTCACATGTTTAGTAAACATGAAAGACCTGATGCTCTCTATTTCCGGCAATCGACCTACGGCGCACTGATGATCGTTAATAAGCGTGAAACAGCTGTCTGCGTACTGGTGGATTGACGGAGATATAGAGCAACCCTCGTAAATTGTCTTTATTTTAACATATGTTTCATATGTTTAGCAAGTCAGTGAACTTTTGAAAACCATTTTTATAATTTTAATTATTAACTACGACCTTTTTTAGGCAACCATCTAGGTGGGAGCATAGAAACATATTTTAATGTATAAAATAATATGTAGTTCTTATTCTGTAGGCAGATTCGTGAAGGTCGCCCTTATTTGGAATCCTATACTATCATTCATTTCAAAATTGAGCACGTTACTATTTCTATTTCCCGAAAAATTATAGTAATTATAATAATGATAATAAAAGGTTCGGTAACTTCCGAGGAGGACGTCGTCTCTAAGGAAGAGGAAAGCGGACCAAATATCAGAATTTGCTCGAACAACTAAGCGGGCTTTGACCAGAATATACTGTAAGTCTGCTGGTTATGATCATTGGACCCCTAGGTGGAATGGCTGCGGCGCAGATCTTAGCCGCCAGAATACCGAAGGCAGTCATCCTTTTAGGTTTTTTTGTCTACTTAGGGTGCACGATTACTCACCTCACGGTGCGAGGAGTAGTCACTGGGTAATGGACAGCAACTATGCAGACATAGCCTAAAACCTGAATCTACGATCACTTAATATACGCCCTTTATTCATACGAATTCATTCCTGCATATACAGTTTTCCTGAACTACGTGGCTGTCGCCTCGGCACATTCACGTTTATCATAATCGACCATGTAAGCACACTGACAAAACTATAATTTACATTTCGGTTAATGAGCTTGTGAGCGGTTACCGACCATAAAACGTGTATAGAATTGATCGTACTTGCATTAAGGCGGTGTATTATCATCAGAGAAAACAAGATCATGGGCGCCCAACTATAAGAAGATCGTCTTTCAAAAATCTTATTTCTACCATTGTTTTTCTCTTAACTAGTTGTTCCACCTCATAACTTCGGGTAGATCACCACTAGATGGTACATACATAAGCATCGCTCCATTCATGCTTAATCAGGTATGATCAAATGTTTTTACTACGATAATGGTTTATTGTGATGTTGGTAAGAGCATTGTTTTTACTACTCGTAGTAAAAACACCTGATCATACCTGATTAAGCATGAATGGAGCGACACTTATCTATGTTGCATTTAGTGGTAATCTACACGAAGCTATGAGGTGCAATAACTAGTTAAGAGAAAAGCAATGTTTCCACATAGGATTTTAACTCGCAAGATGTATGGTGATAATCTCACAAATGAAAATCATCATTTTGACATTATTTTGACTTTGACAACACAAAAATTCTAAGCACAAGATGTTGACCAAAGGATTGACCAGCGAAATGATCCATATTAGAAGAAATAATTCAGTAAATTACAGAGAGGATGTTAATGCCTTAAGCAGTTCTTATCTAAATTTAAGAAAGGGAGACGAACTAGATGATTATATTCTATTTTACATTATGTCCATACTCCGCCTATGTTCTACAGATGAAAAACATTAGATATTGTTAAAATACACAGAAAAACACCAAATGATTTCAATCAGTTCATTCATCAATTTTCTTCCGTGGAGTAGAAATTTTAATTGTGTGTCTGCGTTTTTCGCTTGATTTTATTCTATGACCTGTGTCTAGTTGTTAAGTCTAGCGATACTCTTGACATGTCGTTTAGTACGATGAAAACTTCGACGCGACGTTCTGGTAAGTGTAGTGTAAATAACAATTTTTAGATTTTTCTTATTCTCCATGTATATGTATTTGGCAACAATTTACTTATTCAATCTAAGTAAATTTACTGTTTTTGCATTTTGGCAAGTGGCATCTAACGTTATCCTTCAAATAGTTATGGCTAGCTTATTATTTCTTCTTTATCTGAATGCGATTTGTATACCATCAATTGTTTCTAGATGCCTGATGATGACTATATATGAGTCGAAACGTCGCACGGATCCAGAATAACAAGGAGTTTTTGCTTTACTTTTGACCCTATCCTAAAAAAATAGCAACTAAGTTTGGCAGCGTAAATCAAAATCGTTATGCAAATCTCAAGGAACGATGGGACAACTTCATCGATGCTGTAGAGCTTTTCAAGCGGTTGTTTTTTTTTCTATTAATTCTATCAATTCAACGTTCCTATCTGATAGATAGGCATTGTTTTGTTGCATCCACTGTCATCGCCAATTTGGTGCTGTAGGAGTTTTGTTACTAACATCGGAGTGGTAAGGCGCATTATCTGTACTTTTTTTTGCAAAATACCTATTATCCACGCCAAGATAAGCTTAACGTCGCTCGGACGTCACATCCAAGCTTTATGTCCCAAATGGCGAAATCATCAAAAAGTTATAGAAGAATGCATGCTGCTGCTGAAAACGTGGCCGGCTCAAAATTGCAAATCGGGTTTTCTATTAGTAACCCAAAAAACGAGAAACATTTTTGGGTTAGACCCAGCCTAAAGAACCAACACAAAAGCTATAGGTGAGGAATTATTGAAAGATTTACGAAAAGGTGATGTCTATAACGTCGGTATTAGTAGAGAAATGCGGTCAAGCTTTAAAAACAGTATAGAAACGAACAGTACGACAATGAAGTTACAAGACAAATAATCGGATCCTCGGAAGGAACATCACATAATATTCCTATTTTCTTTACGGCGTCTGCTCTTCTATAGCGGTTTGATAATCAGATTACATATTAAAAGCCTAACTTCCTGTATAAAGCTCAGTTAATTTGCACGTATTTTTAACACACAGTATTTTATTTTTTCACGACATAGTCCGTAGCACACTTCAACGGGACAAACTGAACCAGGGATTAAATTTTATCTTTCCCTAGTTGAGCCCGTACACATCATCAGACCAATATAGTTTCCAGAAACGCGGACAAGACGTCAGAACTATGACATTTTCCGACTGGCCATATGAAAATGAGTTGCCGAAAACACCAACAAAGCAAAATGTTTGCCTGAATGTTTTTGTTTTGTTGCCAAAAAGGTTGGGAAAATTGAGTTGCTGTTTCCTTTTGTTGGTTTGACGAAATGAAGAATTAGTGTATCAGTGCACGTTGTTGTCGTGATTTTGTCCTCCAGTATCTAAATTATAAGTTTCTTCCCGTACTATTTCTAGGCTAAAGGTTCATGCTTACGCACATGTGCGCGTTTTCCTGCTAGAAGTTTTGTTTCATACTTCGCTGTGACTTGTTAATACTGAGATACTAATACTTAATTAAATATTAATATTATCTACATTGAAAGTGTGACTGCGTCTTAATCGTTGATATTTTCTATTGATGTTTTTTTAAATTTCGGGGGGAGGGGGGTGTTAGCCCGATAACAGGTACGCGCCTGCAGTATTTGTATTGTACAGTACAAATAAATGAATAAATGAATCCACGCCGCACTGGCTACGTTGCTCACTCAGCGATATTTTTTGTAAATAGTTGCTGTCTAAACTGGACAACTTTATGTATGCATATGCTATAGAACGGTATTATTGGGGCGAAGAAGCAGGTTATTAGAAATTCACAAAGTGGAGATGATGAAAAGAATATTGGCGTTCGTCAAGTATCTTTACATTAAAAGACACATACAATTTTTTCATTTTCGTCGAGCTAGCAATACAGTGTCAAAATTTCGTTAATAGTAGTTACCGAGCTACGCGTCACAGGATTACTGTATATACCGGGTGTCCCAGAATTTCCTTGACACGTGATATTTTCGTAACGACAAACAGTCCAAGCAAGAACTAAGTGGTACTTTTGAAGGTACTATAGGGTCTATCATACCATGCATTCAAAACATTTTTTTTGTACGTCAACCCTTAAAACTCACCCCAACTTTTTTTTCCAAATAGCACCCCATAGGTTTTCCTACATAAATGATATCCCCATTTTATTTAAAATCTTGTGGTACCTTTAATTTTATATGCAAACTTATTTTTTCCGTAAAATCATAAGCATAAGAGACATGAAATGATAATTTGTTTGAAGTCTGATATTTTTGTAACAAAAACGGAAAAAAACGGAAAAGTAAGTGGGTTTTTCATGGGTGGTGAATGACCTATCATTCCTTGCTTATGAATCATTTTTTTCTTACTTACACCCCTCGAATCCACCCCTAGCTTGTTCTTTCAAATTTCAATCCACAATTTTTCCTGGAAAAATAAATACTTTACTTGAATTTAATTATCGTAGTGCCTTACTTTTTATGCCCCTACTGCAATTTATCGTTAATTTTTTTCGTTTTATCCATGATATCGTAAGCATAAATTAATTAAAACACATGTGTGGAAAATATTTTTTATTATCATGAATCAACTAATAAAAAACATGTGACAACAAAACTAAGTGCAAAAACGTGAAAAAGTTTTATGACTACATCGGGCCGCGCCAACCCGTGTGCAGGGTGTGCCCCGCACACGGGCGCCAAAATTAACGATAAATTGCAGTAGGGACATAAAAAGTAAGGCACTACGATAATTAAATTCAAGTAAAGAATTTATTTTTCCAGGCAAAATTGTGGATTAGAATTTGAAAGAACAAGTTAGGGGTAGATTCCAGGGGTATAAGTAAGAAAAAAATGATTCATAAGAAAGGAATGATAGGTCAATCACTACCCTTGAAAAATCCACTTACTTTTCTTTTTTATCCGTTTTTGTTACAAAAATATCAGACGTCAAACAAATTATCATTTCATTTGTCTTATGCTTATGATTTTACGGAAAAAATAAGTTTGCATATAAAATTAAAGGTTCCACAAGATTTTAAATAAAATGGAGATATCATTTATGTAGGAAAACCTATGAGGTGCTATTTGGAAAAAAAAGTTGGTAAGGGTTGACGTACAAAAAAAATGTTTTGAATGCATGGTATGATAGACCCTATAGTACCTTCAAAAGTACCACTCAGTTCTTGCTTGAACCATTTTTCGTTACGAAAATATCACGTGTCAAGGAAATTCTGGGACACCCGGTATTTATTGAAGGTGTGCAGATATGTCTTTAACTGCCATGCTCAGATAGATATATCAAAACTACAGCATTATGTCCTACCGGTCAAATTTGCAAAGAATCAGCTTAGTTTAGTAAACATGAAGAGCAGTCTAGTTTTAAAGGGTAGAGACAACAAAACATTTTTTGCAACTGAGCAGACCACGTAGGCAGAGCCTAAATACCAGAGTACCGCAGCTGCTGTGCAAGCGTTATATTAGGGGAAGTTTGTTAACACGGGATTTGAATGGGCCAACACCCGCAGGCCAAATAAATACATCTACATTCAATATAGTCTATTCCAAGCCTTGGACACCCTGGGAATAAATGTACGGTTGTAATGCTGGGTTCTTGATGTGTGATTTTTTGTAATGTTGACTCCTAACAGCTTGAATAACTGACTCCTTGGCAGAGCCTGGTTGTTCAACCGAACCGGGTGATGGCTTGGCACTTCTTGTTTGATGGCGTACGATACTTGGTCTTGGAAGCAATAAATTTTACCATATTCTTAAGCCCCCAAGCGGTAATGGTATCGAGATCCTTTGAAAGTGAAGCCGCCACTGCCAGTATTCTGCGTCCCAGCTCGACTACAGCGTATACTGTGGATAGGGTTTGTAGTGCTAGAGAGTAGGTCATTAGTGTGAAGCAGAAACAATGTCGGAGCCAATACCGATCCCTGCGGAACCCCAACCTTGATGCTATGGAAAGATGGGGGAAAACTGTCTACCACGACAGAGATTTTTCGACCTGAGAGAAGGTCCTTAACAGGGAACCTGTAAGGCGGGAGCTTGTTTAGGAGAGCTGCATGCCACAGTTGATCAAATGCTTTTGACATATTCAGAGCAACGACGTGAGCCTTGACAAAAGACTGAATGAGTTTGCTCCATACATGTGTGACGTAAGCCAGGATATCTCCAGTTGATCTTTGGTGTCGCAATCCATATTGCCTGTCGTTGATTAAGTGATGGAGCTCTAGGTATTTCATGAACTCAGGGTTGGCGTATTTCTCCATCACTTTACCGATCACAGAGAGCAGAGCTATATGTGTATAGTTGGTTGGATCAGTTTTGGATCCTTTTTTGGCACCGGCTGGATGCAAGCTGTTTTCCAGTCTTTTGGGAAAATGCCGGAATCGTAAGACATCCGAAAGAGGCGGGTAAATATGGGAACAAGCTCCGGTGCACACTTCCTCATATCCGCGCTTCAATATCCAATGTTTCACAATCTCTTTAATTTTAACTTTGTACTTACATCAACATCCACAATTTACAATCCTTATGTTCGTCATTATAATGACAAATACCACGTTTGATTTTCACTTACTCATCAACTCGACTCAATAGACAGTAAAAGTGCCTTTGTAAGAGTATGACCCATTATCCATTGTTACTGAAAAACACTTATAATACAGCCATGGTACATGAGAACCGTGAGAACACATTAATTACCGGTTTTATTAAAAAGGTGAGGCGTCTCCATTTTCACGCGAATGACTCGACAGTAAGGCTCTCAAAGTCTATGTAATAAAAAACTAAAAAACACGCTTTTAAAGAACTTAGAACTAAAAAGTTGAAAATAATTTTTAAAATTAGCTGAAAACAACAATATCCGAAAACTACTAGTATAATTGTGAAAAAAGCATGGGCGCTTTGTGCCATATTATTCGTAAATCGAGCGCCTGACGATATTTTCACAAGCATAATAGTATTTTTTATTTATTGCTGTTTTAAGCTTATTTTAAAAATTATTTTTAACTTTTTATTTCTTTAGAGTCATGTTTTTTAGTTTTTTAACTATATTTATTTTTAATTTTTTAGTTAACTTTATTATTAAATCTTTTTTTGTTTTTTAAACTGTATTCATTTCATTAATTTTGCAGTTATAAACTGGCAGTCTCGACAGACGTTATCCTGATTAAAGCGCTGCCTGTCAGACCTTATGTAAAACACTCACCAGTTAACAACAACTTATTAATTTTGAATTTAATTTAAAGAAAAATTAAAAACTAACATTACAAAAAAGCTAACGATACGCAGTGTTTGCAGGCGGTCACCCAAACAAGTACTAACCGCGCTCAATGCTGCTTAGCTTCGGCGACGGTCCAGGGACTACGTTTTTATAGTGATATAACCGTTACCTAATAAAATAGTTGACTGTGTCCGATATTCAAGCTTGATTTGTAAGTCAGTCCGTCGATCATCTTATACCAGGGCGTTAATTATTTCTGTAATTTTTGTGACAGGTCGCGAAGCTTGTGATCGACCGGTAGAAGGTTCATCCCTAACTGATTCGGCCTAGGGATGTTCGATATGTATCGATACAGTGTAATTTTCATTTGTATTGATACAGGTGTCGATACAAACTTGCTCAGTATCGGAAACATTTATCGAATCCTTCACGATTTACAGGTTTTTTCTCTACTGTTTTATATTTATGTGTACTAGCGATTAGAGGACGTTTACAATCTTCCTTACGGAAACAGTGATCGGCGATCGGGATCCGGACAGATCAGTTAAGCGTCAAACAGCTGTCGAGTGGGATTTATGATTTCATGGATTTAACGGACATCTAATAACGAAAAAGTTGGTTTAAGAATAAAATACAGATGGTTAAAGAAAACAGCTACTCATCTGTATCATCCGAGCGTAATCACATACTAACTGTACAACAGTGAACTGACCCTATTTCTGACTGATCCCAGAACACTTTCCGAATATCAGGATCAGTGACCTAAGTGCTCGGGTTAACCCGATCATAGTTTCCGTAAAGCCCTATTGTAATTTGTGATGCATTGATCGATCAATGCTACATGCTATTTCTATTCTGTGGCTCAATTACTGTTTTGTAGTGCATAGTTCTGTGGGTTAGTGTTTATTACTGTTTACGCAAACTGCATAACCTGTCACTAGTGTTAACTTATAATTTTGCTCAACTTTACGCTCTGTAATTCTGTATATATATAGAGAGAGAGAGTATCGATACTTTGAAACTGATATATCGGATGTATCGATACTGTAGCAAACCTATACTAAAAATCGATGTGTATCGATACCTACCTTTCGGTGTATCGGAACATCCCTAATTATTCGGCCATTTGATGCAATACCTAACTGTGAACCATAGAGCTGCCAACTTTATTTTAACCGTTCTTTAACAATTGTTTATTTTGAATTGAACTTAAGCTACACATCTTGCAAAATTGTTCGTTTTGGTACTCGTAATTTTATTACCATTGCCCTAGTGTGTCGAGAACCCAGAATCACGTTATGTCATTTACTGCGTATGTGAATTGTTAATGTAAATCCCAACTCAGGCGAAAGGTGGCGCCAAAGTTCGGTACCGTCAGTTATAGGCAACTATGCAACGAAGCGAGTTCGACACATGACACGTTACAGTTTAAGCCCCCGTTCACATCGGACGCGCTTCGCTTGGAGCATCGCGCTTTGCCTACCGCCTAGCGTAAAGCGAGGGGAAACCAACCCATACATTTAGGTGCAGCCGTTCACATCGAGCGCATAGCGCTACGCTTACCGCCTAGCGTAAAGCGAGGAGAACCAACCCATACGTTTAGATGCAGCCGTTCACATCGGGCGCATAGCGTAGCGCTAAGCAAAGCGCGATGCTCCAAGCGAGGCGCGTCCGATGTGAACACGGGCTAAGACAACAGATGGCGCAGTGTTGGCAGTTACCATCATACGCCAGACAAAATTCAACAACTACCTTTTCAGCATGCATGCGAAATCATACTTATCTGATGTAGGCAGATATACCATATAATGCCAACTTAATAGATTTTCGTTAAATGTAACGAATTTGTGTAAATTGAGACGAACAACAGTAGCAAGTCAACCTGCTATTAAATCAGAGGAGTGTTGAGTGTTGCTCACAAACCCACATACAGGTGAAGCTAATGCATTTTTTTAAATAAGACTCCCTAAATAGTGAATATTATTCCTTATTCAAATTCTACCAATGATTTCCATTCTTCCAATATAGGGTATTATTCCATTATACAGGGTACTTCAAAAGTTATGACCATTTTTAGATCCAAATTGCTGTCAAACGAACTTACTGTATATCAAAGAGTTATAAATCAAAAATTACTTTTTTTACATGGAAAGATTAAAAATATCCTCCAGTTTTAAAATCGACTATAAAGAAAGCCCGCGACGCATATTCGTATACAGGGTGATGTAGAACACAAAATCCAGATTCCCTCTTTTTTTTAAATGTAACCCCCAATATTTCATTATACCAAAGAATTGCTTTTAATATACTCTTTCATCTTTGTAACGCACTTGTTGTGCTACCAACTTGAAGATAGATAAGCTTAACCACTGGTTTTATTTCTGAAATAGAGCGATCCGATAGCTATTGGTCAACTTACTCCCCGAACCAGTCTCCTCCAGCATTCCTTCCTTTGGAGAACTTCGACGCTGTGGAATCAGCTGGAGGGGGAATTGTTTCCCGACGGCTACAACCTGCAGCGTTTCAAATCTAACGTGAACCGACACTTATCCTCTCGTAGCGCTTCTACAGCACCATAGGCTTTCAGCCTTTGCGGGAGGCTGACCATAAAAAGAAACTTCTATCTGTCAGTTAAGTGACTACCAGGGATTACCAATGATTGTGAAACTGGGCCTTAGAGTGGCGGACGTATTGGAGAAAATATGAATAGGTTTGAACCACAATAGGTCAAAGAGTCGCTTTTGAGAAGCAACTATGACGACCCGTTCTCTTTAAACCTACACACATATACCCAGAACAGAATGTCAGTTAAGATTGTTGACTAACAACGGTTGTTGCAGTGAGAAGCTATATCAGTGAAGAAATTGGTCACATTTGTACCACACAAAGTAAAACGGTTAAGGAAAAATATTCTTCATCACTAACGATGCATGTTCAAACACCGTAACTAACCCAAACCTTGGAAAGTGGAAAAAAGGTAAACAATTGTTGAAAGCAAGGATGATCAAAAATGGGTTGAGACAGTCGAGCTAATTTAAAATGGTTTGTTTTATTTTTTAATCACGCATGACATTGGTTGTAAAAAACTGCGGAAGGCTTGTTAAACTTTTTTCCGTAAAACTGTAGCAATATTTCATAGCAATCGAGAGTTGGTATTAAAACTAAATAAACAGCGTAAAAACATTGACCTTAATTTGTGATTGTCTTATATAACGTACCAAGACTTTATTTATTGTCAGTTATAACAATCGAATGGTTCTGCTTGGAAATTTTAACAATGGATGTTATTAGTACATTTACTAAAACTTTACAGCAGCACACAAACACAATTGCTCCAGGCAATTCCATTCAGAGATCAAGCACATTTTGGGGGGATGCATAACTAAGTTATATTTCTACCATCATATACAGTTTTTTTCATAATTATTATTGTATACACATAATATTTCTATCATTTATAGACACCTGACGTATAATATACCAAAGCGTCGTGAAAAATAGCGCAGATTGAATTATTGACCGAAATCAACGAAAAACAGCCAGAATTTATACACACATAAAAAGAAATTCTCAAGTCAAGAATTGTGATATTCTTGTAAATACATACTCACAATAAGAATATCGGTTCTCACTCTAAAAAAGAATATTTGATGAGAAAATTATAGAAAATTTTTATCAAGAATAATATATTTTTGATTTATATACTTATTTTAAAGAGATATGCTCCTAAAGAAAATATAATTTTCTTTGCAACCAAGGCTATAATAATTTAATAACAAATATTTCATAATTTTATATCAAGACTATCATTTTTTCCAGCGGTGTCCAGTTTACTTCTATCAAAAATATAGACTGCTTGCAAATGCGAACCTTCGTTTACAATATGATAATCTTGGTTTGAAAACGAACGCTCTTTTACAAGCACACTCTATATTTGTATCAAGTAAATCATTTATTTGACGTCTACCAACGTCGGAGTGCGCAGGCGCGTAGTGTGTCACGGGTCAACTCTAACCTCTCCACCCTCTCAAATCAACAGTCTGTTGCCCGTCTGCGTCCGCGCCGGCATTATCGGTTTTCGGATTGTCGCATTCGCCGCCGTCTTTAGCACCGTAGCGTCATACCTGCATCCTGGATCCTGCATAATAGCACATAATAGTATCTAGTCAAACTGTTGAAAAATTGCCATTGCCACGTGATACCCGTGATACCACCGTCAATCATCAGTCATCGAATCTGCCGGTAGTGCTGGTCCACCGCCACTTGAGTCGCGTCCCAGTTCCCATCAGCTTCCTTATCACTGGATCTATCCAACCATGAATGAGCTATTTAAAAAATTGGGATGCGAAGACCTGACTCAGGTGTTCCTAGATAAGTACTAAGTATATTAAATGCGATTTAAGGAATTTTGCAGAACTATTTCTCCAGAAAAATTTCTACATGCTCATAGAAGAGTTTGAATGCTCAAATTAATACCTACTACTAGATTCCTTATCCAAGAATATCACAATTTTAGAATAAAGTTGAGCTACTTGCGTCAAGTTTATGAAATGCTCCCGGTCAAGATTATGAAATACTTCAGTCAAGATTATGAAATACTTCGGTCAAGACTACCATATGCTTGATTTAAGATTTTGGTATTCTTACTATCAAGAATTTCCTAGTCTTGCAATGAAGATATTTTCTCAATCTAACCCTTATATGGTCAAAGATATCGTATTCTCACATTAAGATTAGCATAACTTTGCGCGTATAGGAAGTTATGGTATACTTGAATTAAAACATCTGTGCTCCATCTAAGAAATTATTTTTATGTGTGTAGTCGCGGTCACTGCAAAGATATGTTTATTACCTGTAGGACTTCCGAAATCCTATTATTATGGTGGTTAAATCAATCGATGTTTTATCATCTTCCTAAAATGGCAAAGACTGTTGCTGCTTATCTGCTCCTCATTTGTGTGTGTGTGTATTGGCTTTATTTTCAGCATTTAGATTTTACATTAATTATTAAATGTTACATCATTGTACGGGATTAACCCAGGATTGACAAGTTCATATATTTGACAAATTTTTGATGAAAAGTGAATGATGTGAAAGATGAGTGGAAGTACAGGTGAATAAATGAAATGATGATGAATGCACGATTGAAGAAGAAGATGTATGAAAACGTGAGTGAATGGAGTAACGATGGTGATGATTCCTATGATCTTCTACAGTCTACAGACGTGGTGGCCTTGGCTCTTGCTGTCTTTTGGAAGGAGGCTTTCTTCTATCCACATTGTGGAGCTGAGGAATTGGAAGTCCTCCTAATCTGGTGGTTGGCAGTAATACGTGGAATTGTCCAGGTCGTCGGTATGGTACTGCGTCAGGCTGGGGTTCAAGTCCTTCCATTGGTTGAGACTGGAGCTTCTCAAGTGTAGCTCTATGTAGGTCGGACACTCTCTGATGGTATGGGTCTCGATCTAGCATTTCCCAAAGGGTTTTTGTAGGAAGCGACTGTGGTAGATTTGCGGCTATTTTATATAATTTCTTCAGCTGGACCTCGAGCTTTTTCATATTTGTCTTGCTTATCCGTGGTAGTAGAGGTATGGTTCCATAATCCAGAATAGGCAGAATACATGAATCTATCACTTTTAGCTTAGTTCCTATACTTGTCTTTGCGCGCCAACCAATAATTGGATTTAATAGATTAGTAACAGCTTTTACTTTTTTTATTGTGGCATCGACATGTGCATTTGCACTGAGACGCTTGTCTAAGTTTACCCCTAGATATTTCACGGACTTGGAGATGGAAATCTGAGTATTATTCAAAGGCAAATGACTCAGGTGCTTTCTACAAAATCCAAATATTGCACATTCAGTTTTATCTTCATTGCAGTGGAGACCCCATTTTCGATAGTATGCCATCAGCTTCTCAGCAGCCCAGCCTGCACGGATGATAGCTCTATCTGGGTTGCTGGATCTATTTAATATACACAGGTCATCTGCATACTGGCTCAGAAACGTTCCAAATACGTCTTGTACTGGTAGATCTGCCATGTATAGGTTCCAAAGCAAAGGCCCTAAAATTGATCCTTGAGGAACTCCAAAAGGAACTGGTGTCCATGCCCCTCTGTCATTATTCAACCTTCCCCTGATTTTACGTCCACGAAGATAATTTTCTATGATTTTGGTTAAGTTGACTGGAAAATTTAGTGCGTTCAGTTTATAAATAAGTCCACTGTGCTCTATACTATCGAATGCTTTCGTTAAGTCTGTGGTCAACAGTGCTACGTGCTCACGATGTTCTAGTGCATCCGCAATATAATTAGTAGTCCTTAAAATTTGTGTGGCGGTACCCTTTCCAGGCATGAAACCATGCTGGCATGATGGAATTATGTCAACTGCATATGGTTGTATTCTTTCATAAATTATTCTTTCAAGAATTTTGCCCATAATATTGAGTAGTGTTATTGGCCTAAAAGATGTTGGAAGCGAAGGATTTTTTCCTCTTTTATGGACGAAGATACACTCACCTTTTTTCCACCTTTCTGGAAAGTAACCTGTGGAAAGGGTGTAGTTTATGATGTGGAGAAGCTGCACTTTTGATAAAGCCCCCATAAGTTTTATTGCTGTTAACTGGATCTGATCTGGCCCAGGAGCTTTATTCTTTCTAAATGACTTAATGGCGCGCATTAAATCATTCGGAGTGCAAGGTGGTAAAGCCTGGAAAGGAGTTGTATTAAGTGTTAGCCGTAAGGTGTCATCTATATTTATATTTTGAACTAAAGCTGCTCCCACAAGCCTTTCGATATCGTCTTGAGCGTCTCTTGAATCTTGAAAGTTCGGTTCCTGTCCCTTTTCTTTTTTCAGTGCTTTTTGAATCTTCCAAAGTCTTCGGTGATGATCTGAGTTGTCTTCGAGTGCCTTCAACCACTTTTGTTCATTATGTTGCAAGATCTTGTCATTAATTAATTTTCTTAGTCGCCGATATTGTGTCGCCAAACCGGGAATATGATATCTGTGTTGTAATTGCCTCAATCGATTTCTTGAGGTAATGAGTGATCGGATGTCTTGTGGTAATTCCTCATTATTGACACCTGCCTCTACCCAAGGAGCGTTTTGATTGAGCGCTTCTGTGATGACATCTTCAAGTTTTTCTATCACTCTTTCGCATTGCTCTTGGCTACTTATTTCCTCTACTTCTCCTAAAAGAAAATCAGTTGTTTCCGCATAATCATCAGGGTTAAAGTTGTTGTAGTTTCGCCGCATCTGCTTAGTACGTTGTGGCATTCCCAACGTAAGATTAAGTAACCATGGTAGATGATCAGATTGTATATCCGGTAAAGTTTTTGTGTCATATTGATGCACCCGTTCAGTTTTTATCACTGCTAGGTCAAGCGAACCTTCACCAGCATGGTAGGGTCGAGATTGCTCTTGATGTGTTGCCAAATGTGCTCCTCTCTCCAATTGTTCATAGATAATCCTTCCTCTAGCATTTGTTGTTCGGTGGCCCAATATCGAATGTTTCGCATTAAAATCGCCAATGGTAATGGTATTGTCTTCACTCAAAACCTGTGTAAGTTGGTTATTAGCTACAGCAGTTTGCTGTGAAAAAACATAGATGCCTACAATGTATACCTTCTCCCCATTCAAGAGATTCAATTGAATTCTACAGCCTTCCACATTTTTAACTGTTTCATTTTCAGATAAAAGAGCTTGTTTAGTCCAGTGTAGATCATTCTTTATATACATCCTTGTCCCTAACCTACGATGGATAACATTCTGTATAAAACGATAGTTCCTTATGTTACCTCTGTACCCGTCGGGAACATTCACTTCATTGATAACGATGATATCGGGATTTTCTGTGACTGCCAATTGCCTTACTTCGGTAATTTTGCTGCGAAGTCCGTTTATATTTATATGTAAAATTTTTAATTTATCCATGACATTTGCAATCTATAACATATGTTACTATTTCTGTAGCCAATCTCCGAATTTCGCACATTGGCACATCATTTCTGCCAACATATGTCAAGAAGTGAAATACTTTGGCATCGAGTTCGTGATCTTCAATAGCACTTGCTTCTTGCTGTATGTAGTGTAAAAACTCTTTGCGTTCTTTCATTGAGCGTGTGAAAGCTGTTGATGATTGCTGTGATGACATCTCATTTTTGGGTGCTGACGATTTAACAATTGATGCATACGGTTTGGACGGGGTGACTGCGTTTCTGGCACTCCCACGAGCATCTTGATGGTGAGGTTGCGACCGGGTTGAATGTAGTGCTGGCCAGTTTTCTTGATTTGCTGCAAAGCTGAATTGTCTATTGGTTACCTGAAGTTGTTGGTGACCGAGCCTATTTCCGTCTCGACGTTCAGTAGCCTTCTGGATCTCCCACTGGAAAAACTCACACTGAGCATTTCTTGCAGTATGCCCTGTATCTCCGCAGTTTGTGCAGACTAGTTTCTTCTGACCATTCAAAATTTTTTCCGTAGTCTCGCTGACAGTTGGCATTCCGCAGTGAGCTTGAACATGCCCAAAACCCCAACAATTTTTACATTGAGTCACAGTTTTCCTAGAAATTTTGTACCTTTCATTTCTGACTTTTTGAGATAATATTCTGTCAATAGAACGGATAACCTCCCATTCACAGTCATTATTGAAAATTAAAAGAATCGAGTTCTCGCTTTTGTAAATTATTGCCCGCTCCGGTTTTATTTTGTAATTTTTCTCTATATCAGAAATTATTTCTTCTTCGGTAGACCCAGCTGTGTACAAATTTTTGAGCAATGTTCTCTTTTTCGGCTGAACTTGATCCTTACGCGCGTATGTATAATGTGCTACTTTTTCGTTTTTTAGAAACTCCACCATTGCAGCATGAGCCTGATTGGTAGGCGGCATAAGAATTGCTTTTTTTGATTCTTTGTTAATTTTTATTAGAAATTTGGTTTCACTGGCCAATTTTATAAGATACCTTTGCCCTTCATGAGTCGTGGTGAGGTTTTCGTCTATAACTACTATAGGTGGAGGCCGTTCCTTTTTGGGAGCAACCGTTTTTGTTAAAATACAATCTTGTTCCATAGAATTCTCAATTATTTTTTTTGTTTTAATAGGAATATCTCCAAGTTTTTGCTTTACCTGGCTCAAGTCTAGCAAACTGAAGCGATTGTTCAGCAACATGTTATCGTCCTCCTCGCCATTTTGAAGAGATTCCTGTGGTTTCAGCCTTGTACTTTCCCTACGTCGCTTCCTTGGTTCAGTAAATGACTCATCGCTGTCCACTTCTAGCTCATTTACCGCCGCAGCGGCCATTGCGGCTCGTTCCCACCAATGTAGACCCTCTCAGCGCAGACTGGGATAATTCTTATGCACTAACAATAAATATTTTGGTCCAAAAAAGCACTTTTGTGTGAAGAACTCTACTAATGTACTGTAAACCCGACAGCTGTCAAGTTGATAGTATCTGCTCCTCATTTATGCACACATATTCCTTTCTGCTGCCTCCACGCTCTCAGTCAACTGTCTGGACGAGGGTATTACAGAAAATGGTGAAAGTACAACCTTATTCCCTGCCGATGTATCTCTCGCCACAAATAGTAGAAGATCCGAATATAAGACGACCTTCACCGAACTGGCTAATGGATGAAAACCATTTTATATTAAATTTAATATGTTAAAATACATATCGCGAGTGGGTTGGCTGAAAAATTTCAGTCCAGGTTATGATTAATTAAATATTGAAAAATTAATGTTTTTAAACATTTAACTGGTTCGGTTAATAGACAAATCACATACCAATCGAAATTATGAAGCCCATAGAATATGCAAACGTTAAGTTGGCTACGTTTTTCCCGTCCCAACTATAGGGTAGGCAGGTATAAACACGTACATCAATAATAGTAATTTGCACCGGTGTGGTTAATGCATGAAACTTATATCAAAATAAAGATAACTTTATTGCATACACGTCGATATAGGGTTGTCTGCAAAAAATTAGTCTGGAATTCCGGTTGTCGAATTTTAAAGATCATAATATTGCTACCAGTGAATACGTGCGCCAGAGAGGTCCGAGCGGACTATCCCGTGTATTAACAAAGGACGAGCTACGCGCAGCTGCTATGCTGCACTGCTGCGTCCTTTGCTAATACATGGGACAGTTTGCTCGGACTTCTCTGGTGCACGTATTCACTGGCGGCAATATTATGACCTTTAAAATTCGACAACCGGAATTCCAGACTGATTTTTTGCAGACAACCCCATATCGACGTGTTTGCATTAAAATTATCTTTATTTTGATATATCTAAGCTTCATGCATTAACCACACCGGTGCAAATTACTATTGTTGATGTACCTGTTTATACCTGCCAACCCTATAGTTGGGACGGGAAAAACGTAGCCAACCTAACGTTTGCATATTCTATGGGCTTCATACTTTCGATTGGTATGTGATTTGTCTATTAACCAAACCAGTTAAATGTTTAGAAAAATTAATTTTTCAATATTTAATTAATCATATCCTGGACTGAAATTTTTCAGCCAACCCAATCGCGATATGTTTTTTAACATATTAAATTTAATATAAAATGCTTTTCATCCATTAACCAGTTCGGTGAAGGTCGTCTTGTATTCGGATCTTAGGATCTTAGGATCTTCCAATATTCGCTCCCATAGCTATTTGCGGCTTCAGGAAACAATTTTCAGTAGCGTTCCTTGTACACTACTCCCCAGTGAAACCGAACACTGAGGAATAAATGGTCCCAGTTCAATAAACGAACCAATTTGCCATAATTAGTCAGGGGAGTGTGGTGAGTTTACATTTATAGGAAGTAATAAGTAGCTAGCTCAACTAACCGACGTAGTTTCCCCCGTTAGCACTAGCGCCTTCTTCATTATGATCTCTAAGACTGAGTTCATGCTCCTCCAAGCAGCACGTCAAACGTCAACTAACCCGTTACCAATTTCCGGTTTTTGCAAACCAATTCATTATGCTTGTGATCTTCCCTTTATTGCCGGTCCAACGCATGCTCTACCCGCAATATTCCAAAACGTATTTGTTTAAAAACCGCTTCCAAATAAGTCTTACCATTACAATGCCTTTTAATCATTTTATGCAGTTTGTTTAAGTCGGAAAATGCTGGTATACCAAACATTTTTTCCATGGTTGAAAAAAGCGGACATGGCCAGCAGAACAATTTTTCAAGTTCTCCACATCCTGTTAACTGTTCGTGTGTGTTTGTTATACACGCCGATATGTGTCTTTTGTACACTGAAAAAAATGTGGGTATTTTTACAAAACAATAAATTACAAGCACTATTGTAACGATTTTCATCAACACAAGTTCCTTTGAAGGAGCAATAAAATAACTATTAGCCATACATTTTAATTTTTATCTAATGTATGAAAAGAATAACGTCAACCTAACAGATCTGGAAAGTGTAAGAAGAATAAATTACCTTGAAACTAGTCTTGATGAAGCTTGGGACCATTCACTAGAGATAAGAACACGCATAGAAAAAGTACATAACGTATTTTATAGAAGGTACTATGCAGCCGCCAACTTAATATCCCATTAAGAGCTTGGATACTGAAATGCTATGTTTTCGCCACCGTACTGTACGGTGTTGAGGCTTAGACGATGATCGAAGCAACACAAAAAAAGAATACAATCTTTCAAACTCTGGTGTTACCGTAAAATGCTTAGAATATCTTACATGAGTCAAATGAGGAAGTCCTGCGCAGAATGAACCTCATAAAAGAAAGAAAAAAAACAATATTTTTGCCACATTATGAGAAACGAGAACTACAAACTGCTCCGTCTTATCATCGAAAACAAAATCAATAGTAAGAGGGGACCAGGTAGAAACCTGCGACAATGGTCAAATATGGTTTCCATAGAATTATTTAGAGCCGCCACAAATACGATTAATTGGGCCAATGTAATAGCCAACGTCCTCAAGAACTTTGGAAATGATTCATATACATTTTTTAAGTGCATCCCGACACTGGAACAAAGTCGTCACGCTCCCAGTTGGGTAATAATACACTGGCACATTGACTAGCTGTTTGCCTGGCCAACAAGCAGTTAGCCATCGTTGTTTTGCAAGTCAATATTTTTATTTTTCATTATACTTCAACTATTTTGTTCATTTTCTGTGGAACTAAGTTCGTTTATTGTATATGATTTTTGGCAGCCGATAAGACCGAAACAGATGATTTTCGTATTTATGAAATTTTAATGTTGTGTTACCTTATTTTCATACATAAAATAAAAAGACCTTTATTATGACAGCCCTTTATTAAACCCTATTATAATTTTTTTTTGAAAGACAGCAAAGTAGTTCCATAAAATGAGGTAAAACAACAAAATTATGGTTTTACAACATAAGATAGTGATATTACAAGATAATGATGTAAGATTACATATCTACAAACTAATTTTATAAAAGATGTTTGTAAAAAAACAATGTGATATCCTTAAGATTGTGTAAAATTGAAAAACAATTTTACAAATTATTATGTTATGTCACAGACAAATGTTGTGGTATTACAAATATGTGTGTTTTGCGAATTTAAAATATTAGAAGATAGCTAAATGAAATTACAAGTCTGATTTGTAAAATTACAAAAAAATCGGTGGCATTAAACAGCCAACGATTTTGTCAGTAATTTTACAAGTCAATTTTTAGAGTGTAGGTTCTAATGTCTTTAGCAATGTCCATAGTAGCTAGCAGGAGTAGGTCGACCCCCTTTTAAAATTGACTGTTTCCTTTTACCTTTTAAAGAACATAATATAATACAGTGACAGCACATCCGATATCTCTACTACGAGGACGGCCCCTATGAGTCCTGTCGCTGGACGATGCGCCCACTCCCGCCGCAGCCGCATCCATAACGCCGCACGCTCAGAACAGTGATAGGGAAGCGAAATTTAAGTCGCTTATTCGGTAGCAGTGGAATGACGTTCAATTTTGCAACGCGATAGGTGCTCCTAGGAAATAAGCGTTTCGCCTGCTACGGATTACTTACGGAGTTGGTCGCCGCATTTTAGTCGTCGTGTCCCTATCTTATTTTGGGTAGTATAGTAGAGCACAAATTCTGGACACGCTTCTTGAATAAAATATGTATTACAATTAGCTCGCCAATTAAAAGAAACAAATACAGAACGTAGGACAAAAAATGCAATTTATTAACAACTTCTAAGTGGAAGCCGTGCTTCTATCGCTTACAACAGTCTAAAAATTGCTTTGTAAAATTACTAACAAAATCGTTGGTTACGTTGCCACCGACTTTGTTAGTAATATTACAAATCAGATTTGTAATTTCATTTAGCAATTTTCTAATATTGTAAATTCGCAAAAACGGATTTTTGTAATATCACAACATTTGTCTGTGATATAATATGGTAATTTGTAAAATTATTATGCGATTTTACACAATTTTAAGGATATCACATTGGTTTTTTACATATATATTTTGTATAACCACTTTGTAAGACATGTAATTTCACATAATTTTCTTGTAATATCACTAGATTATATTGGAAAACCATTATACGTTTTATTACAATTTTTTAAATAATTTATTTTGTAATTTTTACCATATTTTATAAAATTACTTTGCAGTCTTACAAAAAACCTATTATAATAGGTTCTAAGAGAATGCTGTCATTATAAACATATTTTTATTTTATGTATGAAAATAAGGTAACACAACATTAAAATTCTATACAAATACAAAATAAAAAATCTACTGTTTCAGTCCTATTGGTTGACAAAAAAAGCATATATCAGCTTGTTGGCCAGTTAACGTGCCAGTTTATTAATAAAAGAAATTACTGTTTTCCTACTGGGAGTTGACTTTCTCCCAGAGTCAAGATGCACTTTAATAAAATATGTTTGAGTCATTTCCAAAGTTACTGAAACATTTTTTGGATTAATCCGGTTAGAATAAAAATATATGACAAATAGTAATTTTATTGCTTCTTCAAAGGAACTTGCATTGATAAGCTGGATTTTTTCATTATAAACGGAAATCTTCTTTTTTCCTTCTTCATCTGAAATTAAAGAAAATATTACTTTTAAAGTAAAGTATTATGACTATGAAATAAATTTGGTCTTCAGGATGGCCATATTTCCAAGATGGCGACTCACCTTGTTTAAATGCACTTTGTATTCATTTTATCATTTTATGCAATGAATCTTCAAACTTCAAACACAAATAGCACCACTACACGTTATATACCGGCACTTCCAAAACAAAATCCATAAAATAACGATCCGTCCGCTGTTTCTGTATTCACACAAGCTGATTCTTTCCACCCGCCAGTGCTACCTTTCATCGGCAACGAGTAATCTGTACTAAGGGCAAGTGACCATATAAAGCGTTTTAGTCAAGTCACCATTGATACCAACCGAAGAAATCAATTATTTTACAAACATTATTGAAGTATTTTTCTAAAATAATTATAAATTTACAAAAGGAGACTGTAAAAAAACAAATATTTTGTATAATAACAATTATCTTGTAATTTTGTGTTATAAAAATGCAACACAGTTTTGTAATTTTACAAATATTTTGTGAAAAAATGAATTATTTGTATGTTTTCTGTAAAATGCTCAACTATTTGTACAAAATTTAGTGAATATACAAAACTATTGTATTTTTGTTAAACTTTACTGTGGTTTTACAACATGACATGGTAAAATCGCTCCAATAGTGCTTGTAATTGTTTTGTAAAAATACCCACGTCTTTTTCAGTCAAGGACGCCCCTGTAAATTAGTTCATAAGAAAGTAAAACAGGTCAATAATAGGTGGGCCTTCCATGTTCACGAATGCACTCCGCTAGGCTACGTGGCATGCTCGTAATATGGTTGTTAATAAACTCTAGAGATACAGCCTTCCACGCTGTTGACATATGGAACGGCACCTGGTTTTAATACCTCATTCATATAATGTTGGGCAGTCACTGTATCACGAATCGCAAGTAAAGCTGACTTACTGTTAAATACAGTTGCACACCAAATCATCAAACTAATAAGATAGTGTTCGTCATACTCAACAGTAAACCTGGAATCATCAGACAAGGAAGTCTGTTGCTACTCAGTATGCCATTGTCAGTGTTCTTGCCACCAATCTAACCGTTGCGTTGGCGACGATGTTATGCAGTGAATAGACGCACTAAATGCGGACGATATGATCTTAATCCAACTCCATGCAATATGTGGTACATCACCATGCGGACTCAAAGGATCCTACCTATAGGTGCATAACAAGCATCAGCAACAGCTCGAATGGATCGCATTCTGTCTCGAAGCGCCAGTAGTCCTAGATGACATCTTGCCGGACTGTAGTTCTCTTACATGTAAGAGCATGCTCCAGAACCTCTAGCTCGCTGCATTCGTCCTTCTTCGATCCATGCGTGCCACGCTGCTATAACAAACTGTAGCCACGCTACGTCCCATGGTTACAACTATTGCTCCGAAGGAAGCACTACGTTCTCGTTGGCCTACAATCCGACCCCGTCAAAGGGGCTGTCGTCTTCTAGGGGGCATCTTTATATAATCACATTTGCAATAGATATAGTTTCTGGATCGAAGAAAAGCCACGCACGTAAGTAGCGTCTGAATTAACACCATGTCCTGCACAAATTCTTTGTACGAATATCCCTTGTTCCATTGATACACCTTTTGATAGAGGTGTATCAATACTATATCAAGGTATCGTATGTGGACAGTTAGACATGAAATTTGATTGTTTAATATAGATTCGCTGGTATACCGAAGTGAAACTAGGGAGGTGGCGAGAGTGAGTGATGCGGTAACTCCAAAATATGTGTCGGTATATACTTAACGTCATTTGTTTATTTCATTATTAGGCTCCGATTTACTTTAGGGTACAGCCGCTAGGTGGCGCCCCTATATGTCAATCGAAAGGGCTCGAGGTGGGGAGCAATAATGTCCCCGGGCACAACACCCGGAAACGAAAGACAAAAAAGTTATGGACAAAACAATTTCCCATGTTAAGTGTATGGGATTTTTTCGAAAATTTAGGGTACAGCCGCTAGGTGGTGCTCCTGTAATGTCAATCGAAAGGGCTCGAGGTGGGGAGCAATAATGTCCATGGGCTCAACACCTGGAAACGAAAGACAAAAAAGTTATGCAGGAAGCAATTTCCCATGTTAAGTCTATGGGAATTTTCCGAAAATTTTAGGGTACAGCCGCTAGGTGGCGCCCATATATGTCAATCGAAAAGGCTCGAGGTGGGAAGCAATAACGTCCATGGGCACAACACCCGGAAAAGAAAGACAAAAAAGTTATGGAGGAAACAATTTCCCATGTTAAGTCTATGGGAATTTTTCTTTCTCGTTAAAAGTGAATGAAATCTTCCACGTAGGTTAGGTTATGTTAGGTTATGTTGCTTTTTTCTTACTTAGTAGATAAAAGAAACATGTTCCTTTTGATTCCAATGACTTTTAATGAGAAAAATTTTTTCGAAAAATTCCCAAATTGCTTCCTGCATAACTTTTTTGTCTTTCGTTTCCAGGTGTTGTACCCATGGACATTATTGCTCCCCACCTCGAGCCCTTTCGATTGACATTACAGGGGCACCACCTAGCGGCTGTACCCTAAATTTTCGAAAAGATCCCATACACTTAACATGGGAAATTGTTTTGTCCATAACTTTTTTGTCTTTCGTTTCCGGGTGTTGTGCCCGGGAACATTATTGCTCCCCACCTCGAGCCCTTTCGATTGACATATAGGGGCGCCACCTAGCGGCTGTACCCTAAAGTAAATCGTTACCACCAGCATTGTTATAGTGATACTACTAAGAATAATTGATTTGTATTTGCCGAATTCGATACCTCACTGAGGCCTCTGATGTGTCCAAAAGTCATACTACTTGGAAAATTAAAAATCTATGGATCTAGCAGAAGCATCAAAGCCAACAGTTTAGTGATAATGGTTGTTCGTTGAAGACTACTACAACTGAACACGGGGAGACCTCAAGGGTTGATGCTAATTTTGTTTTTAATATGCATAAACTATTCAACTGCAAAATTGTTAACATAAACAGAAAATCTCAATGTGTCGTAGTTAGCACTCGTCTCCATAATAATGTCTGCCAAATTATGTCATGTCAAGAATCTATCTAAGACGATACCTAAGATATATACGTATCTGATTCAAAATCTTAATAATATTGCAACTTGGCGACCTATGCTGCCCGCTTATTTCGGGATCTTTCAATCAATCTTACAATATTGCATTTTCTAAAAATCCTTTCATTCACCTGAACATACTGCTCTTCCGTGTGTTTACATAGTGAAGTGTTTACTGTTTGTAAAACACAACATCAATATACTACGCACACTAACGTGCAAGTACATACAAGTACCAAGAATACTCTGTGATTCCGTAAAAGCTGTCTACAGAAAATAAGAAATGGCTCAAACTATTTTGGTATTGCATAACGTCCTTCCAGAATCTATAAGAAACTACAAACAACTACCTAGTTTAAAACAAAAGAATTCTATAATTTTGGCATCTAAGTAATAACTCATACACTGTCTAGTTGAACTATACTCTTGTATAAATATATACCTAATAATAAACATTAAATACGTTCAAGAAACCAAATCCATATTTACTATACTTAGATTTTTTCTCTCCTGTGTTGTTGTACTTGTAGCTTTTACTTTATTTTTTTTCATTGTGCAAAGTGAAAAAAAACTTTATGTATTCATCATCAGTTGACTATACTAGACTATCCTATTCTCCATTTGAGCTAATAATAGGTAACTGCTACTGTTCCTTATCAAAACTGCAACATTGCAACCGTAATCACTTTAATAGACCTCACCTTGTAAGCGACTGAATATAGCATTAGAAAACAATGCTACTAAATGACCGTTCCATCAACCTATAATCCGTCATAGTGATTTATTTGCGAGCGCCACTAAAATTGTTAGTATTTACCCTATTAATGCAAAAGGAAGCTCTAAATTACACACCTTCGAAGCGGTTGTACGCACGCCGTAGCTCTGCAATTAATCAATTCTTTTGTAATCCCTCGCAATTACTCTATCAGAAATAACAACGTATGTAAAAATAATTACATGCCTGCATGGAAAGAATCTGTTCGAGTTTGAAGATTTAGATTTTTTCCAAGATTGTTAGGTTTCTCATTAATTGTTTAACTTTCTAGCTGGTGAGGGGTAATTGATGGTTGTATTTGCAAAATTATAGATTTGTGTAAATATATGAAAGAAATCGGTTAATTGCCTTTTTGTTTAACGATTAAAAATAATTTTATTGAGGATGAACTTCTTGCGTATCGGGGAATCTCTATAAGCGAGAAAATTATAGTTTCTCAACATGCTGTTATTTGTGCAACTCTTGGTTCAGAACGATTAATTTCACTTAGCAACACTAAGCATGTGAATAATTATTCTATTTTACAGGGTGGTTATTAGGGTAGCCGTACATAGCCACACAGCATTTGATATCCACTGTATGGTCCCAGGCTGTCCTTAAAGGGATATGCAAAATGTCCCAGAGAAAGCCATATCACCATGTGTGAGCCTATAGGGAAATCCTCACGTTGACCCAAAATATTATCATTTAGTCTACCGTAAGTTAGCCCGTAGGTAAATTGAGATTTTGAATCAATTTTTTTTGTCATAAATCGAGAGATCATATATAAGTTTTATAATAAAACTGTTTTTGTTTTCTTTTTTTCGCAATAATTCAAAAGTTATATCAAAATAAAAATGGGTTTTTGAATCGAGTACCGAAAACACGCCGACGGCTCCCGAACCCGTGTGACGTAATGATGGCGGTTAAGATGCTCCTTTGACCAACGACATCCTACATCGATACTAGATTCTAGATTCCCAGCAAACGTGAAAATACTTGCTAGTAACTAGTGTATATTTGTTGCAATATAGCCGATAAATGAAGTTTGCAGCTCAGGACGACCTCTACGATCGAAATAAATATCTTTTTGAATGTTTGAAATCAGATTACAGATTCCAGTAAGTAAGTACCTAATCAAATATGTCTTATTGAAACTATCTGGTGCATGTTCGGCTGGCCTAGTGGTTAGAGTGTTGGCTAATGGATCCGTTGGTCTGGGTTCAAAGCTCAGCCTGTCCAATTTTTTTTTATTTTTTTTTATCAAATAATTCATTCATGTGCTTTTTGCACTTGTTATTTACATTTTTTCTACGATCAACATAAATATGTTTTTGAAACAAATTCTATCAGACATATTACTTGCACTGCATAGTGCAAAAACTAAGTACAGAACGCGGTGGACAATTCAAAAAATCAGTTCAAATGGTGTTTGTCCATCAATATCAATTGTTAATATTTTTTTAAATGTAATAGTTGGTTAATAAAACAAAATCCATTCATTTTTTAAGTTTTTAATATAAACATAAAGTAAGTCAAACTCGTGATCACAACAGTCTTCTGTTTATCACTTGGTATCTTTATTTATTTAACTTTGAGCAATTAAGCTTAATAATTAAATTTTCATAAAAATTTAACAAATAAAAATATAAAAATGCAATGCAAACAAACAAAACTTATTTTTCTATGAGTTTCAATGTTATAATTATCTTCTTGACCAAAACTTAAAATAATTATTTTATTATTTAATATTATTATTGATAATAAATACTTATACGATAAATAAACTATAAGTATAATTATTTTACATAAGAGCTAGCACTTCAAGTAAACAAAAATAAAACTATATTTTTTAGTCCCGAACATAGAAAAAAGTATAAAGTAACTAGGAATATATTTAGACTCACACTTACTTAGGGATGTACATATTAATAATTTATTAAAAAAAATTGGATTCATTTCATATAAGATGAAATTACTAACAAATATTTTAACAGAAAAGCATATATATACGTACAGTAAAGATAATTATAACATTGAAACTCATAGAAGAATAAGTTTTGTTTGTTTGCATTGCGTTTATATATTTTTGTTTGTTAAATTTTTATGAAAATTTAATTATTAAGCTTCGTTGCTCAAAGTTAAATAAATAAAAATACCAAGTGATAAACAGAAGACTGTTGTGATTACGAGTTTTATTTTATGTTTCTATTAAAAACTTAAAAAATGAATGGATTTTGTTTTATTAACCAACTATTACATTTAAAAAAAATATTGGCGGTTGATATTGACGGACAAACACCAATTGAACCGATTTTTTGAATTGTCCACCGCGTCCTGTACTTAGTTTTTGCACTATGCAGTGCAAGTAATATGTCTGATAGAATTTGTTTCAAAGACATATTTATGTTGATCGTAGAAAAAATGTACATAACAAGTGCAAAAAGCACATGAATGAATTATTTGATAAAAAAAAAAAATAAAAAAAAATTGGACAGGCTGAGCTTTGAACCCAGACCAACGGATCCATTAGCCAATACTCTAACCACTAGGCCAGCCGAACATGCACCAAATAGTTTCAATAAGACATATTTGATTAGGTACTTACTTACTTACTGGAATCTGTAATCTGATTTCAAACATTCAAAAAGATATTTATTTCGATCGTAGAGGTCGTCCTGAGCTGCAAACTTCATTCATAGGCTATATTGCAACAAATATACACTAGTTACTAGCAAGTATTTTCACGTTTGGCTGGGAATCTAGAATCTAGTATCGATGTAGGATGTCGTTGGTCAAAGGAGCATCTTTACCGCCATCATTACGTCACACGGGTTCGGCAGCCGTCGGCGTGTTTTCGGTACTCGATTCAAAAACCCATTTTTATTTTGATATAACTTTTGAATTATTGCGAAAAAAAAGAAAACAAAAACGGTTTTGTTATAAAACTTATATATGATCTTTCGATTTATCACAAAAAAAAATATATTTTTTTCTTTCTTCAAAACCTCAATTCTTAGGTTGTCCTAAAAGATAGCAGTTCAGACCTTATGCGACACACTTACATAGGTTACGCGAAAACAGCGGGATTATTTTGCTAGAACTGTTTTCCTATACTCCTGTAGCGTACACACCGGGTTATTCTGGGCACAGATTAGATAACGTGAGACACTTTTCACTAGCAGCATCACCATCTAATCACCATCCAATCACCATCCAATATAGCTACCATCCGAGTGTTCAACACAATTCAATCTAACCTCATTCTGTTCCATTCCTTCATGAAGTGCATCGTGATATAAAGTTTTCACTAGTAGCATCACCATCTAATCACCATCCAATCACCATCCAATAGAGCTACCATCCGAGTGTTCAACACAATTCAATCTAACCTCATTCTGTTCTATTCCTTCATGAAGTGCATCGTGATATAAAGTTTTGCCATTAAAATTTCCTTTTCCTTTTTAATGTTCCTATAGAATGTTGACTTGGACAATTCTACACCCACCTTGCAAAAATAAACAGGTTGCCGAATGATTATCTGACTTGCAATTTGTTGTTTGTACTTGGGAGGCCCTTGGCGTGTCGGATGGTATAGATCACAGGTACAGGTAAAGGTTTTGGAAGATATGATAAACGGCGAAGAACGATCCAGGAGCCAGGAACTGCTGCAAGCCGCTAGCTTGCTTTGCTCAACTTTGACTGCAAGTCACCTTCACCTTTCACCTCTTTCGTCTTTCTAACGTTAACACTGTCAAATGTCAGATTTTGTATAAAGAAGGGTATGGTCCTGAAGGGATATCCCTTGAATCGCCTCATGGTGAACAAGCTAAGGATTTCCAAAACCGTCATCCTTCGGATATTCCGGTGATAGACGGCCCAGAGGGATGTCAAAGGACAACCACGCCTGCCTGCCACGGGGTATTTCAAACAGGTTATCCTAGGGCTAACCTAGGACAACCTAGGGAAGCCTACAGATGACCTGTAGATGTCATTCTGGTCTTACCCTAAATTTGGGCAATACGGCTTCATTTAGGATGCCCTAGGGATATGGGGTGCTGTGTGGGATACATCCTCCAACCATGCGCAGCGCACTCACGGATACTGGCGTAGTTAGCCTTCTGACCTGGGGATTAGGTAATGCAAATTTTCGGGATTGAGGTTTCTAATCCTGAGATCCCGGGACTGATCCCGGCAAATTAAAATAAATAGAAAAAGGCTTTTTTAATCGAAAGAAAACTAAACATTTTCAGATAACAATTAAGAAATACAAAACTATGATTCTTTTGAGAAATTGGGCATGTGAGTAAAAGTATGTCCAACGTTTGGCATGTCTTAGTATAACCAGTGCAGTGCGCATAACACCTTTGAGTGCCATTGAAACACTATTGAATCTTCCTCCTTTGGATCTGGTAATCCAAGGGGAAGCTAGAAAAACTGGGTTCCGTCTCTGGAGTCAGGGTAACTGGACTTTTATGAATCCAGGCTAAGGACATTCGACCATTCTAGCAGAGTTGCATGAGGATTGTCCTATTTTGTTGGCGAGGAGCGATACAGTTTCTCCTACGCATCGCTTCAATCGCAAATTTACGGTGGTGTTTCCGTCAAGGGAAGAGTGGGAGTCTAGGGAAAGACAGCTCATCGAAGGAGGAGGACAGGTCTGGTACACAGACGGTTCACTCGCTAGAGAGGGCTCGGGCTCGGGAGTCTACGGACCCCGTACAAGACTTTCATTCCCTCTTGGGGGGCACACCACAGTATTCCAGGCTGAGGTCTATGCGATACTTGCCTGTGTAAATCGTATTCGGGAAATTGACGGGTCTAGGAGGCGGATTACTATCTGCTCTGACAGTCAGGCAGCCATCAAAGCACTGAGTGCTTGGAAAATAACGTCGGGACTGGCCCTGGAGCGCAGGAGGGCTCTCGACGACATCTCAGCTAAACACAAGGTATCACTGATGTGGGTACCTGGGCACGCTGGGGTAAAGGGTAATGAAATGGCGGATCATCTAGCCAGGATGGGATCCGGAAACAGTTTTGTGGGCCCGGAACCAGCCTTAGGACTGTCTGCAAACTTGGTTAGGAAAACAACTGGAGAGTGGATCCAGAATCAACACTCTCTGAGATGGAACAACATCTCTGCTCATCTCCGTCAGGCTCGGGAGCTATTTGCAGGGCCTGCAGAGAGAATAGGACGATTTTGTCTCTCTCTGAATAGGAGTAACTTGAGATTGTTAGTAGGCTTATTAACGGGTCACAATACCTTCAGGCGTCACTTGTTTGTGATGAGGGTGGTCAACGACCCAACGTGCACGTGGTGTGGTGAAGAGGAAGAATCCTCGGCACACATCCTGTGTCGCTGTGAAACCCTGGGTTATCACAGGCAGACTATGCTGGGCTCAAGAACCTTGGAACCAATAGAGATAAAACGGATAGGACCTAAGAATGTACTTGCCTTTGCCAAAAGGGCGGGTCTTAGGAACTAGCGCGGATAGAGGCGCAAAAGGGCCCATCGTGTGGCCTATGCACCAGCCACATTCCGTGCTGGATAGCCTCTGGTCCTTATTCATTCATTCATTCATTCGAGTAAAAGTATGCCAACTCAAGGGATTATTCGAAAAGTAAAGTACATAAAACAAGACCTAATAGTAAAGTAGTACATTAGATAATTCAGACTGAGGAGCGTTTTTGAAATAATAACGCAGGTGTAGGTGGAACAGTTAGCAAGAATTTATACACCAACTGTAACTTTCTTCCTTTAATTCCTACTTCTGCATATAGCAGCATCTCCTAACGAATAGTGGATGTTAAAGATCCCTTTTTGACAGCTGAGTACGGGGATTCGTCGTTCTCAGAACAACTTCTTGTAAATCTGGTTTGCATGTTGAGTGATATAAGATTTTAGTCGACTGTTGTACAGGCTTAGGAAGTGGAATATCAGCATTATCGTTAAATGAATCTATATCTGAACAGTTGAAACCGGTAGTATCATATAAATTAATGTTAATCGTCTAGAAAGTTTTTCCATCTCATACACCATTGTAACCTTTTGAGGTATTATTAAAATCAACATCAGCATTTTTGTCGAATGTGAATTATGTAAATAGCGAATTAATCCTTAAAAACCCGTTCGACGTTCTTGTATTTGATTTTTGAGAGAGAATTTTAACCAATCACGAAAATCCCGAGATTATCGGTATTGATAATTGTCCGGGATCCCGGGTTCCCGGGATTATTAATCCCGGAATTGCATTTTCTACTGAGGATGGCCTAGGGCGGCCTGGCGCCAATTTCGTTTGCTCCAGAGAGCAGTCGGGAATCACCATTTCACAATTTCGTGCGCTGTACCGGGGAATCCCGCTAAGCTGCAACACGCAACACCACCCCTCTCACTAGTTGGCATGATGGCTAAACCACAGATTATTTGATATTCCGTGGCTAGGGTTGGCAACCGTACTATAAGTTATAGTATTGCACTATATTTTGGGACCCTGTACTGTATACTGTTGAAGAAATATACGTATAGTACGCGAAAATGCTATTTCCAATCGATGATTGTTCATATTTTGCAACCAAATTCATTCAAAATAATTTCATTTCTGCGGATTATTTCGGCACTTCATCATATTCAAGAAAAACATATTTTCTGTTATGAATGCCAAGTGGCCGGAAGAAAGAAACAGAGCATCAGGTTTATAGCAGATCGATTGTCACCGAATTTTTTGGAAATTTCTCTTTCAACGAAAATGTAATTTCCAACAAAAAAATTTGCGGACGAAGCACGTTTTTTTGACAAAAAGATTGTTAATACTCGGTATTTTCAACACATTTTCCTACAAACTCGCACAGAACAAGGCTATTTTAGAACCGAGTGCCTCGCTTGACACTCTTGACAAGAATGCGGTGTTGCCAATATGCGTTCGATGTACAGCCTAAAATCTAAAACTTACCCTACACTATCCGACACTTAGGGCCGGTTGTACAATGCAAGCTAAAGCTTCGGTTTAAGGTAAGCCGACGTTAAACCACGTCAGTTGCAAAACGTCCGTTGTACAATGCTGGCTTAGCCCCTCACTCCAGGCTTAACACGAACTTGCGTCCGAAGCTTAACGCGAGCTTAGCTGGGGTTTAAACCTAACATGATGGGAGTGACATCATATATCAAGGGGGAACCTTCAAATTCCCTTTGTGTCTAATTTAACAAAGAGAGCAAATGATAGAACAGCGACAGAAACGGTCGTTGCCGAAATTTGACACAAACTGTCATAAGTACCTAACCAAAAAAGGTAATTTTTCAGATGATTATGTCAGTACGTATTGCATCATTGATGCCAACTGTTGTGAATTTCATTATCAATCAGGTTTAACTAAGCCGGCGATCGTACAACGGGTGTCGACTTTAAGCTTGAGCTTAGCTGAGCTTAGGTGCTTAGGTTTAGCGTGTTAAACCCGCATTTGTACAGGGTGACCTAATAAGAATGGACGCCGGCAATATCTCAGTAACCGTTAATCATAGAACTTCGAGCCAAAAATATTATTAGGTAAATCAGCTAAGAGAAATCGCTGGAAAATATTTTCAAGTTCCGCAAGTAACCGCTAGGGGGCGTAACTGTCACTATCAATCAGAAAAATGGCTTTTTCTCAAAAAAGATGCAAGTAAAGGTATATTTTAAATTCTACCGTCATGTAGACAGGACAATTCTCGATTTTTTTTTGTTAACAGTTTTTTGCTCTATCTTGTAAGATGTAGTGGTGGGGAATGTCAAAGAAGTTTTTATTTAAATGCCCATAACTTTGGCATAAGTTAACAGAATTAAACAAGCTAGGTCTCGTTTGAAAGAGCTGTTCTTATCTATTAATATTTTATATAAAAATTGTCCAAGTTTATCTTAACTTAGTAGCTACGGGGCGGTATTTGACATAATAATAATTATTGCGCATTATTACGAAAGTTTTAAATGGTATGCTATATCTTTTTTAACATAGATATATAGAGGTCAAAATTCTTAAAAAGTCAGTGAAAGATTCAACTTCCTAGCTATTTTCAAACCGGACATATCACTATAACAAGTATTCTGACAAGTGTGCTGTGAGTTTCAGAAACAATTGCCGCTCTATAGGGATCTAACCTCCGCATAATCGTTTTAGTAATATTTTTATAGATAATACTCAAGTAAAAACACTACAAATCATATTTTGACTTTCTGAAACAACCACCAGGTGGCGTAGTAGGCGCCAATAAGTGCTGTAGCCAATTTTGTGTTCAATTTTCATAATAATCAAAACAAATTACAGTATAAAATCGTTTAGTATTTTTATCACTATTAAACGTCAATTTGAGCTGATCACAATTATATGAATTCGATAGCAAAGTTAGCAAGAAAAAATCAATGTGAATAGATCTCAAAATTAAGGCGAATTAACAGCAAAGTAAAGCAGAATAACGTGGTATTGCAATAATTTTAATAGATAAAATACATAACCCTAAATCGCATGCGTATACCATACCTATTTTCAGTGTTGCTCTAGATGCCTAAACTGGCAGGTTTATCTACGCTAAAATGGATGCATAGGTGCATCTAAAACTATAGACGCCATCGAACACTGGAAACACTGCCAATAGGTATGGTATGCGCATGTGAATTACGTTTGTGTATCATTTGTTTGTTATCTTTGTTATTATGCCACCTTGTTTTGCTGTTAATTGGTCTTAATTTTTAAGATCCATTCACATTGATTTTTTCTAGGTATATAATTGCCTGTTGAGTTCATACAACACTTTTTGATCAGCTCAAATTCACTTTTAATAATGATTAAACTAATAATCAATTTTATACTGTAATTTATTTTTGTTTGTTCCTTTAGAAGTTATTAGCGCCTACTGGCTCCACCCAGTGGTTGTTTTAGAAAGTCAAAATATGATTTGTAGTATTTTTAAGTAAAAATAAATACTCAAGTGAGTATTATCTATAAAATGATTACTAAAACGATTAGACGGAGGCTATATCCCTATCGGGCGGCAACTGTTTCTCAAACTCACAGCACACTTGTCAAAATACTTGTTTTACTGATATCTCCGGTTTGGAAACAGCTAGGAGGTTGAATCTTGCGCTGACTTTTTAAGAATTTTGTCCTCTATATATCTATGTTAAGAAAGATATAGCATACCATTCAAAATTTTAGTAATAATGCGTAATAATTGTTATTATGTCAAATACCGCACTGTAGCTCCTAAGTCAAGGTAAACTTGGACAATTTTTATATAAAATATTAATAGATAAGAACAGCTCTTTCAAACGAGACCTAGCTTGTTTAATTCTGTTAACTTATGCCAAAGTTATGGGCATTTAAATAAAAACTTCTTTGACATTCCCCACCACTACATCTTACAAGATAGAGCAAAAAACTGTTAACAAAAAAAATCGAGAATTGTCCTGTCTACATGACGGTCGAATTTAAAATATACCTTTACTTGCATCTTTTTTGAGAAAAAGCCATTTTTCTGATTGATAGTGACAGTTACGCCCCCTATCGGTTACTTGCGGAACTTGAAAATATTTTCCAGCGATTTCTCTTAGCTGATTTACCTAATAATATTTTTTGCTCGAAGTTCTATGATTAACGGTTACTGAGATATTGTCGGCGTCCATTCTTATTAGGTCACCCTGTACAACGGCCCTTAACCTAACACCTACAGTAAGCAATACCTACAATAACCGCCACCTAGCTAGGTTAGGAGTTTGATAAGGAGGTGGGATAGGTGGTAGCAAGGTTAGGTAGCCTCTAGGCTAGGTTAGGTGGTAGCAAGGTTAGGCTAGGTGGTGGCTAGGTTAGTTGTTAGATTAAGAAGTGGCTAGGTTAGGTGTAGTTTTCTAGATGTTAGATATCAAGCGCATGTTGACAAACCGCATCTTTTTTTACAGTTTTGTGTCTATCAAGCGAGGCTCTCAAATCCTAAAATTGCCTTATTCTGTGCGGGTTTGTTAGGAGAATGTGTCGAAAATACCGAAATTAATTTTTTTATTTGTGAGAAAAGCGTGCTCTGTCCGCAAGTTTTTTTGTAGAAAATAACAATAATAAGTCATCTCCTTTCCCTTAAAAGTGAAATTTTCGCAAAATTCGGTGAGACTCGATCTGCCATAGAACCAGATAAATGAAGAAAAACATAAAAGTAGATCCTTTATTCTACTCTACTGAAGTTCTATATTTTTTTGACGCGTACTATATTTTATAGCATTTTCACAAAAAAAACTATATATAAACTAAAAATTGTTGGCAACCCTGGCTGCAGCTGAACACTTAGCTCTGATGGATCGTTGGGAGGATGTACAAGGGGCCCAATGGGCTTTAAAAGCTGTGATCTTGGTAGATGTTGCTCCTAATACAGAATGAGTATATGTGTTATATATTGTCTACTTACACAATACAATATGCTTCATTTGCCTAACAGTATGAAACATTAACAGGATAATGTATTGAACAGATAATAAAATATAAAACATCTTCATAATCGTATTTTCTGTACAGTCCAATTACAAATGTAAGCTGCTCGGTAAATACAAAACAATATTGTGCCATTTCCAGAAATTCGACAAAGAAATCAAAAAAGGCGACACACGTAATTGGTTGAATGATTGAAATCACTTTATAGGTGTAATACCATTCCTCAAAATATCCGTAAAAGTATTTCAATGTCTAAAGGTTATTAACATTCCTGTCTTCGTCACGCTCGTGGCACAATAACGTTTTGCAAAAGATGAAAAAGTTTCCTCTTTTATATGAATTTTACGCCGCTGAATGACTTTTATTTATTTCAGTTTACGAGCTGTTTGGTTAATAAAAACATTATAGTAGAATATTGTATAATCGAAGTTTCTTGTGGACTATATGCTTATTGTTAAGAGCCGCTCGCGAGAAATGAGTATTCCTCGTATCTACGGAAACACTACACTCATAGCAACAAAATGTGAAAACTAGTATAATTTTTTTTATGGTCAGCCTCCCGCAAAGTCTGAAAGCCTACGGCACTGTAGAAGCTCTGCGGGAGGATAGGTGTCGGCTCACGTTAAATTTGAAACGCTGCAGGTTGTAGTAGTTGGGAAACAAATTTCCCGGCAGCTGATTCCACAGCGTTGAAGTTCTCCAAAAGAAGGAATGCTGGTTCGGGGAGTAAGGACCTCGACCTCCATCGGACGACCTTTGGTGTTATTATCTGGGAAAGCTCACTCGAACATCTTCCGTGACAGAATCTGTAAAACAGGAATAGGTCAGCTACCCTCCTTCGATGTTCCAGGCTGTGGAGATCCTTTGTGAGGTTAGGTGTATCGATTAATCTAATTGCTCTTTTCTGTATAGTGTCCAGTGCTTCGGAGCGCATCCCCACACATGGCAGCAATACTCCAGCGATGGTCGGATCTGTACCTTGTAGAGCAGCAGCAGTTGCTCTGGTGTATACAACTTCCTACAGCGGAACAAAACTCCAAGCTTCTGGGATGCCGTTTTAGCAATACTGACGACGTGGTCCTGCCAGGACATGTTATTGTTGATGTTGATCCCCAAAAACTTCACGGAAGGTGATTCGTCTGTGGGGTGACCCTCCATTTCCACGGTTGGTAAGCCATCGTGAGACATCTTTGTAAGTGTTGCCTGAGTTTTTTGTACGATGAACTGTACTTTATTTGCGAATCGCCGCTCGACAATTAATTGTTTTGATATCTACGTTGATCTGTGAGACATACTGCTGTCGCCGACGTACCATCTCCTGAGATGATAGTGGCATACCTGGTTCCATGCACGACACTAACGTACTGTCATCTGCGAAGCTGTAGATTCGATTGGATGTTAGGATTGGATGCAGCTCGTTGACGTACATCAGAAACAGTGTAGGGGATAGGACAGATCCCTGAGGAACATCGGCGTTTATTGAAAATACGTCTGATGAACAGCCCTCGACTACAACAAACAGAGATCGGTCGTTCAAAAAGCTATTCAGCCACTGGCGCACGCCAGGTGGTAGTCCATAAGCAGCAAGCTTGACCAGAAGTCCCTCATATCACACTCTGTCGAAGCCTTTCGATATGTCAAGTGCAACAACACAGAGTTCGCCATGATTGTCTATTGCCCTGTTCCACAAGTGAGTGACGTAGGCAAAGAGGTCATCTGTAGACCTGTGCTTCTGGAAGCCATACTGGCGATTATTTATGATGTTATTGTTGTCCAGATATTTCAGGAGCTGTGTGTTAATGACAGTCTCCATAACCTTAGACATGATGCTGAGAAGAGCCACAGGTCTATAATTCGTGGGATCAGTTTTTTGGCCTTTCCTAGCGATGGGCTGTACGCAGCCAATCTTCCACGAAGCGGGAAACACGCCTCGTTGATACGAAAATTTGAAGAGTTTGCAAAGAACAGGTGCAAGCTCAGCGGCACAGCGTTTAAGGACAATGGCTGGAATTTGGTCAGGACCAGTAGCTTAATTCATGTTCAGTTTTTAGAAGATGCTTTTTGCATCTCGATGTTGAAATTTTACCTCTGCCATTCTCGAGTTTACGCTTATGGTGGTGGTCGGAGTACTTCCTTGAAAGTCTACAGTACAATTGGCTGCGCAGAGCTTCTCCAAGATGTCTGCTTTTTCTTTAGGAGCAGAAGCGATGGACCTGTCCTCTCTGGTCAAGGGTGGCATTGACGGATATAAAATACAAAGCTACAGACCAGAATGTTCTGGACGAACTAGGACATGAAAGGAGCTTGTTCCTAATTTTTTGGTTGCGTTCCTCCTTGCTACTGTCAATTAGGCGTTTACAGTGATTTCTGGCGTCGATAAAACTGCGGTGGTTCTCGGCATTTGGATTTTGCCTCCATTCTTTGTAATGTGTTTTTTTATAGGTAACTGTACCTCTGCCGCTCATTGAACCAGGGCTTGTCTTTGGAGGGATGCTTGACGACTTGAGGAATATGGGCCTTCATGCCGGATATTAATAAATAAATAAAATATTGAGATGTTGAAATTAAACAATTATCATTCTGGAATCTGGCGTGGACCAACGTTCATTAGAGTTGACGTGCAACGCTTTTTGAAAATTCATGTTTACTATTGGAGTAGGTCGTCGCTGGTCAAGGGAGCATTGTGACTACCATTGTGACGTCACACGGGTTCGGGAGCCATCAGCGTGTTTTCGGTACTGGATTCAACAACCCATTTTTATTTCGATATAGCTTTTGAACTATTGCGGAAAAAAAGAAAATAATAGTTGGTTACAATTCGATCCATAAAGTAATTGTAGCCAATTGTGAAGGACCAACTAAATTGGCAAATAACCGCAAATGACTCACGAGTTAATCATGCATCGGTTGACTCACCCCTTGTTGGTTGGCGCCGGATGTCTTCCCCAGCTGGGTACTTGAACGCGTTGTACTCAATGGGATGTTACTTCTTCGGCCATTTTAGACGGGAATTTCGATGCTATACAGCTATATTCACGAAAAATCGACCACGGTTCACCGTCTCAGTGAACAGAGAGCAGACCCGACTGGCTTCACTTTTCTCTCCTTCTTCTGCGTCAACCGTCAAACTTCAAACTCGCAAGTCAAAACGCGGGAGATTCGAATATACAAAATTATTTAAATGGTAAATACCAATCGTAACCATTTTCCGCCCACCAAAAAATAAAAAAAAAAAAAGAAAATATTTTTTCCAATCATAGTAATTCCTATATTACCCACAAAAGAAAATTAGTGGAATTATCCCACCCATAACACAACACGAAAAAAAAAATAAAAATTAACATATACAAGCAAATCATGGCCTATTGTGCCGGCAAAGGGCACAGTTTCAATAAAGGACGGTCTAACAGCCCTTTACTCGTCTTAACTTGGGCGACTCTCGAAATGTTTCCCGTACCGGGATATAACTTAATAATCCTGCCTAATGGCCACTGTAAAGGACGGGTATTTTCATCCTTGAGAAGAACCAACTGGCCGACCGAGGGAGGATTATGTGGTGTATTCCACTTATGTCGTTGCTGAAGGGTGTGGAGGTACTCCATATGCCAGCGCCGCCAAAAATGTTGCTGCATCTGTTGCACTAACTGCCACCTGTTCAACCGACTATGTTTCACACACAACAAATCTTCGTCAGGCGGAGCATTCAGGGGCTCTAATGTCAAGAAATGACCCGGAGTCAAGCTGGCTACATCGTTAGGATCAGAACTCAAACTCCACAAGGGTCTCGAATTTAACATTGCCTCAATTTGGATTAAAGTGGTGCTCAATTCCTCATAAGTCAACACTTGCGCACCTATCACCCGCCGCAAGTGAGTTTTCACAGATTTCACTCCGGACTCCCATATACCTCCAAAGGAAGGACTAGCTGGAGGATTAAAATGCCACTTAATTTGCAAAGCTTCAGAAGCTTTAGCACCCAACAACTGTAAAGTTTTATAAGCACCAACAAAATTCGTACCTTGATCACTATAAATATCACTGCAACGTCCTCGCCGCCCTATAAAACGCCTAAGTGCTGCAAGAACAGCTTCACTAGTTAGAGACACAACTTCTAAATGTATTGCTTTAGTAGCCATACACACGAAAAGACACACATACACCTTTTGAGAACTAATGCCTCGTCTTTTACCTAAAGACATCCTCAAAGGACCAAAAAGGTCTACGCCACTATGGGAAAAAGGTTTGACTTCCGAAATTCTAACGGAAGGTAAATCACTCATTATGGGGACCACTGGAGGAGGCTTAACTCTAAAGCATTTTATGCAACGAGATAACACTGAAGCTATAGCCCGTTTGGCAGATAGTATCCAATATCTCTGCCTTAACAGATAATGCAAAGTTTGTGGTCCAGGATGACAACTCCTATTGTGCACACTTTGGATAATGAGATAAGTCAATCGATGCTTCCTAGGGAGCAGAATTGGATGCTTCCGATCATAGCTTAGACTAGACTGTCTCAAGCGACCGCCCACCCTCAGGACACCCTGGGAATCAATGAAAGGAGCTAACTTCTGTATAGCTTTGGGACAGACCTCCGCTCGACGAACTTTCCGCAGTTCATTATCCAATTCAACTCTTTGCACGTCTTTGACCAGAACCACCATAGCCTCATACAATTCAGCCTCGGATAAATTACCTATCTCACGCGGGTAACCCCTTTTTCGACACAAACAATTTTTACGAAATCTCAAACAATAAGCAACAACACGCTCAATTTTGCGTAAGGAAGAATATCTATTCAACAATTCTGAAACAATACTAGAGCCGTGAATAGTAATACAAACAACCTTTGCTTCTTCTTGTACATCTGTACAGGAAGGCTCACCTACACAAGTTACAGGCCAATCATCCCGAGGAAGCTTAAGCCAAGTTGGCCCCTCCCACCACAAGGGTTGTTCTAGAAATTGCCGAGGAAAAGTCCCCCTAGAAGCACAGTCACTAGGATTCTCTTTCCCAACCACATGATACCATGAATCAGGAGCTACCTTCTCCTGGATTATAGCTACACGATTGGCTACAAAGCTCCGCCACCTATGCGGAGAAGATTTGACCCACGTCACAACTACCTTCGAATCCGTCCAAGCACAAACATTATCTATTTTCTGTGTTACCATTATATGGGATACACAATCAATCAGCTCTGCGGCTAATAAGGCTGCACACAATTCCAGTCGTGGAATCGACAGTCTTTTCAAAGGCGCCACTCGAGTTTTGGCACACACCAAATGTACAGAAATACTGTTCTCCGTGGAAACCTGTCTCAGATAAACTACAGCTGCATACGACTTCTCCGAAGCATCGCAAAAAGCATGAATTTCTGTAAACTTTGCCTCTATATGAAGTATATGTCTAGGAATTTTCAACGAAGATAGCTCAGGTAACTCAGCCACAAAGTTTTCCACTGGTTTGCAACTTCCAGCGGTGGCTCATCATCCCAACCTATCCCTAAAGCCCACAATTGCTGAAGTATTTGCTTGGGAACAATGATTACTGGAGCTAAGAATCCTAGAGGATCATACAGTCTTGCTATTTCTGACAAAATATTCCTCTTTGTACAGGACCGTATCTGAGGATGTACAGAATAAGAAAAACAATCCGTAGTGGGACACCACTGCAAACCCAACACTTTTATTCCAAGAGAATCCTTATCAAATACAAGTGGCTGCTGATGAACCTCAGGTACCTGAGCAAGTACTTCAGAACAATTACTTGCCCATTTCCTCAGTTCAAACTTTCCCAACGCCAATAATTCAATCAACTGGTTTTGAGTATCCAAGGCAATTTCCTTGGAGTTTGCTACTCCAATGGCGTCATCAACATAACAGAAATTCTCCAAAATATTTACAGCTAACGGAAACCTTTCACCCTCATCCCTACACAGTTGCAGCAACGTCCTAATCGCTAGAAAAGGACTAGACGTTACTCCATAGGTAACGGTCTTCAACTGATATTTCCTTATAGGCCCGTCACCGTTAGGTCTCCACAAAATAGTTTGATAACTAGTGTGAGACTCCTCAACTAAAATCTGTCGATACATTTGCCGTATATCCGCGGTAAACACATACAAATACAACCTGAAAGATAACAATATTGAGACGATATCATTTTGTAACTTGGGACCTGCTAGAAGAACATCATTCAAGGACTTTCCATTGGTAGTTTTAGCTGAAGCATCAAAGACAGTCCGAAGCTTTATTTCACCATTCGCATTCCTTTTCACCACCGCATGATGAGGAATGTAATACTCACTATTAGACCCCACTTGGTTCCCAACTTCAGACATGTGGCCTTGCTCCAAATAGTCAGCCATAAAATCACAATATGCTTCATGTAAGACGGAATCACGACGAAAACGTCCTTCCAACAGCTTAAATCTATGTAAAGCCTGTGAATAGGAATCACCCAGAACTGGGGGGGGAATTCAGAAAAGGGAAGCTTCACCACATATCTTCCTGAGTCCATACGCCAACAAGATGACGTAAAGAATTCCTCAGCCTGCTGTTCCTCTTCAGACAATGCGACACACTTAGGGATACTTTCAATTTCCCAAAACTTTTTCAATGTACAATCCAATTCCCCCACAGAAGTTAGAAAATTCAGCACACTATTAGTGGAAACACCACCCAACTTGCCCATTAACACCCACCCAAATACGGTGTTAATAGCACGTGGCCCACCATTCTGTCCTCTCACATAACCGGAACGTAAGATCTCACCAAATACTTCTACCCCTAGAAGCAGATCAATTTCCATTTCATCATGTGCAGCCAAAGGCTCTGCGAGGCAAAGATTTTCTAAATACTTCCACTTCTGAACAACAGCAGGAATTTGAGGTACCTTCTCACAAATCTGAGGTATCACAATAGCTTCCAAATTGAAGCTAGGATACGGTTTGCTGTAGGGGAAGATAACACAAGAGACTTTTCCCGAACTCACATTCGATGACATTCCATTAATGCCAACAACAGGGGTTGAATACTCCTTACGAGTAAGATTCAACCTTCTCACACAAGATTCACTAATAAAATTGGCTTGACTAGCAGAATCTAACAAAACACGACATTTGGTGGATCTACCCTCAGAATCCAATATTGAGACTAGTGCAGTAGCAAGCAACATTCTAGGCTGCACAGACAACTTACTTGCCATGACTTGAACATGACTCTCAGATTCATTAGAGGTACTACCACTGACATCACAATCTGTCACTTTAGTGTCCGGAAAATGCAATAGTACATGGTGTTTTCCACCACAAACCCCACAAAGTTCTTTTGATTTACATTTATTTACTAGATGAGTAGCTCCCAAACAATTAAAACACATTCTAGTCCGCTTGACAAAGGCATGCCTCTTACGACATTCTGCCTGCAAGAATCTATCACATTTGATCAACGAATGTGGTGAACCCTTGCAAAAATTACACTTTTCCTGTGTTAATGTGCCAGTCGAAAAACTAAGTGTCTGCCTTCCCTTGGGATTAGCAGGACTATTATTCTTTCTAAACCCACCACTAGCATTAGACACATTACTCCCTTGATATGCGGAAGTAAGGGATGTATTTTCCAGAGCTCGACAGGTTTTCTCAACAAATCCAAAAAGCATGTCAAACCCCGGAACATTATTCCCATTATGTTCTAGTTCAAATCGCGTTTTAAGGGAAGAAGGTAATTTCTGCAACAATAAATTGAATTTGGTAAAATCCCATAGGTTCAAGTTACTCATCTCTAAAGCCACCAAATTTTCAGAAAATATTGACAACAATTTTCGAAGTTCAACTGCAGAATCATGCCTAGAGGGAGAAGCATTATAAATTGAAAACCAATAATTGCTCAATAAAACACGTTCATTCTGATATCGACTCATTAATGCATTATAGGCTATTTCATAATTATCCTCAGTAATGGGCACATTCCTTACTATTAGACCTGCCTCTTTTTCTAAATAAGAAATCAAGAACTGAAACTTTTCTATTTTTGACAGCGAATTATTTCTATGAATAAGAGTATTGAATAAGTCGATGAACGTAGGCCACCTTGTAAGGTCACCATCAAACTTCGGTATTTCAATTTTGGGAAGCCTCAAACAATTTTCTCTTACGACCACTGCAGATGTTTCATGCTCACTACGAGCCATCATCTCATCAGAAAGATCTTTATGAATGCCCCTTATTGAATATCTCATATCATCAAACATTGTATGAACTGCTTCCTCCTCCTCTAAGGCAGACTCATCTACCAAGGCTATTATTTCATATTGCAAATTCTCAAACCTCGTTACATACCCATCCAGCTCTCCATACCTGAGAAAAAACTCCGTCCGATACTCGCCATTATCACGAGCCTTCTTGGCCGCCTCAAGAACATTTTTAATAGATTTTAAAACTAGCGCGCGTTGCCGTTGCAACTTCACAACATTTGCATTAGGCATGTTCAGGTATCAGGTAACGATTCAATGTAAACACAAGACCAAAATAATCAAATTTAGAATCAATCTGCTAGTAAACACAACTTCTTTACACAAACAATACGGCAACCACACACAAATCACAAAATTTTCAGTTGTTATTCTTTTTCGAAATCTCCGTCGACTACACCAATTGTCGAAACGCCGGTTTTCGAACCCCCAACCGAATGTAACCAACTGAATCAAAACAACTTTTGCGCTCACGCAATTCGCAAAATGTCAATTTCAAATGCCCAGAAAACTCCCCAGATATGTATTACCAACACAATACACCAAAAGTTGCTTGTTTTCGAATATAACCAATTTTTACAAACAGCGCGCAACACTAACAAATTCCGATGTCACAAAAAAACTCCGTTTTTTGTCAAGGATACGTACCAATTTAGATTTTACGTAGACTATTTTACTATAGCGCGATTTATTTATCCGTGCTCGGAAGGCCAAAAAATGGTTACAATTCGATCCATAAAGTAATTGTAGCCAATTGTGAAGGACCAACTAAATTGGCAAATAACCGCAAATGACTCACGAGTTAATCATGCATCGGTTGACTCACCCCTTGTTGGTTGGCGCCGGATGTCTTCCCCAGCTGGGTACTTGAACGCGTTGTACTCAATGGGATGTTACTTCTTCGGCCATTTTAGACGGGAATTTCGATGCTATACAGCTATATTCACGAAAAATCGACCACGGTTCACCGTCTCAGTGAACAGAGAGCAGACCCGACTGGCTTCACTTTTCTCTCCTTCTTCTGCGTCAACCGTCAAACTTCAAACTCGCAAGTCAAAACGCGGGAGATTCGAATATACAAAATTATTTAAATGGTAAATACCAATCGTAACCAATAGTCTTGTTATAAAACCTATATAATTATGATCTTTCCGTTTATAAAAAATATATATTTTTTAATTCAAAACCACAATTTGTATCCCTTTGAGTTCTTGCGGCTATGTGTCTGATGCATTTACAAAAATGGTCGAATTTTCAGTCCATGTACTCGTAATATAGCTCTCCACATTGAAGCAAAACAGCTAATTCTTCTCGTTGTGATCATTTAAGGTTACAATGGTTGCATTCAGCAAAAAGATCGGGAGCCGTTACTTTTGTAGCAACAGTTGGCGTTCTACTGAAAAGTATTATTTGTGCGCTCTGAGATATCACGATAAATAGTTTGTGTCGACTGTCAGTTGTCAGAGAAATGTCAAATAGGTGGCCACATTTGAGGTTCTTAAAAATAAAAATTAAAGGATACCTATGTCAAATTGTATCAAAGTTTTGGACTGTGTAAAGTAGTGTGGACTTTTTCCTTAGACAAGGAAAGAGAGAGGACGGAACCCGCGACTGACATTTCTGATACCAAATGGCACCAAAGCGCTATTCCCAGTGGCGTAACTAATGGGATTAACGTTCTGGTTGAGCTATTTGTAGAAATAATCTTTTTCAAATAAAATTTAATGAAATATTGTTATTCAGGGTTTCTATATGGCCAATTTCGCCATCCACAATTAAAACTTAAGTGACTAACATTACCGTAACCGTGATTTTCATTCGACTGCTGTTTTGTGGCCAATAATATATAAAAATTGATAATGTATATATTTTATTCAGTCATGAACATGTTATGTTCATTTGCAGTATATGACTGATGGAAGACACGATTATACTTCTACCCAGAAAGAAAAAAACTGCTTGTAGTTTGTAGTAAATCAATTTTTTATTATTAAACAACACATAATACCTATAGTATATTTATATTTATTGACATTATGTTTATATATAAAATACTGTCTATTACATACTGTAAACAGAAGCAGCAATAAAACATTTTTGTTATTATAGATTAGCTTACGAGATTGAGGAATTTGATGCCTTCAATCTCGGAGTCCCCATATGCAGTAAAAAAATCTACTTGCTGTTACGCTGTTACTTGCTGTTTGTAGTGTGTAATGAAGAGCAGTATTTTTAATTACTCCAACGAGGCTTTTTTATACATAACTTCTTTTTGCGACGGTGGCAATAATTAATGAAAAAGCTGGGGGGTTAAACATAAAAATTATCTCAGACATGAAATAAAGTAAGTTTTGGGCTAGAAATACAAAGGTCCTTTAATCTTATCCAAAATCAAAACATTTACAAAATTAGAAAATGACTCCTAGATTAGCTAGTAGTAAATAAAAACGAACAATTCATTCAATATAGGTGAGGTCCTATAACTTACATAGAAATTACAACTCTATTTTATCACTTAACCCCTTGCTTCCAGTAAGTTCTAATTTATTGCAGTTATGTATTTACTTATGGGGAAGTTTGGGTGAAACTCAGTATTGTGTGCTTCAACAAAAATAATTTTTTTGTAGGAACGTGGCATTTCGCTTGCTCCTACAATTGATGGCAGTCAATATTACAGTCACGAAGGTCAAAAACTACCAATATTTTACTGCCCTTTAAACAGAATCATTTTTGTTAATTGGCTCCGAACTGGATTGTCCTGTTGTGATCGAGATTTTACAATAAAATGGATTCTGATATTTAAGTATTTTGTGCATACAGCTTTTATTAAAAAATATATATGATTTACATCATTTTCTAATACGTGACGTTCTAAGCAGCTGAAAATAGGGGTGCCTAGAAAACTTGATATTATTTTGCTTATCAGCAAAGGTACAAAATGTTTGGTGTGAATACAATTTTCATTAACTCTCAGAAAATGTTCCGATTTCAAACATATCTTGATAACATCATTTGATGGGTAAGTCAGACCGCCGTGGCTTTTAAATTCAATTAGGGAATTGAGAAACCGATCTCTAGTACCAATCAATGCTGTGACACATGTTTCACATTTTATTGTTTTTTGTAATTGGTGCGAAACATAACCAGCAATATATTGCACAATTTGGGATGAACATTCACTTATCACAGGTGCATTCATGATGTAGTCATGATCCTTCCAAATAGTTTCTAGATCATCAGAAGGCTCATTTATGTCTATTAAACTATGGTTAGATAAACTACTATTAATTACATCTTCAGACCTTACATTTTTTGTAGAACTACTTAGAATAGGGATTTGATCTAATGGAATACAGTTACCCATACCGCCCTCTCTAATTTCCGCTCGAACCAGAAGCCTTTTGTAAGCAGCTAGAAACTGTCGAGCGGTTGGGTTATTATTCCAGCCACCTCTTGATCTAATTGACGAAAAGAATAATTCTAAATGATCTTGACTAATCTTATACAACGGAAGGTACAGTAATGTTTTTCTCTCAGAAACAAGTTCTTTGTACAATCCTAAAGAACTTGATAATGAAATTATTAATCCAATAAACCCAGTTTTTCTGTTAGACATGATTACTTGCTCATTATTAGATAATTTCAACTTTGAAAGATAAAAAATTGCACTATTGATAAATTCCGCAGATCGATCTATATTTTTTTGACATAATGCTTTTTTATAACCTGGTGCTACTAGGGTTCTGCTGTTTAAAATATCGAAAATGCTATTTACAATTCTAATAAATTTAACTGTTGCCTGACTACCTTTAAAATCCTCAAGATTCAGCTTTTTTTCGCAATACTCAATAGCATCGGCTACTGATGCACTAAGTAACTGAACTGCAAGCCGAACCTTCATTTTTTGTTTGAAAAAAAATAATATGAGCGCGACGTAACTTATTCCCTAAATGTAAGCCCTCGCTAGTTTGCAGCTTCTCTAGAAGCGCTATGTATTTCCATTGAATAAAATTGTTATCACAATCAATTAGGATTTTCTTTTCACCAAATGCATTGCGAACAAGTTTTATCATATGACATGGATCATAAAAAATATATACATTGTGATCTGTAACTCTGAAACTTGTCTGTATATTTGAAATGTTAAATAAGAATCCAAAGTTATGACACATAGCGGTATTAGATGGAGCACCATCGAATGTGATTGACATAACTTTGGCTCCCGTATCTTCAATCAGATGGATGCATTGAGATACAATTGAATGTTTTTGACTGCCATTCAAAGAATCTGTAAGAAAGTAACCGACAGGTAATTTCCAAGTTCCATTGATGCAAACCAACATTATAACAAAAGCTTCTTTGGCTAAAGCATTAGAGTCATCGTTTAAATTTGTACCACAGTTCACATAACCATGGAATTTTTTTCCATCCCATTCTAAATGTTTCCGTATGGCTATTTCATCGATAATTAATGAACAAATTATTGGTCTGTCAGATGATTGAACCTTATTTCTTAAGGTATTTATTGATTCCTTGGTAAAACCAGGCTCAGCATCCACATTCTGAAACCATTTAGCAGTAGTTTTGCTATGCGGGAGACAAGTGTCAAAAACATCTCTCACATAGTTGTATGCCTTTGGTGAAAAAAAATTTAATGTCAGGGCAAATTTCCTAAGTTCAGGTGAATATTGAACATTTCTCCCCATTTTTCTGTTCAATATTTCTATGTTAACCTTGCTCATATTTTGAACTAAAACTAAATTTTCTTGAGATAGTAAATTTTGTCGCTCTAATTCCTCAGCAATTATTTTTAAAGAGGCTACTTTTTTGTGTGCTCTTTTCAGTGATTGACCAAGGGCACGGATTTTTTTCGTTTTTTCCTTATTCTTATCTTTTTGCAGCAGCAGTTCTCTTCTAAGTTTCTTTTTCCGGGGAGAGTCGTCCTGTGCAGCCAGAGCTGAGGTTGATGGCGATGGTTCTGGATGAACATCACGTTCACGGGGTCTTTTTCTTTCTTTTGCCTAAAATAACAGAGCTGTATATTAGACAATGTTTGAAACATTATTTCCGAAAGAAAGACAGAACAAATTAATTTATGATTTAAGTAGATGTGAATGAGTGACTGAATCTTATAGGAAAAGTGACAGTAACATTTTGTTTTGATTTCGTATCGAGTAAACACACCTAAATATAGTTGTTTAATAATGTAACTGTAACACAAGAAATTATTACATTTTTGAGGTTAGCTGCCTTTTGATTTTCATAGCTATCAATTTTTAAATGGTTATTCAGCCATTCGTAATCGTATTTCTCCTTACTTTATTGCACTGTTTATTTTGGAAACGTCATCACTAATACTCAAATATAAAACCAAATTTGAGACCATAAATATAGAATATAGGCATAAGGCATAAGAATGATTTTAAATTAATATCACACCCAAATCATAACTCATTAATGATCCAATTATATACAATGGAGTGAAGATTTATAACAAACCTCCTCACAGGTTTTAGTGAATATCCCAAAAGTTTTGTTTGTTATTATATAGCTTTGTCAATAAGAATCTTGTAAATTCTTAGACTATAAAGTATATCGATCTATCTATCTATCCATCTATCCATCTATCCAACTATCCATCTATCCATCTATCCATCTATCCATCTATCCATCTATCCATCTATCCATCTATCCATCTATCCATCTATCCATCTATCCATCTATCCATCTATCCATCTATCCATCTATCCATCTATCCATCTATCCATCTATCCATCTATCCATCTATCCATCTATCCATCTATCCATCTACCCATCTATCCATCTATCCATCTATCCATCTATCCATCTATCATAATCCTAGAATGTTTATTATTTTAATATTGATTAAGCGTAGACAATGTAAGCTAGGAATTATAACTTACAATTTTTGGACGTAAGTATTCCGGAAGCTCGTCAAATATGGTGGGGACTGCTCCTTTCAGAAGATATACTTTTTGATTTGTTTGATGAAGGAAATTCTGTTCAAAATGCTTAGAACAAAGCCTATCGTTGCTTGTAGGCTTCCAACCTTCGATCCTCATATTTTTGATCCATAAATCATGTCTAGGAAGATCTTTAGGAAACCTGTCGAGGAAGAAAGAAAATTAATTTTATTATTCATACAACTACAAATAAAGGCCACCCTTGAAATGCACACCTTGTATAAGGGTATTGGTATATTATATATTACAATGCAAAGTCATATTTCTATTCAAAATGTAAGCTATAATAGATACGCCACTGGAAAACTGATTGTATTTGAACCAAAAAATCCCTTAAAAACATAATTTTTAGACTTTACGTGCTCAAAAACATTATGATTCGCATGTTAGTGGTACATTCCAAATTATATTTCGGATACACATATATCTTTGAACTAGATATCGAGATATTTGCATGAATTTCGGATACACCAAAAAAATAAGATCATAAATTTACCTGTGAAAAGTGATTCCTGGCTCCTTCCTGCTGCTGTGGCTTTTACAACGGTAAGCTGCACACCCCACCATTACGCTCACCACAATATTTCACAATTATTGGTCTTAAAAACGTTAAATATCGCAAAAAACACCACCTTGACACTACCGTCAGTTTTCCACCAGCATTTTGACAGCTATTCATTTTCGGTATCAGCTAATCCATATAGTATCAAATGGGCGTGCGGTATCCCCTCACTTTTTCTTTTAAATATGACAGCATAACCTATAACACAAGTGTCATAACATGTAACATTCACAAGGTCAGAAGTAGCTTATTCCGCTCCGCTCCAAGTGAGCGTACTTTCCTATCGCTACAAAAAAGGCGACCGCTGGAGCGATAGCTGCTAGGTATTAGCGCACGCGTTCAGCAGAAAATTTGGTAGCTGCTCCGCAACTGTCGAGTCTGCTGAATGCACCCAATAGCTTTGTAATGGCAATGACAAATCACGCCACGTAGGGCTTACAGCGGGTTTCTTGTTCCTTTCAAGAAAGATGCCAGTAACGTCAACTGACTTCAACTCTCATGTTTTGTATTGTTAAACCAACTTTTTCGTAACTCAATTTTCGTTAATAATAATAATAATGGTAAATAATAATGATAAATCCCACTGCACAGCTGACTGACATATGATTGATCGATCCGGATCCAGATCACTGTTTCCGTAAAGGCCTCATGTCTGAAAAACTTACAAGGGTGGTATCACTGTAGAGGGTGGCCTAATGAGAATGGACGCCGGCAATATCTCGGTAACCGTTAATCATATAACTTCGAGCAAAAAATACTATTAGGTAAATCGGTTAAGAGAAAACGCTGGAAATTATTTTCAAATTCCGCAAGTGGTTACTAGGGGGCACAACTGTTACGATCAATCAGAAAAACGGCTTTTTCTCAAAAAGTATGCAAGTAAAGATATTATAAATTTTACCATCATGTAGACAGGACAATTTCTGATTTTTTTTGTTAATAGTAGATCTTGTAAGATGCAGTGGTGGGGGAATCTCAGAAAAGTTTTTATTCTAATGGCAATAACTTTGGTATGAGTTAACGTAATTAAACAAGCTAGGTCTCGTTTGAAAGAACTCTTCTTACCTAATAACCTGTTATATAAAAATTTTCTAGCTTTATTTTGACTTAGTAGCTACTGGGCGGTATTTGACATCATAAAAATTATTACGCATTATTACGAAAATTTTATATGGTATGCTGTATATTTTTCAACATAGATATATAGAGGACAAAATTCTTAAAAAGTCATTGTATGATTTAACTTCCTGGATATTTTCAAACCGGAGATATCAATAAAACAAGTATTATGACAAGTAGTGCATGTTCTGTGAAATTCAGAAACAATTGCTGCCCTATAGGAGTATAACCTCCCTCACATCGTTTTAGTAATGATTCTATACATAATACTCAAGTAGAACTACAAAAAATCATATATTAACTTTTCGATATCCTACAGGTGGCGTAGCAGTCGCCAATAAGTGCTATATTCAATTTTCAAAATAATGGAGCTTTCAAAAGAAACAAATAAAAATAAATTCCAGTATGAAATTGATTATCATATTTGATACCTATTATTAAACGTCAATCTGAGCTGATCACAGGTGTTACATGAACTCCACGAGCAATGATAGTAAGAAAAAATCAATGTGAATAGATCTTAAAAATTAAGACCAATTAACAGCAAAATAAAGCAAAATAGGATGGTATAACAACAATGATAGCAAACAAAAAATACATAAACCTAATTAACATGCGCATACCATACCTATTGTCAGTGTTTTCTCTTAGCCGATTTACCTAATAATATTTTTTGCTCGAAGTTGTATGATTAACGGTTACCGAGAAATTGCCGGCGTCCATTCTTATTAGGTCACCCTGTACATCAAAAGAATTATTTCGAGCAACCCCATCTAAAAGCAAGAATCGTCATGATGACAGCACATAAAGAAGAAGGTCGTTATAAAACAACCTAAAATCTACCAGCAAAAGCTAAGGCTTCTGAACTTCTCTACTAAAAAGTTTCTCAAATATCATGCCAGAGAATTAGTATACCACACCTCGTAACGGATGTCTACGCCAAGAATAGTATGAACAGCGCCACGTACAGGCAACCAGTTATGCAGGCGCTAAAAACACCTCCTGTACCATTCTGCTGGCTAAAGTTAAGTTCCACATTCGATGATACCTGCGTCACGCCTGGTCACGCCGGGTAGCAGTGGCGCGCTCGATTTCTTTGAAGGTCTAGATAGGGATTCAGAGCCAATATACAATTTAAAGCTATCATAAAATTCTATACGTTCTGTATTCATTTTTTACAAATAGGTGTACCCGATTTTATTTTGAAATGTAAAGATATATTTTAATGATAAAATATTACTTATCCGAATCAAAGCTAGATATATGCTACTAGATATTGGAAGTTATAACTAGTTGAGTAGTTGCTAATGTTTCGTTTACATAAATGTGCAGTCTTTCTCAAAAATGCAAGTATGATATTGTCAAATAGCTATGGGCTTAATTATTGGCCATCAGCACAGCGGCTTGGTAGGGGCAGGCAACCACAGGTACAGTTTCAATGGAAACATTATATTACGTTAGACGTCAGCCAAAGATTTCAAATAGTAAAGTTCTCACATTCGGTCATACTGGAAGTGGAATTGAAATAATCTACAACAGTAATGCAGCTCTCAGCTAGTCTTTATGCGGACTACCCAGGACTCACCACGAGGAGGTGGCTGCATATCGAGTCCCACCACTCCTCCCACCCTTCTTTTATGTTTAACAAAATGAATAGGAAACTGAAAAGGTGCATGAATACGAAAATGAAACAATAAATAAACTCTCTAAACTTCAAAGGAGAACTTAGAATCCAACAAATTAAATTCAGAGTAAGAAGTAAAGTCTTAAAAGTTACAATGAACAAAAAATATATTCTGCTTAAGAAACTGGAGCAACAGCAACAAAAGTGATTGACTAAATTGTCTATGAACGTCTTAAAAATAAACAACGAATAAAAAAGTAAATATATAAATTAAAATAAATTAAAAAAATAAACAACAAAAAAACAACAAAAACAAATAAAAAGTAAATAAATATACTTGTTCTGAATCTCAGTCAGTTGCGGACGTGTGCGGTGGAAATTCGTCATCACTAGCAGAACTACAGTCAAAGGACTCGTCACTGTCACTGGTTGTATCACTGCCAAGGTTAACTATGACTGGCTCTATTACGGAATCTATATGGGGATCTAATTTCCAAAACTTTTCTTCCTCTGCTTTTACGTGTGATACGCATTTCTGCCAGTTATCTGCAGTTACCGCACCGATTGCTTCTTCTAAAAGGATACGTATATCGGCCAACTTAAAAGTTGTATTCCTACGCGCTACTTCATTTTTTACTTGTGCCCATACTAACTCGATTGGGTTTAACTCGCAGTGATACGGAGGCAGTCTTAAAACTGTAAAACCCTTTTCCCTAGCCATTTCGTCTACTGCTAATTTTATATACCTTTCTTTGTGGTGACGCGCGAGTTGTGACAGCTGTGCTTTGAGCATAGTCATATCGCATTCTATATTTTTTGACACGAGCCAGTCATAGATATCCGCTTTTTTCCAATTAGAAGTCGGAAGAGCTTCTAAACGCCGACTATGGTAGGACGCGTTATCTAATACAATAACCGAACCGGGTTCTAATTTTGTCAATATGGATTTAAACCAAGATTCAAAAACTACAGCGTCCATATCCTCATGATAATCACCAGTTTTCCGAGATTCAAAGACGTTCAATCCCCCATCCACAAACCCAGATTCGCTGCCAATATGCGTTATTATTAGCCGACGGCCTTTGCCTGAAGGGCATTTTAATCCCGTACTTAGGCCTTCAAGATGGGCTTGTCTACGACTCGCTATATTCAAATCCTGCCAACACCTAGTAACCGTGTGCCCTTCATTCAACCAAGTTTCGTCCAAGTAATAGATTTTTATTCCCCCGGCGTTACGAATACTACGTATTTTTCTTAAATATTCTCTACGCCATAATACTATATCGTCTCTTTCAATCAATGCGCTGTTCCGCTTTCTTTTCAAATATCTGATATTTATTTCGCGTAATGTTCTCAATAATACCCGACGAGATATCTTTGGCAGACTTTCATCATTTTGTAATTCCTGTTGTAGTTTTTTTATCGTTGGAAGTTCATTACGGAGATAAAATGAATGGACTTTTCGACGAATCGCATTTTTCACGTCACCATCCAAAACAATCTTTTTAACTCCTCTTTTTTGTTTAAGTGATTTTACCACAAATACTACGTCGCGCTTCTTTTCCTTCAAAATTCTGAAAATTGTTGCAACTGAGACCTTAGTCAGATCGCTGCAAAGTTTAACGATTTCCTTCACCGGCCTTTCAGGAAATCGTGTACGTACACCATCGTAAACATTCTTCACTATGTTGCGTTCACCGGTTGATAAAACATGTCGTTTGGATGCTGTATTGCTAACCGATGTGCCTTGCTGCATTGTTATTAATTGTATCGTCTAATTTCCCGCGCAAACTTCAAGAATAACTTACCACACCTGCTATATCGCTACGCACCTGACTAAGACTGGCGCGTCAAATCTAAACGGGCGGCCACCGCGAAGCGGCAAGCCGGACCCTCGGCGGATCTTGCGGCATTGTCAAACCGTGCGTAATTGCTGCGAAACTGCTGTGATTTCATGGCCCCTCTCACAATGCGTCACATCGCGCAAAATAGATAAGCGACATGGTGTGAGCCTAAAACTGGTGTCGGTTTTTTGATTAACATGAAAGAAACATACATGTGCGTTGGTGCTCTAATTTACGGTTTTTTTGCTCCTCAGAAATTTTTATCACGATACCGAATGGATCAAGCGACTTGAGTTCGCACAGATATGCGACAGTACAAGTCTGCGATGAACGTTCTGAGTGCGAATATATTGAGTACACTCGCACATCTATAGCTTCCCACAGTATGCGTGTGCATGCCTGTACCGATCTCTAAGCTATGGCTAAAGGACCTGCACAAAGGGGCAACGCCGAGAGCTCGCATGCCGCCATTTCAAGCGCTGTTGCCAAGTGTACGTATGTTTCAGCAGTCGTGCTACCGTTGGTATGATTGGACGTGGATTAGGCATATTAGAAATTAAGGATTGCAATTAATGTTTGACTCCAAATAATAGAAAATTGAGAAACACTGTTGAATATTTGCTCACAGATTATGCATACAATCAAGCATACAGTAATATCTATTCGTTAGCTGAGCATCTAAGGGATCTTACGATTTTGTTATATAAGCGCGTGACAACATTGTTTGCGCCGATTTACCGCTAGCGGAGGTATCATGCAATGTGAAATTTAACTATACATTGAAAATTATATTTACTGCTAATATACGCTTTGCTGTTAGCCAGGCGGTCACAATAAATTCCTAATTAATTTATTTAACAGGCAGTCAGACAATTAACTCTACAACTTGACTTGCAAATTTCAACAACGTTGCTGTTCCAACAAAACGCGCCTGTAAAAATTATACCAAAGTTTTAGTTAGTGAACATTGATGCGGATTATAGTAGTAAATGAGCTTTTTAGCTACAGGAAATTATTTAAACAATTTCAATGTAAATAAATAATGTTGCAATTGATATTTCGGACCAGGATCGCAGGAGTGGCGAAGAGGTATTTGTTGTTAAATCGGCGCCGATCGTTTTTTTGTACCGTTATCTGCATATATGTTGTGTTACGTAATGCCGACCTGGGTCGCCGAGCTTTCGCTCTCTCGCTCGCTGTTATCTACATCTACATGGTGATTCACTGTCAACCGACCACAAGGGAACATTGAAATACTTGAGTCTGTGAGCAGAGTAATATTCGTTCGTATTTACAAAAATGGGGTCAAGTTGATTGACTCAGTACTTCCCACACATAACGGTGATATCATTTTATTTTTCCCCATTGCATGAAGCTATGGTCTGAGATCCCCTATGTAACCAAATCATCGCCCGCCCGCCCTCAAAAAAACATGCAACACAAAAACTCACGTAAATAGTTTCTTGCACTCTCCACTATGTAGACACAGTTTTTATTCCGCAAGCTTCAACTGGATGAAACGAATCAGGAATCCAAAAATCGCCTAAAAACGAAGTTTGAGCTATTTTTATTTTTTGGTTTTTTTATTATTGCTGCCCCCCTCCCCCTCCGGCAACGTTATATAATGCTGCTAATTTATTATTCACAACAAGATCCAGCACACGTCTAACGGCAACCCCTAATCTGCACCCCTCCCCCCGGTAGCAAAATTTTGTTTTTCCCCAGTCAGACAAAATTTAAAGATCTCAACCCTAATCTGAATACGTGCCTAGCTGCGCCGCCGCTTACAAGATTTCTAAAAGCCATACAGTCGATTTACACAATACAGAACGATGTGAAGCAATACTCGTTTATGTAACATGCATCAGAAAATTCTAAGTTCGTTGATTTCTGAAATAGGCAAGGCAATGATCCGATGCACCTAAAAAAGTGTATTATACATCTAGGCCCTCCTTTCGCAGGTCAAGGGAGAGTCTATTAAGAATACAAAACTTTTTAAGTTTTACAACCTCTCACCCCCCAACCACCCCAATTTCACCCCATCCAAAAAAAATGATCTGTAATGCCTAGAACGCCTAAAAACGAGGTTTATAGTTTTTTTTATTGTTGCTGCGCCGCCACTGACACGATTTCTGAAAATCATACACGTTTTCCATCCTCACCGCGGTAATAATACTGTGGCAAAGTTTCATTAAAATCATTTCCTTAATTTCTACGTTACTCAATACAGAACTACCTGAAGCAATATTATTCGTATGTATACATTAGTAAATTCTAAGTCCCTTGATGGTTTCTGTTATAGGCAGGCCAATGTTCGGATGGACCTTAAAAAAGGTATTATGCCGCTAGGTCTTTCTCTCACAGGTCGATGGACAGCCTCTTACACCAAATTGCTGAGTTTTACAACCCACCCATTCCCCAGTCACCCCAATTTCACCCCCGCCCAAAAAAAGTAGAAAATGATCAGGAATTCCTAAAACTCCAAAAAACGAAATTTGAGGAATATTTTAATTTCTTTGTGTTTTGCTAATTATTCCGCCGCCAATGCACCTATTTTCGAAACTATTACAGCAAGACACAATACGCACCCCACCCAGGCTCGTAGCCAGGCCTCCCCCCCAAGGCAACAAAATATCTTTGTGATTTATATATTTCTAAATAGTTGAAACCTTTGTGCTACAATTATTAGGCAAAGAGCTACTTCCAACCATCTATCAACGCTACTTACTATTATCTCCGCCAGGTGTCGCTGAAATTGGCAATTTGACATCTGACATAGTGATGTCAGTGTCATATTTCAATTGTTTAATATTCCGATGTTATTTGGAAAATTTGGGTCAACCACGATCAAAAAATATTGATTGATATATATTGATTTCGATTTATCATCGTTTGTATTGAATTTTTCGCGATTTTGGGAAGCAAAATGGTTTACAGATGTTATTACTATAACTGTGCAAACAACAAAACTCGTAATCCAGAGATGTCGTTCTTTGCTTTCCCAAAAGCAACAGCTATACGTGATATTTGGATCAAGAATAGTGGCAATGTGAATTTGTTCCAATATGTTGGAAAGTCTGACCCACTGCCAAAACAATTAGGTGTCTGCGAACAACACTTCAAACAGAACTATATCCAGAGATCAGATACAAAGAAATTCTTGGTCAGACACGCAGTACCGTATGAGTATAATTCAGGTAAGTACCTATACCATTGAAACCAAACTATTGCCTTCTATTACTCATCCACATCACTAAAAACTTGAAGCAATACGCAAATTTACCATACTCTGCCGTTTTCTTAAGACTATGGGGCATTCCACCACAACAATTTCAAACATAACGCTTTTGTATCTTGACTGAACTTATATACTGCCCAGCACAAATGCATCAGCAGAAAGAGTCTTTTCTTCAATGGTCTAATTTTGAATGCCTCAAAAAACCCAGTGATTCATTCTAGTTATTAGGGCGATGTTGATACCTAAAATGGATATTGAAAACACCTTCTAAAAATGTTATTCCTACTCAAAATCAGCACCAGCTGACCAACTGCATCAAAATAACTAGGTATTTTTCAATAAATAAAACAAAAATTTTGTGAACACTTTTCAATAAACCAATGCCAGTAACATTTCTCAATGCAGTAACTCCAATTTCATGTCACAATTTAAGCTTGCTAAATATTATGGCAAATTGAGCAGCAAAATGAATTTCTTTTGAGAATTACTGATCCCAAGAATTTGGCAACAAACAGACAAGAGTGGTTCCAAGGCAGGGCATAATCATTATAAAGATGTACGAGTGGCTGATTAATGGTCACTCTAGGTATACTATGCTCAAGCTAATGTGTGGGTTTATTAGTGTGGGTAACAGCATAAATCTGCCATACTTCTGGTATTTCTTTTTGTTCTGTTGACAGTCCAAGGTATCAATGGAGCATTCCAATGATCACTAAACTAGATGCTCGCAATTACAGCTATTTAGAACATGACAAACCGTATGGTCTCACTAAATTTCAGTTTAAAAAAAGTTGGTGAGAAAAATGCAGAAAAAAATGCTTGTTGTATTCTTAATTTCAAGTGGCTGAATCACTAGTGAATACACCTTCCTTTTTTTTCTTGTCAGAAAAAGTATAATATAATAAAGTTTGGAGATGGTCAATTATTGGGTAAAATATTCCAGGTATTGAAAAGCTAGATGTAACTACCAATTTGCAGTTTATGCCAGATTTTCTTGTTTGGGTGTTAATAAAAACAAGAAAATTGTGAAACAGATGAATTTATGTACACATCCGTGTATTATGTTGCATATAGTTTTTACTCTGAGAAAAGAGAGACAAGATATCATTTCTTTGTTTCACCTTTATATCCAAGTAGGCTATAATGAATATCTTTTGAGTTAGTTCCTTGATAATGTAAACATAAACACCATTAAAGCATGCAACATTATATTCATATCTTATGGTTATTTTATGTTATATTTAATATAGTTTGTTTTCTCTACTGCTCCTTCAGTATGTTTGAGAAACGGAAACCTAACCGCCCCTCTTTTTTGCTCGCCAAAAATGGTGACGCCTAACGACGTCCTACTGCTGTTCTTCAGTAGGGCGTTGTTGGTGATACCTGACTGCTCCCGGTTCCCCCCCCCCAAGCCGCAGGTCAGATTATTAAGCTAGTGAGCCCCCTCTCGAAGTGAAATCCTGGCTATGGGCCTGCCCTCGCCTATCGGTGTGGGAAGTAAAAATGAAGTATTTCCTTCACAGGCAGATGTAGGAGGAAAGACAGAGCTCGGAAGGAAAAGGTAGAAGGAAAAGATATTATTTATTATGATTATGCATTCATAATCTTTTCCTTTTCTGTGCAAGCAAATCCTCGCAGAAAGAAGGGAAAAGTAGGTACGTGCTATTACCGGTATGTTCCCACACAGCATTTTATATCCACTGTATGGTCCCAGGCTATCCTTAAAGGGGTATGCAGTATGTCCCAGGGAAAGCCATATCCTAGATGACCTGGCATGGGACAGCCTATAGATATCCCGAAGGGACTTTATTAGACCACCATAGGTAAGCCTATAGGGAAATCCTCAGGTTGGCCTAAAATATTATCATTTAGTCTGCCGTTGGTTAGCCCATAGGTAAATTCTTAAGTTGTCCTAAACGATAGCAGTACAGACCGCCATGGGTCACCTTATGCGAAACACTTAGGTTACTGGTAACTCAAAAATAACGGGATTATTTTTTTAGAACTGTTTTCCTATAATCTTCTGGCTTACATACCGGATTATTCTAGGCACAGATTAGCTAATGTGGCATACTTTTCACTAGCACCAACACCATCTAAAGATCCAATAGAGCTACCATCTGAGTGTTTAATACAATTCAGTCTAACCTCATTCTGTTCCATTCCTTCATGAAGTGCATCGTGACATAAAGTTTTGCCATTAAACTTTCCTTTTCCTTATTAATGTTCCTATAGAATGTTGACTAGGACAATTCTACACCCACCTAGCAAAAATAAACAGGTTGCCGAATGATTATCTGACTTGCAATTTGTGGTTTGTACTTGGGGGGCCCTTGACGTGTCGAATGGTACAAATCTCAGGCACAGATGGTAAAGGTACTGGGAGATATGATAAGCGGCAAAAAAAAACGATCCAGGAACCATGAACTGCTGCAAGCTGCTAGCTTGCTTTGCTCAACTTTGCTGCAAGCAGTGCAAGCTGCAAGTCACCTTCACCTTTCACCTTTTTCGTCATTCTAACGTCAACACTGTCAAATGTCAGATTTTGTATAAAGAAGGGTATGGTCTTGAAGGGATATCCCTTGAACCGCCTCATAGTATACAAGTTGAGGATTTCCAAAACCGTCATCTTTAGGATATTCCAGTGATTGAGGGCCCAGCGGGATATCTAAAGGAAGTCCATGCCTGCCTGCCACAGGATATTCCAAACAGGTTATCCTAGGGCTAACCTAGTACAACCCAGGATAGCCTACAGATGACCTGTAGATGTCATTCTGGTCTTATCCCAAATTTGGGCGATATGGCTTCATTTAGGATGTCCTATGGATATCGGTGTGGGTTGCTGCCGCCAGGTTTCAAGTTACAGTTACACTCTTACAGAGGCATTATTGACGTTAGGTTAGGTACAGAGAGTCTGCTAATACTGTTATGTTTTATTCAGAGTTTTGGGATTGTATTTGAATAGCTGTGATAAGGATAGGAAGTGACGAGCAACTGCCAGACTACCAAGTAGAGGTACAAGATGCAGCCGAGGAGCAATCTGAGCGTAGGTTCATTACCGTAAGGGTAAAATGATGCCCTGATATATTGGAACATCCTCAACTCCCAGCGAAAAAAGCAAAGAAGCATTTTTTTGCTAACTATTTTACTTTGGCTTCCACCACCTCATCTTCAGTCGACAGGAACTTGATCAAGCCACCTGCCTTGTCCACAATGAGGCGGAGAGTGGTATCGACAATCCTGGAGACTGTAGGTTGTGTACATCAAAATGCCTCTTCTAAACCGCTCTAGAAAGCTGGATCGACCACGTACCTACCGCAAAGACGTCTTCATTTTGTGTACTGGTGAACGCGCCCCTCCCATCGTTTCCAGATCATCGCCTATGAAGTAGTCGGCTAATCACTGCACGTTTATTTCCTCAAACCAAAAGTTGATTCGAAAATCGCGGTCAAGTGGACTTTATCTCTCTTTGTACACTTCTCATCGGCCATGGTAAATTTGAATTAAAAAAAAACCACTCCAACTAAAAATACCTCAACCCTTCAACATGAGCATAAACATGAGTGAAGTAAATTGTTAAAAGCTCCTCCGGACTAGATGCATATTTTCTAAAGCAAATCCTCCAATTTTGAAGCAAATGCTTCTGATGTTTATAAGTACCAACAAAATGAAACCTTTTCGTTTAGAGCAACACCTCTCCGATCCAAGTCAGAATCTATTCTTCGTTTTTGCTTCTGAATAGAATGTGAAGTAAATGCTTTGATTTCTACAAGGAAAAGCAAATCCTTCAATCTTGAAGCCCATACTCCTGTTTATAAATACCAAAAAAAGCGAAACCTTTTCCTATAGAGCAGCACTTTTTCGATCCAAGTCAGAAACTATTCTTCCCTTTTGCTTCTGAATAGAATGTGAAGTACATGCTTCGATTTCTACAAGTAAGAGCAAATCCTTCAATCGTGAAGCCAATACTCCTGTTTATAAATACCAAAAAAAGCGAAATCTTTTCCTATAGAGCAACACCTTTTCGATCCAAGCCAGAATCTATTCTTTCTTTTTGCTTCTGAATAGAACGTGAAGTGAATGCTCCGATTTCTACAAGTAAAAAGAAATCCTTCAATCTTGAAGCCCATACTCCTGTTTATAAATACCAAAAAAAGCGAAACCTTTTCCTATAGAGCAACACTTTTTCGATCCAAGTCAGAAACTGTTCTTCCCTTTTGCTTCTGAATGGAGTGTGAAGTATATGCTTCGATTTCCACAAGTAAAAGCAAATCCTTTAATCGTGAAGCCCATACTCCTGTCTATAAATACCAAACAAGCGAAATCTTTTCCTATAGAGCAACACTTTTCCGATCCAAATCAGAATCTATTTTTCCTTTTTGCTTCTCAATAGAATGTGAAGTAAATGCTTTGATTTCTACAAGTAAAAGCAAATGCTCTTAGTTATGAATACGGCCTAAGGTCTCAATAATAGGTATCAATGTATGTATTGTCACGACGGCTTCTTTTTCTTCACCAAAGAATTAAACTGGACGTAACTTTCACCGTTTTACTTCACAACTCAATACAATATCTCTTAACCTTATCTCAATTAGAACTTAACTGAACTGAACTACCACGCTACCCGTGACGCCTTATATACACTTCATCGAACCATCTAGAGAATTCGATGACATTCTAGAATGCCCATCCGTCATTCCCGAAAACTCTAGACGATTCGATGACGTTTACACTTCAAAGATCTAATCTAACACTTTGACTTTACATCATGCATGACAACTAATACACAATACACGAGTACCTAATATACAGCATGTTACAGTATTATCTTTTAGTTTAGTGTCTAGTGTGAGCATGACATTCTAGAATGCCCATCCGTCATTCCCGAAAACTCTGGACGATTCGATGACGTTTACACTTCAAGGATCTAATCTAACACTTTGACTTTACATCATGCATGACAACTAATACACGAGTACCTAATATACAGCATGTTACAGTATTATCTTTTAGTTTAGTATCTAGTGTGAGCATTTTACGCACGAATCAGAAATCACTCTGTACAGTTTTATTGAGAGAGCATGAAACGTGAGGGTATTTCTCCCCACCTGGCTGCTGCAAAAGCTGGTTAGGATTATAATATACTCGTATTGATATTATACCATTGATTAAGGTATTAAGGGGGAAGATGGGTCACCAGATGCTAAGATCGCGCGCTCGCAGTCTATCTCACTCACTCTAGTTCTATCTCACTCACTCTTTCATCCTTTAGCGCCCACCGTCACCTGGCGCCCTCTGAAATAAATTTCGCAAAATCCTGAATCCTTTATAAATATGACCAATAGATGGAGCTTGGGGCATCCAGCTATAAAAATACGACCTTGAATTGCCACTGACATAACATTCCGATCCGAAACGAAAAGGATAAGTTGCCAGCTGATATTCGCAAACATCTGTGTTTTGTGGGTTTGTGGCAAACATCAAACGTCGCTTGTTGTCCAGAGATAACATCTAAAGCTTAATTCAGATGCATACGACATCCGACAATACGACGGCACAAAACTGTTCCTATTGGTTGAAATATTCAAAATGATGTCAAACCAACATATTTCAACCAATAGGAACAGTTTCGTACCGTCGTATCGTCGGATGTCTTGTGCATCTGAATTTAGCTTAACTTTTGTTGTCCGTATAACGCCAGGAAAAAAATTGAGCACCTGAATTTGTTTTTTTACAATTTCTTGGTCATCTGTTGGTCATTTTCACCATAATTGTTGTTGTGATGTGTTTTTTAAGGAATCTTTTTTGTCGGGTAAGCACATCTGTCAATTAAAATTATGTAATTCATGAGATAATGCATGATGAAAACTTGAATGCATATTGAAAATAGCAAAGAAATAAAACGATTATTCGCAAATTACAATTATCACATTCACTAGAGCGACAGTTGTTATAGTCGTACTGCATCTTTGTCACTTGATACTCCAAAATAATGCATTTCTTTACGTGAAATTTTATAGAGAAGTGTATAGAAGTAGTGAAGTTGTAGTGGCCAACCTTTGGTGGATTATGTTAAAGTAGCAAAAACGTCCATCCGTAGGTAATAGTTGCTAGTTGTCTATGTACATATAGGCAAGTTCAAGGAATGGATCAATTAAAACATTAATCTTTTGATATAACCTAAAAGTTGAGTTACTGGAACAAGAATATTAATTATGTAAATATGCACCAAAAAAAATAGGTACTATTCACTTCTCTATTCAAATAATAGGCACACTATTTCAAAATGCTTCCTTTTTGTCATCATTCTTCAGCTTCCCAAGCATTTGAGACAGAAGAGGCAGACCGATACCAGGAGGCGAAGAGTGTGCTGACTTTCTAGAAAGTAGATCCTGGTATATGTCACATACTGTGTATACTAACAGCACCAATAAATGCTCATGTTATCTATCTATATATTTTTTAATAAATGGTGAAGAAAAATGAATTAGGTATTTATTATTACAGGGTATGCTTCTCACATAATCAAATTGAAAATATTTCACAATATCATTAGCTTATACAATGCTTATACCACTGATTAACATATTTAGGCGCAGGGCTGTAGCTAGGCGATAACCATGGAGGGGGTTCATGTATAAAAGAATATGTAATGTCTTAATTTGCTTAAAGTCTGTATAGATTGTATCGCTGCTAATGTGTTATGAGTACTGAGGGATTGGTTAGTAGTATAATAAATCACTAAGCTTGGAGAAAGCATCCTTGATTATTGTTATTTTGTATTATTTTAGTAGTTATACGGTTCATGGGAATACTCATGGAGGGGGGGGTTTGAACCCCCCAAACCCCCCTCCCCTTATATACAGCCCTGTTTAGGGGCTTATACCCACATTCATACTTTTTCCCAAATGTAACATGAAATGGTGTCTAGCTACAGCAATGTGAAAATATGTATTTCAAATGGCACTTTGATTAATTTGTATCTTATCATTTATCAAACAGGGTGACTATCTAAAAAACACTCATTGGGTGATTGTTAAGTTGCACACACCAGAAGCTAAAGGATTATTACTTGAATAAAAAACTATTAGTTATATTTTCCTATGTATTTATTATATATATATTTCTTCGATGTATTAGGGCTTGTTCCGAACAGTATATAATTCAGTGTATCGAAGGGCGATAAGTGAAACACCATTCAGTGATGTCCTGCTGCAGTTCTCAGTCACACAATATGGGCCAATATTATTGATACTATTGAGTTTATGCCTATAAACTTAAAGATGCTTCAGGTTTTGCCCAGTTCCTTAAACTAGTTATTCACTTCCATCTGACATCCTGAAATAAATCATATTTTTAACAAACATAAAAAATAGAAGAAAGCTAAATGATGAAAATGCATTAAACGAAGTGCAAGTAAGAACTTTCATTCTAATATTTTAAATAATGATTACTACTGTGACAGCTATTCATAATATACCTATTATCATTGATTAACGTGTTCTATACGTTAATCAATGCTATTATGCACCTTGTTAAATACAAAATAAAACTGACACAGCTCGATTTATTTTCTTGATCTGGTAAAGATTGAGTGACAAGGATGCAGTATGACTATAAAATGCTATAACACCTGTCACCCTAATGAATGAGATAACTGTAATTTGCGAATAAACATTTTTTTCTTAGCTGTTTTCAATATGCATTCAAGTTTTCATCATGCATTATCTCATAAATTACATCATTTTAATTGACATAGCTGCTTACCTGCCAAAAAAGGTTCCTTGAAACATAACACAACAACAATTATAGTAAAAGTGTCCAAAAAAACTGTAAAAAACAAATAAGTCCTCAATTTTCCATGGCCCTATACGGTATACGGCAAACAAGCCAGAAGCAATGTTTGCCTAACATCAGCTGATTTGGGATCTAGACGTTTGAGGTCACCGACGATAAAAAACATTTCGTTGGCTGACTAGGCCACTGGTTCTCTACGACGACCTTGAATTTTCAGTATAGTTACATTGGTAGTTATTTCGGTAGTTTGGGGAAGATTGTCTATGTTGCCGTATTTCCAGGTTTTTTGGGGACCAACAGATTTTAACAATAAGAGGGATTTTTTCATTATCTCAATAATTGACTATGGTCATTGACAATTTACGTTAATCAATGATATGGTATGCATACGTACAGGAAAATAGAGTACAATAAACATTATACTATATACATGGATATTGAGCAGACTTTAAAAGAGATGATAGATTGTTTAAAATGATTAGTAATGATTAACGTCATTTCAATCAAGGATTTGCATCGCTTATTGTTGAATCTTTCTTTTAACCCTTAACTAACCATGTGGCGTCTGATAGACTACGCGAAAAATAAACTTTCCGATATCTTCGAAGTGGTTGCGCCCCCCAACCAATCACGTCACCTAATCTTCCTCTTATTGGTGAAGAATAAGGCGTCCGATTTGCATTACGTACGCGTCATTTGTACACGAAACAGCAACGCTATTCTTTTCGCCGTAGTCTACCAGACGCCACCTGTGAGTTTATGAAAGTGATTCTGCACAATTCGAAATGGCCGGACCATGAAAAATAGTTCAATGGGGTGACGACAATTTTGAGGAAACTGTCCTCAAGTGGTACAGTGAACTTGACGATAGTGGCAGTGATATAGACAGTGCCTCAGAGGATGAATCCGAGCACGATACAGCGTCAGAATGTTCGCTAGACGACAATAGTGATGCTGGAAGTGACTGCGAAAACTCCCATCAACGCAAAAATGAATATTTGGTGGGAAGAACCGCTTCAGGTCGTCATCTAAACAGGTCATTCCTTCATCACGAACAAGAAAACACAACTTGACACTAAAGTTCCAGTAGTGAGAGGGCAAGCTCGTGATTTAGGCAGCAGCGCAAGTGCTCAAATCATGCCAAAATAAGAGGAATGTTTAACTCCTGCTGGGAGAAAAGTTTGATATTATATCCAATTTTTTTGTAATGTGTTACTGAGTTCATTTCTTAATGAATCCGTTTCCATGAAATAATTAAAACATTTTGAGTTACAATTGCTTTTTTCCATGCATCTGATAATGGTAGTCGAGCTGAGGCATGACTGAATTTTCATAATCAAACAATGACTGTACACAATTGTTCATGTAAGAAGGTGCCAAAATTCACTCAGTTATGTGTAGCAATATGCTCATTTTTCATTTACTGACTCATGTGATAAACATTTTTTAGAAAACAAAAATTATTTTGCTCTGTTTAAAGTTGTAGTCTGTCAGACGCCACATGGTCGTTAATGTCATAAATTATTACATGGTTGGTTAAGGGTTAAGAGGCTAGATCATCAGCTGATCAAGTCAGACGTCTGGCCCGCCAAATACCGCCGTAGGTAAAAATTTGTCGTACGAAATGGCAACAGCGGTCTCGGCCGGGACCATCTCGGCGGCGATTTTTCAAGGAGCGTGGACCGGTGGTCGACCGCACTTTTTACACAAGCTCTCGAAAACCCTTTGAGACCCACCGCAACCATATTTGCCGATATTACATTCTACAGCTAAACCGTTGCAGATATTAAAAAAACTTAAATGACAAATTTCATGTTTCTGAAACGGTAGCTGCAGATATTGATTACACGTTATTCAGTGATATAGGTAAACAGATCAAGTGTAATTGATCACTTTTTGTAATAGCTGTAATGGGCCTATACCATATTTTTTGTTTATTGGCTTAAACCAACCCTGACACCACGTAGATGCCATAAATAATTTTACAAATTTTTTCTATATTTATAACCGAAAAAAATTGCTCTAAATATTGAATTTTTTGAATCCATACACTTCCCGCCCAGGTCGTGACGTCACCGGCAGGGAATTAATAAGAGCTCAGTGACACAAAGCAATGGCATTTTCCACCGACTATTAACACAAATAGACACCTTTACTCATTCATGGATTTCAGTTCTTCTCATTGCACACATGAATCGGGCCAAACGGGGGCAAAATACGGCGAAATGTCAACAAAATTGACCTTGAGCGACCAAATTCCACAAATGTCATAGGCGTCCCATAGAAACGGCAATGTGGGTAGCGAAATTGTAACATTGTTCAAGAAATGTATTTTTGGAGTATTGAATTGTAAAAACTAGAAAGCCAGTATAATAAGTGTGACAGAGTTAATAAACAAACCAGTATGAGAAAGTTTATCGGTCATAAATACAGGGAGGTGAATTATGACAAAAAAATGTTAGAGTAATATAGGTAATCATTTTTATTCACTGGGTGCGAGTTGAGGTTGAATTATCAATTACTTTGCAGTAAAAGAGAGATAGCGAGAGATACCGTGCGACAGACACACGACAGAGATAGCGAAAGATTTCTAGAGAGAGGGGACAAAGATACACAGAGTGAGAGAAAGATATAAAGAGAAACAGATTGAGAAAGTCCCACAGTGAGACAGAGCCAATGAGAGAGAGAGAGAGAGAAAAGAGATACAGAGAGAGAGAGAGAGAGAAAAGAGATACAGAGAGAGAGAGAGAGAGAGACAGAGATAATGAAGAGAGGGGGGATAGAAGAGAGAGAGGAGTGAGAGAGTTGAGAGGGAGAGACGGAGGGAGGAGGGAGAGAGAGAGAGATAGGAGAGAGAGAGGAGAGAAGAGAGAGGGAGGAGAGAAGAGAGAGAGAGGAGAGAAGAGAGACAGAGAGAGGAGAGAAGAGGGATAGAGAGGAGAGAGGGAGAGAGAGGAGAGAGGGAGAGAGAGGAGAGAGGGAGAGAGAGGAGAGAGGCGAAAATAGAGAGAGAGGAGAGAGAAAGGCGAAAAGAGAGTGAGGAGAGGAGAGAGAGAGAGAGAGGGGGAGAGAAGAGAGAGAGAGAAGAGAGGGAGAGAAGAGGGGAGAGTGAGAGAGAAGACAAGAGAGATAGACAGGGATTTCATATTTATTAACAATTTTCTCTTACACTTCGTTACAACAATAACAAGATAATTCCAAGATCAACATTTAAAAATATAAAGATACAAATTAAATATAAATGAGTAACAACACTAATATTAACATATTGAACGACAGGCTTAGATTATTATTGATCCATATGAGACCTTACACAAGCTATTGGACAAGTCAAAGGGGAAACATTCACAGCTGAGATGTATTAGTCTACAGAGTAGACACACATGTTTGATACATAATAAATAATAACATATTTATCTTGTTGGTCCACTATTGTTTTTTATTTCATTAGCTTCCTATCTTTCTTCCTTCTTGCTGGTAAGGCGAAGTCGTCACTTGACAAATCAGTAATGTAAAATTTCTCCTTCTGAAAAAAATTGTATTATTTAATTGCATTTCTCTTTACTCAAGTATATCCAGAAGGGGAGAAATGTGTTAGGGTGAACAAAAAGACTTGGATAATGAATCTACAGACATTCTCTACTTGTCCATTCTTCTGAATAATTAATGTTGGAGCTACCATCGTATTCCAAATTTCTATAGTAACGCATTGCCCTAAATAGGTTCTTAATCTAATTGTAAAGCAAATTAGTCACTGGATAAAGACTATCTGAGTACATTGTATAACTTAAGGATTACCTACACCCACAGAAATCCCCTTGTTACCAATGTTTTATTTGTTTCATAAAGCAGATAACTAAAGTATTTGGGACTCAACCATAACATTTGGATTTTTTTCAAAATTACAAAGACAATGGCAGCACTCTCACCTTATTTTACTAGGAGATCCTTCTGCACTACTGAAAGAAGTCCAATGTACTAGCATCTGAATATGTCTTAAGCACCTTTGCTTTGAGGAAGACTAGAATTGATCTAGCAGCTCCAGCCTAAAACAAATCAAGTCTTACAGCTTACACATGGAGTATTTAAGGAAAACACGAAACAATATAAAATACACGATAACTACCAACAAGGTACATTCATATAGATAAAATTTGCATGCATGGTGTTTTTTTACTCCTGTGTCATTGGTATCCACTGCTCTGGTCACTGCCTTGTAGGGTTCACAAGAGGATACAATATTTTTTAATCCTTGCTTCTACTTCACATTTCAAATATTTCCCAATGAACATTTTCTAATAACACATTTCACCCCAATGTATTTATATTATTAAAATGTACCCTGACCATGCACTGTAATCTTGACAAAAAATCAACCAATTATAATCAATAAATCAATCAATTAATGTCTAACCCAAATTGTTCCCAGGGTTTCAGGTGATCTTCAAAAATGAAAGTGCATTGAAAGATTTAGTATTGCTAAAGGTTATTTATCTATGGATTTGAGGTTACAGTATCAGTGGGAGTCGTAATATGACCAGAATGTTTCAAATACGGGGAAGTTTCATTAACTCACCTTGTTATAGCCTTCCAAATATTCTGACACAGCCACTGTACTTGCATCTGATCTATTATCATGTTCTGCTAACGAATTGCTGAAACATAAATAAATATATCATTATTTGGAAAATGGGCCTTAGGACATAATGGAAGCATAGACATAGGTTTTTTAAGGAGAAAGGATGTATGTATATAATTAATATATTATTGAAAAAGTTACCATTATGATTAACAAATCAATCAACTTGAGAGCCAGATGATTTGCTTCTTTTTAGGATTTTGAAAGATGTCTGATTTCAATTTTTTTTACGGTTATGCATGGTTTTCAGTAATATGCTGAAGGATTTACTATTGCGGAGGCTATTCCAATACTTTATTATTTATTAATTAGAGTCACTGGTCAAACCTGGTCAAATATATATCTGTGTATATTTTCGTATTCCCTAAATTAAAAATTAGAAGCATCAAAATAATTTTTTTTTGAAAACCACGGGAGGTCAAAATCAATTGGTGGTCAAACATGATCCAACAAAAATCTATATGTGTATATTTGTTTTCCCAAAATCGAAATTTGAAAGAAGCCAAATGTATATATTTTTTGAAAACTGCGGGTGGTCAAACAAAATTAATCGGTGGTCAAACCTCCCAAGTTTCTGTATTCATTTTTGCCAACTTTGAATTCCTACCTTTACCAAGCTAAGCTGTATGAGGTAATTGTTAAAATTCATATACTCACAACATAAGTTCACTTTTAAAAAAAAGTATATATGTTCATTATTTAATACCAAGACAATGATACTGTATGATTACCAAGTTTCATTCATTCATTTTCAAAAATCCTCACATTAAAATAGTTCATTGTTTGATACGTCCCTTTTCCGACTCCACATTTGAGGCAATCAAATTCGAAAAATAATTATATCATTATAATTTTATGTAATATCATTGATTAAAGTATTAAATACTTTAATCAATGGTAATATCATTGATTAACGAATTGTATAATAACATATCCATATGAGAACCATGACAAAACTACTTCTCGCTTCACATAACAACATGGAAAAATTGACTTGACATAAATATCATGTAACAAGGATATTCTACATGAAACATGCTTGTTCTTTTGTATTAATTTTACATGAAATAAAATTATAAAAAAATGTTCAGGCCAATTATTTGTATCACCCAGTAAAACTTTGAGTGAAATAAAGAAGTAGACATTTTTTTTTACTTTTTCTGACAAGAAAAAAAAGGAAGGTGTATTCACTAGTGATTCAGCCACTTGAAATTAAGAATACAACAAGCATTTTTTTCTGCATTTTTCTCACCAACCATTTTTTTCTGCATTTTTCTTGCCAACTTTTTTTAAACTGAAATTTAGTGAGACCATACGGTTTGTCATGTTCTAAATAGCTGTAATTGCGAGCATCTAGTTTAGTGATCATTGGAATGCTCCATTGATACCTTGGACTGTCAACAAAACAAAAAGAAATACCAGAAGTATGGCAGATTTATGCTGTTACCCACACTAATAAACCCACACATTAGCTTGAGCATAGTATACCTAAAGTGACCATTAATCAGCCACTCGTACATCTTTATAATGATTATGCCATGCCTTGAACCACTCTTGTCTGTTTGTTGCCAAATTCTTGGGATCAGTAATTCTCAAAAGAAATTCATTTTGCTGCTCAGTTTGCCATAATATTTAGCAAGCTTAAATTGTGACATGAAATTGGAGTTACTGCATTGAGAAATGTTACTGGCATTGGTTTATTGAAAGGTGTTCACAAAGTTTTTGTTTTATTTATTGAAAAATACCTAGTTATTTTGATGCAGTTGGTCAGCTGGTGCTGATTTTGAGTAGGAATAACATTTTTAGAAGGTGTTTTCAATATCCATTTTAGGTATCAACATCGCCCTAATAACCAGAATGAATCACTGGGTTTTTTGAGGCATTCAAAATTAGACCATTGAAGAAAAGACTCTTTCTGCTGATGCATTTGTGCTGGGCAGTATATAAGTTCAGTCAAGATACAAAAGCGTTATGTTTGAAATTGTTGTGGTGGAATGCCCCATAGGCTTAAGAAAACGGCAGAGTATGGTAAATTTGCGTATTGCTTCAAGTTTTTAGTGATGTAGATGAGTAATAGAAGGCAATAGTTTGGTTTCAATGGTATAGGTACTTACCTGAAGTATACTCATACGGTACTGTGTGTCTGACCAAGAATTTCTTTGTATCTGATCTCTGGATATAGTTCTGTTTGAAGTGTTGTTCGCAGACACCTAATTGTTTTGGCAGTGGGTCAGACTTTCCAACATATTGGAACAAATTCACATTGCCACTATTCTTGATCCAAATATCACGTATAGCTGTTGCTTTTGGGAAAGCAAAGAACGACATCTCTGGATTACGAGTTTTGTTGTTTGGACTGTTATAGTAATAACATCTGTAAACCATTTTGCTTCCCGAAATCGCGAAAAATTCAATACAAACGATGATAAACCGAAATCAATATAATCAATTAATATTTTTTAATCGTGGTTGATCGAAATTTTCCAAATAACATCGGAATATTGAAACAATTCAAATATGACACTGACATCAATATGACAGATGTCAAATTGCCAATTTCAGCGACACCTGGCGCAGATAATAGTAAGTCGCGTTGATAGATGGTAGGAAGTAGGGTACTTTATTCGTATCAATGTCGATGGTTGTTATACTGTCAAAGTTGTATCAGTAGAGGTACATTTGTGCTCATATAGGTGGCGACACTCCAGAAGAAACAAAAATTAGGCGCGAGATCTTAGCATGTGGTGACCCATCTTCCCCTTAATACCTTAATCAATGATTATACAAACATATTCATTTAGCGCCGGCCACACTATTGATTTTGTTATTTAATTTCGGCTACTGTCCTGATAGAACGCTTTATAAATTTGGTGCTCGTAACGCATTCCTCATATAAAGCATAGCAATGATTATGTAAATCAAAAATAGATTTCGTACGTGGACATTAAAGTGAAGTTGCAAAAACAAAAAAAAAATAGGTGTAATAGTAAACGTACTACAACAGTTCTATGAGAACCATCTGCCCAGTAGGTAAATGGTACAAAAATAATTATAAGTGGAAGTATCAATCATGACTCCAGATTACCTACAAAATATAGCAACACTGTTGATTAACAAGCAACTGTAATCTAGTCTAGTGGCTAAGACTGAAATAATTTGTCAGGTTGATATTGATGTTTTGAATTATTCCCAAGCTTATTTATAAGTGGTAAAGCCAGCTACGTTAAGCCATCTGTATCTGTAGAGTGGGGAGTGGTCCTACTGCACTTAGGCTACAACTGACCCATTGTGCATCCTCCCAGGGAGTTGTGTAGGAAGGTGAACAAGTCGCTAGGGGATATCTCCCATTAAGACATATATTGTCACCATTGTATTGTGAAATCAATAGCACAAAGGTAGTTCAGTAATATTCTGTATTGGAAGGAAAGGGATCTGTTAAGAGTACAACTTTTCCGCTCCACTGGGCCTCTTGTATATCTTCCCAAATATCTCTCTTCGATTGTCTTCCCCAATCTGGCCATTGAAGGGCAGCGATCCCCCAGAATGGATTCTGCTTAGGCATAAACATATAAAATTGACTTATATCTGAAATATGACATCGTTGCCAAATGAATCTCGTCGTCTGGTAGATATAGTCTAGGAAACAGATTCACAAGGAAAGCCACACTTGAGGGTCCCTTCAGTAACCCTCAAGTAACCCTGAGTAATACTCAAGGGATACTCGAGAAACGACTATGAATACGGACCTAAACCTCATATTGTGGAAGTGTTTTCTTAGCTGACAGTGTACAATGACAAACAGTGCCAGTCACAATGAGAAGGTGTGGCCTGGGCAAAAGCTTTGTGTGTAAAACACAAACAGGCTTGGGCCCCAGGACTTTTGACTCGACAGCCCTTTTTGCCAAGCAACAACTAAAATATTATTTAAAGCAAAGGGAGCAGCCCCAGCTCCAACACAACAGGCTATTGTTCTGCCTTCTGCATTCTGGCGGTTACGAGGTGCATCGCCGCATGGCAAACCGGTATTGCACACTGTGCAGAGAACAGCGCATTCCTCATTCCACCTAGTGATTCAATGACCATTACAAGAATACAGTCAGTGTAGTCCGGCCAAAGCCTATGAAGCTGTCTGAGGAGCTCCTGATATTTGGTCCACTTTTCCTCCTACACAGACATGATTTTCACCTCGGCAGGTGCCTAAAGTTCAACAACAAACATCGTTTTCTGTTGGAAGTCGAGGAAAACTATTTCGGGCTTGTTTGCCTGTACAAGCCCAAGCTTGGGGGACGAGTAGTTCCAGTAAATCCAGCATCTTTGGTTCTCCACAACGGAATCCATTTCACCTGGAACGTATGGCAGCCACAGGCGTCTTATCTACACCGTATGAGTGCCTCAGATAATAGTAGAGCCCTCGTAGAGCCAGGTTGTGCCAACGCACATGGGCCGAACCGGTTTATACCTTATACACCGACAAGAGTTGCATGAGCACCTCTGGCGCCTGCCGACAGGCACTACAAGCGGTATCTGGTATATATACCCTTATTGTATTTGGCATACCTAAATAACACTAATACGGTATTTAAAGACATCGTCTTGGCAAGGCATTATAAAGCCCTCAGTCTCCAACTTCAAGCCACTAGACCGTAAGAAAGAGGAGGTTAACTGCTCAGACGATGCCATGCTGTTCTAGATGTTGGTAGAAGATGGCATGCATCGGCTTATCTTTATAAGATCTTAAAAGAAAGTCAACTTCGACGTCCTTAATGTGGGCTTCAATTGTTCGGGAGTAGGTTCTGTAATGGATTGCTGACACCTCCGCAAGAAGTTGAGCGTGAGACTAAGTTCCTCGGCTGCTCGTGTTGCTGCTCTAAATGGGAAGGTTCCTTCTCTCTCATCCTCAAGCAGATCAGAGGATCTGTGCTCTTTGTCACATTGCAAGTAGTGGCCAGGAACTCTATTCGGTAACTTCGTCGATCTTGCTTCTCCCGCTCCCGTTCCGCCGTCCGCCACCCGCCGCCAATCCGTTTCCGTTCCCGTTTTCGTTTCCGTGGTTACTACCACAATAGTCGGTCACCTTGTAGTGAGTATGCTTGTAGTGTTCGGAAGAAGTGAAGGCGGGAAGTGTAATTGTTATGTTGTGAATTTATTGTGATTGCACATTTTATTTGTGAGAGGATGGGTCAACCTGTGTCTTAGGTGGACCTTAAGATGGCAGTTTCTCTTTGCACTTCTGTCTATGGCGCATTTTTTAAGCACAAGTGCACAAGTGAGTGCTATCTCTCGTCCCGCGCAGATCGACACGGAAAGTCCCCTACTGCCCGGGAGTGACGTCACTTTCCGGACGGGCTACCGCCGTGCATTTGCTGAGCTTCCGTGCACTTTCCGCTGTCGATCCGCCGCTTTCGCGTTCCGTTGCACTCATAGCCGCGGAAAGCCGCGCCGAGTGCGGATAGACGTAATGTCATTGCTGACAACGTGTCATATTTGTATCGTTTTCACCTTTAAGTGAGTTTTTGAAAGCAAGGTATGTCTATTTTGCTGCATTTTGGTCTCTATATTCCTCAGGTATTCGTATTTTCACAACCAAGCCGTACACATTTGCGTGTCAGGTTCACACAACTTGTGTACCGGGTGTTTCCTTATAATTCGCCACCCCTCTCATCTTTTTTATTTGAAGAGATAGAAAAAAAGTTCTTATATGAATGTTTTATAGCCTTCTCTTAGCAAAATGTAAGAACGACACAAAACACTACCGTATTTAATTGTTTTGCAGCCACCATGGCTATAGGGGATTGAGGTTAACTCCATCATTTTAGAAACTTTGAAGCTAAATATTTCAGAACCTTTCAAAATAAGTTGATCGAGCACTATATTTTTGACAACAAGGGAAACAAATATTTGTTTCCGTCCCATAAAAATATGGCTTTAAACGAAAAACAGGATTATTTTTTCTTTTTGTTCGTGTCTAATTCGAAACGACAAGAGAAAACTATACAACTTTCATATAAAACCTTTTTTCTATCTCTACAAATAAAAAAGATAAGAGTGGTGGCGAATTATGAGGAAACACCCGGCACATGTACGCTGTGTTTGGATAAATTATTGTTTGAATGGCAATAGAAGAAAAATTCGTATTGTGTTATATTTTAACATGTGCTTCTTGTTTTAGATGGAATTTGTACTTGCTGATGCTGAAGCCTTGGAGCTGATGGAGGAGGGGGCAGAATTTGAGCATCACAGGACAAATCGCATAAGATTGAGGGTACAAATAGTGTATACAAAGCTGAATTACTGCCAAATAAAAATAATAAAGAATGAATGAATGTTCATTATTTTATTGTTAAATTAGGTTACCTAGAGTGAAAAGAGTGAATTCGTCAAGTTTATCAAAATAATTCACCCTGTTAAACACTTGCCTTGGTACACCAAACAACATTAAATTTAATTTGTCCACTTCATCATCATCGTTAAGAATGCTATTTTCAATTATATAGTCCATTTTACTAGCTTTCATTGAGATTTTTTCGCATCTAACTTAAATACTTGTTATGATTGACAACAAACTACAGAACTAATGACACGGAAGTAAAAAAAGTGAGACTAGTGTACCTTAAGCCTGAAAAATGTAAAGCTTAACTTGTGCTTAAATGCGCCATAAACAGCAGTGCAATGAGAAACTGCCATCTAAGGTCCACCTAGGTCACAAATCGACCTTAAGTATTACTCGCCAATACAATGTGCAATCACAATAAATTCACAACGTAACAATTTTGCTTCCCGCATTCACTTCTTCCGAACACTACAAGCATACTTACTACAAGATTACCGACTATTGTGGTAGTAACCACGGAAACGAAAACGGGAACGGAAAGCCATCCGAGACGCTTAGCAAATGCAATTAGCCGAGTCGATCCGTGCGGATCGGAAGGCTTTCCGTTCCCGTTTTCGTTTCCGTGGTTACTACCATAATAGTCGGTCATCTTGTAGTGTAGTGAGTATGCTTGTAGTGTTCGGAAGAAGTGAAAGCGGGAAGCGAAATTGTTACGTTGTGAATTTATTGTGATTGCACGTTGTGAAAAGATGTGTAGGGCTATATCATTTACAGCTACTTGCACTGGTAATACTTAAGGTGAACTTGTGACTATGGCGCATTTAAGCACAAGTTGGACTTTACATTTTTCAGGCTTAAGATATACACTAGTCTCACTTTTTTTACTTTCGTGTCATTTAGTTCTGTAGTTTGTTGTTTAATCATAGCAAGTGTTTAAATTAGGTGCGAAAAAATCTCAATAAAAGCTAGTAAAATGGACTATATAATTGAAAGTAACATGCTTAACAATGATGAAGTGGACAAATTAAATTTAACGTTGTTTGGTGTACCTAGGCAAGTGTTTGATAGGATGGATTATTTTGATAGGTTTAGCAAATTCACTCTTTTCACTCTAGTTAACCTAATGTAACAATAAGAAAAAGAATTAGTTCATTCTTTATTATTTTTATTTTGCAGTAATTTAGCTTTATATACACTATTTGGATCCTCAATCTTATGCGATTTGCCCTGTGCTGCTCAAATTCTTCCTCCTCCCCCATCAGCTCCAAGGCTTCAGCATCAGTAAGTACAAATTCCATCTAAAACAAGAAGCACAGGTTAAAATACAACTCAATAAGAATTTTTCTTCCATTGCCGTTCAAACAATAATTTATCCAAACACAGCGTACATGTGCCGGATATTTTAAAGTTTTCTCTTGTCATTTCGAATTAAATACGAACAAAAAGAAAAAATAGAAAATCCTGTGTTTCGTATGAAGTTATATTTTTATGGGACGGAAAGACATATATGTTTCTCTTGTTGTCAAAAATGTAGTGTTCGATCACCTTATTTTGAAGGTTCTGAAAATATTTGGCTTCAAAGTTTCTAAAATGTGGGAGTTAACCTCTATCCACGATAGCCATGGTGACTGAAAAACAATTAAATACGGTAATGTTTTGTGTCATTCTTACATTTTGCTAAGAAAAGGCTATAAAACCTTCATATAAGAACTTTTTTTCTATCTCTGCAAATAAAAAAGTTAAGAGGGGTGGCGAATTATAAGGAAACACCCGGTACACAAGTTGCATGAACCTCACATGCACATGTGTACGGCTTGGTTGTAAAAATACGAATACTTGAGGAATACAGAGACCAAAATAGAGCAAAATAGACTTACCTTGCTTTCAAAAACTCACTTAAAGGCGAAAACGATACAAATATGACACGTTGTCAACAAAGACACTGACGTCTATCCGCACTCGGTGCCTTTTTCCGCGGCTATGAGGTCAACGGAAAGTGCACGGACGTACCGAATGCACTTGGCGGTAGTCCGTCCGGAAAGTGACGTCACTCCCGGGCAGTAGGTGACTTTCCGTGTCGATCCGCGCGGAACGAGAGATACGAAGTAGGCTTCCAGAACCACCCTTTTGTGCAGATGCTCCAAACCACCCACCGACTCCAAAATCAATAGTCCACGCCCACCCATATCCATGCTTCTGCGGGTCTTTGTGTCGTAGGTGTATTATTATAATTTGAAGAAAAAAGGTGCAGCCCAGGCTCCGAGAAACCGGGATGCTGTTCCATAACCCAGTATTCCTCATTCCACCTAGGGATCCAATGACCAATATTATTATTCAGCAAAGCTCCGACAGACCGAGCTCCTAGTGACTACTCCTCACACCGTGAAGTGTGAGCAATCACTGGGTCCGCGAATCGTGTGCTCTAAGTAGACGAAGGGACCCACGGATGACCGAAAACCTATTAGCATTTTATGAATTACAAAGTTTGCTCTCACCCTTTTATCAGTTGGTAGCTGACTCAGCTGAATAACAATACGTTTACCCATTTCATCACATTGACCTTCCTGTGCATAAATAAAAGTGTTATCCTCACTTCAACGTTTCAGCGACATACTGTTTGCGGGATAAGGTATCCTCCAACCAGTGCGGGAATGCGGGAATGGGTAGGTCTAGGAAATGCGAGAAGCGGGACAATCTTGTCCATTCACCTTGTTTCCGTAGATGATTCCTGGCAGCTAAACTGAACTATAACCTCATTTATTTTGAATACGTAAACATGTTAAATGTCGCCTGACATTAAGTTCGACCGGATTACTTTTGACATACCAGTGTGAATGCACATGACCGTCCCGCTTCCCGCATTTCCTCGGCACGTCCCGCTCCCGTCCTGCAGTCTCGCACTGGTTTAAGGAGACCAGCCAGTCGACTAGCGCCAATATCCGGAATGTATATAGAGGTGGCTGGTGGCGTAGCTGGCATGGCGGGAAAACAAAGATGCTTGTTCTGTTGGATCAGATTCCACATTCTGGCGAGACTTGCCTAAGGCCTTTGTCTCTCCAGTAGCTGGCACGACCTATTTACATGGTGCTAATTGCTCAGTCACTGATATCCAGTATCCCAGCGGCGAAGTTTCCCCCACAGGAGGCAGGCGCAGCCCAAATCTTGAGGCGGGGGCTTCGGCGGAGATCTGTCCACGACCATCCCCAGAAGGGTGAGGTGACTCTGGACTCAAAATGATTTGGAGTTCACCTCGCTCTTCTGGTTGGCAATAGTAAGTATTGCCGGCGGATCATGTGGAAACTGAAAGAGGTCCCTGGCCTTCGAAGCGGAAGAGACTCTTGTTGATGCCGACGCCGACCCAGCGCATACTGAGCTCGGTTGGCGTCGATCTGCCGAGGGCTCTCGTATTCTGCTGGCTGGGATAGCTATAAGTCCTGACTTGCCTCTTCGGTAGTGGTAGGTAGAGGACGAAGACGACCTGGCAAGGAAATGGAAATGACCATGAAAAGGAACGCACAGCAACCTGGTACCAGATGATGACGACCCGGCGATGGATATGGACAACCTTTTTATTTGATATGGATAAGTCACATACAGGCAACAATCTTACGGGGCAGGGGGTCGGATCCCCAGTTCAGGTCGGTGTCGCGGGGCTCTGATATCCAGTATCCAGTAACTGGATACCAGCGCTGGAATATTGACTGGCACTGTGTAATTGGTACAGATAGTACTTCACGAAATATAGAAGAAAAGCTTTGTCTACTTTTATTTTCATGTGTGAAAGTATGTACATATCAGTCCATAGGCGCCATTATTAAGAGCTAAGAGCACTGAAAATGTACTTACTTGTTGTATTACTGTTCATAAAACTTAATTCCACTTTGAATATTGCAGCACACTACACCTTCCTACCATAAGACAAGCAGCATATATCGTAATAATGGTTGCATACGGCACAGTAGTACAGGTAACAGGTACAGTATGCAGCGCCACCTATGAGATTTATCAGGCAGCGTGGCCAGTATCCACCGGTAGTTAGCAAAGGTTACTGCTACCGTGCGTACATTTTGGTAGTACCGCATGTCCTAGTACCACAGCTTCTCACGATAAGGCGTTCATGTCGCGCTTTAAAAGTAGTACCATTGACTTTAGTCAATGGTAGTACCTTCATATAGGTACACACATAAATACCCTATCGTTGATTCAACGATCCTATGTTTATCTATCAGTATCTTTGATACTCAGTTGAAAGTTTTTGAATTGCGGTACGACCTGACTTGACCTGACATCGATTTCACCGAGCAGATCATAGGTCTTTAGCTCGTAAGTCTAGATATAAGAGCCCTTATGGGACCAAAGTAGACCTAACCTGTGGAGAACACCGATTAATAAATACGAATTGCGGTACGGTTTAAAAAATCACTCTTCAGTAGTATGCTTTGGTAGTGTGTGACTCACAGTTGACTGTACAAAGTGGTACCCATCAAAAGCCGGCTACCATTCTCAACCATTCCGTCATTTACCAAAATCAAGGTACAGGTATAATAGATATTATGAAATAGTAAAACGTACTGGTGAGTGGTGACATGTGAAAAGTCACTAAAACATTTGGTACTACTTTGCCTTCCACACAAATATCAAATTAATAGAAGGCGTAAATACCAAGAACAGTCAATTGTTTCACCAGGTAACGGCCATACCACGCTGAAAACGCCGGCTCTCGTCCGATCGCCGAAGCTAAGCAGCGTCGGGCGCGGTTAGTACTTGGATGGGTGACCGCTTGGGAACACCGCGTGTCGTTAGCTTTTTTATTGTGACTGTTGTTATTTTTTGGTAAGACAAAATTTTTATGTCTCCCGGCAACCTTTAGAGAGCAAAAGCTATTCCATATCGATCTGCTGAAATTATTGTTTTGACCTGTCGGGTTTAACATTTTCTTTGTGTGTGTGTGTTGGTATTCTGTGCACTGATGCTTCATCATCATAGCCACAATGTCTTAACAGACATGTTGTGAACTCGTAAAATGCATTTACTCATTTTACGAGTTTCTCTTGGGATATCTTTAAGATCTTTAATGCTGTAGTTTCCCCATTTGCTTTCTGCATTCTCATGCCGTTGACCATCAGATGGTATCTACTGGTTCATCCGCCTTTAGGGTCAATTTCTCACCCCAAGGACAGGAAGGTGTCCTGACTCTTCTCAACTCGTCCACCCAAAGTTGTTGGTTAAGAAGAGGTTAGTAGTTAGGTTCCTTTTAGTCGCCTTTTACGACACGCAGGATATACGATGGGAGATATTCTAACCCGCTTCCACACGGGGAGCACTGATGCTTAAATTCTTCGACAAAAAGATTACTCACATTAATAATACATCCATAAATATACTTATTGAAGCAGTTCATTTAGAAATGTAATATAAAAAAACTAATCCAAAGCTTACAGAAACAAAGAATCGAATTCGAAATCCTACTGGTGGAGATAAGATTCGAAAACAATATCTAAGTATCTACTTTAGAATGACAAATAATGTTAGCAAACATATTTTTGACAGATTAGTATAACCAGATCTATTCCTAATACGTAAAAAAGTAGTATTCTTTGACTAATAAGATCTGAACGGTTTACATACCACCCACGACGATTAAGACAAGCAATATATCAGAACTGGACAGTAGTAGCGAATTATAATTTTGAGGGTGTAAATAAGAGCAAATATACTATCTTTTCTTATTATTGTGACATCCAACGAGGCATTTGTTTTTGGTCACGTGATGTCCGATTCAAAATTTTTAATGGGACACTCTGTCTATTTGTGGCTTTTTGTGTTCCTCCCGATAAAGCAAATTCCAACAAACTAGTACACTTGGGATCTAAAGTGATTAGTTCAAGAGCTACGGGTTTTTAAATGACTGTACCACTACCATTATGAAACACTACAGAAGTAATTTAACTGTAGGGGTAATAGTAGTTGTGATGGGGAGGCGAAGCCAGGCAAGTAGGCCACCCTTGGCCCTTTTTGCCAACCCCACTGAACCAATCACTGAAAACACTAAAATTCTACACCGTAGAAAGCTCATCGTCGAACCTACCAGACCTATTGACGAAAGTCAGTATGTGAATATAGTGGATCCTCCCCAAACTCCGTCGTGCCGAATATCTGAACCCTAAGGTTACGATAAACTGCACATCTGCCCAGGAAGTGGAACGCTGTCTCGTCCTCCTCCCAGCATCTGGAGCAAATGGGGTCCCCTACCAGTCTCATAAGTGACAAATGTCTATTCAGCCGGCAATGGCCAGTAAGAACCCCCACCAGAAGGTTGAGCGTCTTTCTGCCTTTATTCAAAAGCCATAGCGTTCGGCCCTTATCAGATACATAAATCTTTTGGCTTGCCTGCAGACGTCTCTCTCTAACCAGGCTTTCGCCAGTTCCTTGTAGGCCCAGTTGTCCAGGGCCATATTGATCTGGCGTCTGCTAATTCTCAGCATAGGTTCTCGGCCGATGCAGGGGCTGCTGGCCCCTACCCTAGCTAATCGGTCCGCTCTCTCGTTACTCGGTATACCAATGTGTCCGAGGACCCACAGCAAGGTCACCTTCTTATGGCTTGCTAATTTCTGAAGGGCAGCATTCTTGAGCCAGAGCTGATCTGGCCCTCGGAGCTGCCACCGCTTTCAGAGCTGATTGGCTGTCAGAGCATATATATATATGCTGTGTTCAGAGCACTGTTCGACTTCCTTCGAGTATGCCGTCATCAATATCGCATACACTTCCGCCTGGAAGACAGTCGTGCAGGTTCCCAGCGCGAAGCTCCGCTGCACTTCATTACCCTCCAGACAGAAGCCCGCTCCCCCGGATCCTGACTCCTTTAAGAGCGATCCGTCAGTGAAGCATACCAGACTATTGGGCGGAAACTTGACTTTCCCTCTCATCCAGTCGTCTCTTTCCGGGATGACTAGTGAGAATCCCTTATCTAAATTTAAGATGTCTTTGGCTTTTTCCACCCTGAATGACGATATCGGGATATTACTCTCCGCAGATCGCTCTATTCTGGTGTGGCCAACTAATGGTTCTCGTGCTACCCACGTTCCCCGGTCACGCATTCTCAGGCAGGCCGACATCGCCTCTCTCTTTATCTAGAGGTGTAGAGGCAGCAAGCCCAAGAGTACCCCCAGGGCAGCAGTGGGTGTTGTCCTCATGGCGCCTGTTATGCTCATTGCTGCCAGCATCTGAATCTTTGCGAGCTTGAGCCTAACACAGACCTTCTCCGCCACCAGACCGAGCAGCCATACTGTATCCTAGATCTGACTACTGCCGTATATAGCCAGTTTAAAACCTTGGGTTTGAGGCCCCAGGTTCCGCCGAATACCCGACGCAACTGCCACATGGTAGCTATAGGCTTTTTGTGCACATAGTCCATATGCTGTGCCCATGTGAGTTTATTATCAATTATCACCCCCAGGTACTTGACCTCCCGTGTTAGGGTCAGTGGTACACCGTGGAGAGTGGGAGCTTTGAAATCATCTATTTTCTTCCTGTGAGTGAATAGGACCAGCTCAGTCTTCACTAGGTTGATTGAGAGTCCTGATTCGCCACACCACCTGTCCAAAATGTTGCACGCCATCTGCATCCTATCGCAGAACTGTAGGGGTACATGTTGTAATCAATGGTAGTGGTACCATCCTTTAAGTACCTGTAGCTCGTAAATTAATCACTTATCCCAAGTTGGCTAGTTTGTTGGAGTTGTTTTATCGGAAGGAACACAAAAAACACAAAAATACAGGGTGTCATTTTAAAACTTTTGAATAGGACGTCACGTGACCAAAAACAAATACCTCGTTGGATGATACAATAATAAGAAATGATACTATATTTGCTCTAAATTAGACCCCCAAAATTATAATTCGCTACTACTGCCCAGTTCCGATATATTGCTTGTCTTAATCGTCGTGGGACACCCTGTATATTTATTTTAAATACTCATATCTCATAATGATGTTTGCTTGACTCCAGTCTAAATAGGCTTCTTTTGGTGTTTCAGTATTGATGTAATGGTATTTATATACTGATTATAAAAAACCGCAGAGCTCTAAAGTAACAAAAAGATATACAAAAGAGTAGTACAATTTATTCCCCTTTTTTATAAAAATACAGTTTTTTTTGTTTAATAATCCTAATGACACTTTAGCATTCTCAAAGTTAAAAAATCACATTCTTATGATTAAAAGTAGGTAAATATATTTACACAGTTGTATAGCCCCATGCAAGGTCCTCGAACTAGAGTTTATAAGGAATATAATAAGAAAATTGTAATAAACTATGATTCACAGGACCTACTTCAAATGGCACTAATTTCACAATAAATTAAGACATTAAAAACTAAATTAAAATAAATTAGTTAGGGTTAGATCACAATTTCGTTCGAATGGTAAAAAAATAAAAGGAAATATTAATATCAAGTTGATTTATCTATTCTGATAGCTACAGTATACCTCTATCTTTACACCTAACAGTCACTATTCGCTCAGGATTTCCGTATCGTTTCGTCAAGGATAGTAACAGAAGAAAAGAGATAAGTCACGAAGGCAGTTTCATCAAAGCGGATACAGTCCTGCTTCTAGTGGTGACGTGTATTCTAGGACACAATTTGTTCAAAGCTTATTTCTTTTCCTTGTTGGCAGTCGATCAGCTGGTCAGCCCTTATGCTACCCTTTCCCATTGCCTTCCCCATATCTCATCCACTTTCAAACTTGAGAAATTTTATTTTAAAAATTGGCACTGAAGCCTTAAACACTGCCTCTTTATGTATGTCTTCCAGCTAGACATGTAGATTATACAGGGTTAAATAGCTGGTTAGTGAAAGCGTCAGAAACTAATAATAGGGAGCCTTTGGACCACCAAAAATAACGAATTTCATGGTTAACGTTATTCTAACCATGCGCAGTAATAAAAAATAGGTAACGGATTCTCAATAACGATATCGAAACTTTCATCCACTCCCCTTAAGTTAAACTGCCATTATCAAACTATTTTTGAACAGGTTATACTAACTTTAAACAAACAGCGTCAATTATTTTTCATAACTCACGGTCTAGACGTGGGTTATGAACACCGTCTACTGGTACTGATCTCTTCGAAATGCATAGCATTAAAGTTATAATAACTGCAAATGTCGCTATGGAATGTCAAACACGAATTTGAACGGTGGCAGTATTTATTTTAGTGGCAGAAAAGTGAGGTTAAGTTATCAATATTGTGTAATTATTACGAATTTAAATCGTACTTTGTTCGTAGATAAGGTATAGTATTCAACTCGCGGTTCATACATATATATGAACCTCCAGAAAACGTTCAATCCAAATGACATCTTAAATATTCAAATTGAAGAGGGGGAGGTACTGGAATTTGAAGTAGCTGAGAACTATATGTATTTGGGCTGTTTAATAGGGCACAACTGTAATGAGGTTTCGGAGGTGAGTCTCAGAATAGCAAAGAGTAACAGAAGGGCAGGCTCAATGAACAAGATGTTAAGATCTAAGAATATATCAAGAAAGGCGAAAATAAGGCTATATAAGACAGTGTTGAGGACCACTCTGATTTATGGGTGTGAAACTTGGGTGATGACGAAAACTGTTCAAGATAAATTATTGGAAGTATTTCGGACAAATGAAGATATTTACAAACTGTTTGATGAGGCACCGGAGGTCAGGTAGTTAAAGCACGCCGCCTTCAATGGTTAGGACACTTGCAGCGTATGGAAGATGAGAGGTTAATCAAAAATATCAGTTGGAAAGCACCTGATGGAAAAAGAAACCGGGGTAGACCCAGGAAGAAATAGATGGATGCTGTTTCAGAAGATTTGAAAGCAAAGAGGATTGAAAATTGGGAGCTTGTGGCAAGAGACAGAAAGCAATGGAAATTTGTCACAAAGCTATGGGCCTAATCGGCCTGTCAATGCTTATATATATTCAACTCGCGGTAATGGTAATAACTCACTGTTGATTTACAGCATCCGCCTACGGCTCGTGCTGCAAACCTCAACTGCGTGAGTCATTGTCGCTCATTGAAAAATACACTATTGCGTTATTTTTTATATAGAATATTGTATTTTACAGTCGGAAGAGGATCGTAGAATTCTATGAAGTGTCACCTTCCACACTTCCACCCATATTTAACCTCAAATGCATGGTAGTTAATATTATTTTGTAAAAAGAAAAACAAATGTGTGACCTTGGGTGATCTCTTCTAATAATATAATATTTCCTCCATCAACAAGATAATGAGAACATAACAATTAAAATGTCAAATAACGAGCAATGCCATTTTCTCAAATAACCAAATAACTTGTTTCTACTGGTCCAAAAAGTCATTCTTGTCTAGCAGTAGTTAGCAGTGCCGTAAATAATGTTAACGGGGATTTTCGTTATTGGCAACGTATGTTATGTGGTCCAAAAACTCTCTATTGACCTTTTCTCAATTTCACGCAACCTGTTAAGTGAACTATCCTGATATATTGTGATGCTAGTCACTCCCGTCTCACTTTGGATCTCAAATGTTTACAAATGTCCACTCATTATAGCCTAGAGCATTTACCTAGTACACAGTCATGAACATGTTTCATTGCAAACAATTAAATACTGACATCCACCAATTGTTGAAACATTCAACCATTTTGGCAAGAAAAGAGTTTTTCGTACCTACATATTACGCAGTGGTCAATCGTCAAAAATAAATATGGTATATATTGCAATACTGTAGTACTGAGGAATAGATACTTGCTACATTTGGAGAGGAAGAGCCTGAAATTGGACCGTATTCATAAAAAAAAAAACGGTTAGCTTATGCTTGCATAATATGAAGCAAATCCTTTAGCTCGCATTCATAAATTCCAAGTAAAAACCTTATAGAGTATGAGCATATGCTTCACAAAAAAGTATTTGGTTATTCATAAACGTTACATTTTACTATAGATGAAAATGATATCCTTCAATAATTTCTAGTGTGGTCAGTAGCAGGCTCAGTCGTGTAGTGACCAGTTGCAGCGATAATGGCAGATGTTGTGGAACTGAGAAAGACTAAACATTACAAGTAGAGTTTATCAACACCTGTACGGGATTACAAAGAATTTGAAGGGGAAAATGTACCAACAGATTTTTGGAATAAATTCTGAAACTTGTAGAGGTACATCATTCATCCTAAGAGTGTAGGTAATTATGTTGATGCTGAAAGCATTGGTGAAGGGCTGAGTGTAAGTCAAGCTCTCGTACAGGGACTATTGTAGTTGATAGCATAGTTGCGCAATTAAATTATTGGATAAAGTCTCCGCCTACCAACAATAAACTTATGGATGCGAAATGGTTCTGGCAAAGCAAGTATATGTATGTGGCAGTTGCACTCAGTTGACTGTACCACGTAGGAATACTGAAACCAAATCGCCATACCCACAAGCATGTCAACCAAAAAGATCAAGCTACACCGAATGTGCAAACCACTTAATTACTAGTATGGACGTTTGGTTGGCGTGGATCGGTCAGCGACTCAAAAATATAGAGAAATTAATAACTAAAGGTTCGTCTTCTAAATAAAAACACCTTCGTGCTACTTGCTGATAATGGACATGACATAGAGCGGTAGTCCATAACTCCATTCAGAAACCATACTCCAGGTGCTAAACTAAAGCATTAGTGGGCGCAAGGTCAACCTTGCCCTGAATGAGTGGTTGAGTGACACTCTTGATCCTTTGGCACACCATTATTCAACGCTGCACAGCCATCACTGCTCCAGTAGGTTTTTTCAAAACCTACACGTGTTTCATTAACTATGTTGGCATCCTTAAGGAATGATTGACTAAATATCTAGGTTAGTAAGAATTTAATGTAAATCTTCTAGATTATAATGTTATTTTCATGGAGTCGGCAAAAAGGGCCAATGTTGGCTCTGCCTGCCAATCGATACTATGAGTACCACTACAAGATAAATTGATTCTAGACGCACGACTTTTATTGAAGCACCTGATTCAGTTCCTATGCTAAAAGTAGACAAATAAAATTTACAAAAAAACCAAATAACATTGAAAAGTGGCAATGAAACACATAAACTTGGACACCACTTTAGTGTCACTCTGAAAGCAGTTGCAAGTTTGCCATCATTTTTTATGGTAATATGGCACTAGGAATAGGTGCATGAAAATTTAACATCCATAGTATGTAGGGCTAAGTAACTTAATTCAGTAGTGGCAAGTGAATTGGCAATCATTTTGTAAGGTACTAAATAGTAAACGGCCCAGACCACAGCTCAAGAGACTGGGGGGATGAAAATTAAACATCCATAGTCAGTAGGGGCAAATAATTGATCTCAGTAGTTGCAAGTAATTTGGTCATTATTTCGTATGGCTGTAGTAAAGGTCCCCCCTCACAGAAGCGCAGAATCTACAGCTTAAGAGGTTGAGCCTTATTATAATGCAAGATGAATAGGTGGATGAAAATTTAACATGCATATTTAATAGCGACAAGTAACTCAACTAGTGCTTTTTATGTTCTGTACTTCAAAAAAAGGCTGTATAGGCAGCATCAACTTTTGTAAATATTATTCCTCTAATCACAATTTTTTTAGTCTTATAGTCAAACAACAATTCAATTTCAATTCAATTTCTTGTCTAAGAAAGCTGCAGTAAAAATTAGAAATTTGTGAGAACAATTCTTTGTGATGAACTTCTGCAGTACACCAATATGTTACCTACAGATAGAGAGAACTAAGGAAAAGAGACCAACGTATCTAATACGGCAAAATTAATCGTTTATGGGTTAATGCGACATACAAGGTGATGCCTTCCACGGGCAAAAATCTGTTCACTTGTTTTGTATAGAAAATATAATAGGAAATAAACTATAGTATACAACGGCCAATAATGAAATGGACGACTACATGTTCTGTTTTTAGGAAGTTAATCACAGTTTGCAGACGCAAGTTGGCACCTGTGACAGATAAATCCAGCAGGTACTACAGCTGCGATTAATATAAATATGCAATTTACGAATGACATAAGGTTCCCAGTGAAGACGTCGAATCTTTGGGTCTCTTGCTTAGAATGAACTTTTTGAGCTTATAGATATATAAAAATGGCATTGCAGAATTTCTAACAGTATCTACTAATGGCACGAATACTATTAAAAAATATGAAACCTACATGTCACGCGACTACCTATGTGCAATTGACCACTGCGCTGTTGCTATTTGCTACACTCAAACAGGCCTAGGATCGTATGGTGTCGCGTCGAAGCCTACATATCTATTGTTTTTCCTATGCTTGAATCCCTCGCCAGGACCAGTGTTGTAGTAGATCACTCTCCTGATGCCAAATGGATCAATGTATCCGAAACTGCCTGACCTCTTGTTATCAGGCTGCGTTTCTTCCTCGTGGTACGCCCTTGGTATGTAGTACCTGAATCCGTCGTTTGTGACCGACACTCCATCGTACTTGGCGTACTGCGGATGATTCCTGCTATCCTGTGTTTGACCGTCGTATGGGCGACCATTACGGTCTATGGGGTACGTAGGGCCGTTCTGGAATCTGGAACATTAGATATACGCCTGATTATTACTTCATTGGAAAATAATTCGTGAATATAGGGTTGAATCTATAACTGTTATTTATTTATTCATTTCATCCACCACCAATAGTACAACCATTTATTGGTGGGACTAATACAGGGAAAATAGACAAGTATCGGGTGTTTTTATATGAAAGTTTTGTAGTTCTTTCTTGACATCCAGAATTTGAACAGCAAAAAAAAACGAAAAAATAATAAAAATAGTTTAAGTTGCATTTTTAAAATGGGTTTATTATATCATGAAAAGAAATATATTTTTCTCTTTTTTTTTAGAAACATTGTTGGTGCGTTCACTTTGTTTTGAAAGTTTTTAAAATATATAGCCTCAATGTTTCTAAAATGTGGAAGTAAGCCTCAGTCCACTATAACTATAGCGGTCGAAAAACAGCTGACGTAAAAAACATCGCTTTGTTTAGAAGTGCAAATAACTTACAGTTTTATTGAAAAAAATGCCGTTAAACTATTATAATAAAAATCAAAAGCTTGGAATCATATATTTATTTTATAAAAATAATAACAAGCAAGAAGAGAGTACAGGGCATTAATTGGCGAATCTGTACCGTCAAGAAGCACGTTCAGGTATACAAAAAGAGAGGAGAAAGGAAATATTTAAGAAGGAAGCTACGTATAGTTCCAGTCAATGAAAATGAAGAGTTGGATATTTTACTTTTCTTTGCAGATATTTACAATTATTATAATTATTCGTTTTAAAAGCTTTATGATTTGCATTAATTCCTGGAACCTCCACTGATGTTCCTGGAAAATATTTTGGAAAGTCTAGAAACATTCATTTAAATCTTAAGAAATATCCCATTTCGCATTAAAAAAATATACCTTTATATGAGAAAAACGATGTTTTATTATTTTTTATTGTTTCTTGTTAAATTCTGAATGCCAGGAAAAAACTGTAAGAAACTGTTTTCTATCTCTTTAAATAAAATAGATCAGAGGGTTGGCGAAGTATAAAAGGAAACACCCGGTAGATATATGAGATATATAACAAATTTCAGAGACGCCTAAGCCAAAAAAGTATTCTTAAGGCGCGATATAGATGTGGAGCAGTAGGTTAGTTCTGGGAATATTTAGATGAAATGTATATGCGTTTCTTGTACTGAACTTTGAGCAATTCAGCTGGAGATGCTCTAAGAGATCTTGGCGGTCGATACTGTTGTTTAGGAGTTTGAACACGAATAGCAAAGAGTGTGCTTTTCACCTGTCATCCAAGCTGATGCAGTTGTGCCTGAGTGAGGTGCACCAACTGCAGGCTGGATGCCATTGTCACCAAGCGATAGATATTTTAGAAATCTGTTCTGTATTTCTATTGATTCACAAGCTGTGATATAAAATTAATTCCACACTAGTCTAACATATTCAAGTTTGGTTAGAACGTATTGAACCAAATGTTTGGAACCTTTAGATCCGTAAAGTCTCGATAATGTCTTATGATGAAGCCAAGATTTTCAGAGATTATTATGAGCAGTTAATTTATGTGTCGGTTGAAACTCAATGATTAATCGAAAATCGATTTAGTCGTAGGTTTAACGTATGCGTGTACGTTAAATCTGAGCTTCCTTGTTATCGAGACGAAGAGCTCGAATCGGAAGGATTTGACATCATATGGCTTAGAATATCCTTCCAAAATCATGCCAAATTCACATGGTACATCTATAGGCCACCAAGTAATAACAACTGAAAAGAGCTCTTCCAGAAGCTTTCAGCCACTGTGGAGACGCTGCAATTATCTCACGTTCACATCTCATACTGGCTCAAACGCTCAAATAATAGGGCTTGGATCAGATTAAAGAACCAACATGGATCCCCAGCCCCCACGGACATTTTGCTAATCTGCTGGACCCATGCCTCACAACTACTCCAAAAATTTACACAGCAAAAGTAACCGCTCCACTAGGATCGTCTGACCATAACAAAGAAATAACAGAGGCACTTATATTCGGTATGGAAGCCTATATTCCACATATCGTCAAGTGTCTTCCAAAAACAAGCCATGGTTTAATCCGCGTTGTAGAGATGCAGTTGCCTCTAAAAACCAACATTGCAAAGTATGGAGGAAAATTCAAATGGCGAGAACCACCGCAGTTTAGTCGACGCCAGAAATCACTGTAAATGCATAACTAACAGCAGCAAGGAGGACCATAACCAAAAAATAAAAAACAAGCTCCTTTGATGTCCTAATTCATCCCGAACATTCTGATCTCTAGCTAAGGCTGTTAGAATTTTTCCTAGTCGTCACTTCCACCCTTGACCAGAGAGGATAATTCAATCGCTTCTACTCCTGAAGAAAAGGCAGACATCCTAGGGAGGCCTTTAGCAGCCAATCCTACTGTAGACTTCCAAGAAAGTACTCCGACTACCACCATAAACGTGAACTCGAGAATGACAGGTCTCAAATTTCAACATCGAGATGTAAAACGCATCCTCCAAAAGTGACACGAAGAAAGCTACCAATCCTGACCAAATTCCAGGTAATTATACATAAACGCTGTACCGCTGAGCTTACATCTATCCTTTGCAAGCTCTTTAAACTATCGTATCAGCGAGGCGTGTTTATCGTTTCATGGAAAACTGGCTGCGTAAAACGCATTCCTAAGGAAGGCAAAAAAACCGATCCCACCAACTATAGAACTGCGGCTCTTCTCAGCATCATGTTTAAGGTTATGGGGACTGACATTAACGCGCAGCTCCTGAAAAACCTGGACAACAATAACATCATAAATAATCACCAGTATGGCTTCCATAAGCATAGCAACATTCAATCCAATCTACAGCTTCGCAGACGACAGTACATTAATATCACGAATGAAACCAGGCAAGCAACTATCATCCCAGGCAACATCGTCGGCAACAGCAGCATGCCTCACATATCAACGTAGATATCAAAACAATTCGAGTCGGGTGGGGATTGGTAAATAAAGAACAGTTTAACGTACAGAAAACTCAGGCAACAATACTGACAAAGAACTCTCACGTTGGCGTACCAGCTGTGGAAATGGAGGGTCACCCAATAGTCGAGTCACATTCCGTCAAGATCTTGGGGATCAATCAACATCAACAAAAACATGTCGTAGCACGACCACGTCGTTAGTATTGCTAGAACGGCATCCCAGAAGCTTGCAGTTTTGTTCCGCCGTAGGAAGATGTATACTCCAGAGCAACTAATGCTGATCTACAAAGCACAGATCTGACCATCGTTGGAGTATTCCTCCCAGGTGTGGGGACGCACCCCTAAGTCTCGCTAAAGCTTCTGGACACTATCCAGATGAGAGAAATTAGGCTAATCGATACGCCTAACCTCACAAAGGACCTCAACAGCTTGGAATATTGAAGAAGGGTGGCTGACCTGTCCTTTTTTAACACCATAGGCAATCCGAACGAGAAACACTAGAGAAGCTCTGCGATCTCATCGTTACCAGGTCGAGGTCCCTACTCCACGAACCAGTCTCCAGCAACAGTCCTACTTTTGGGGAACTTCGACGCTGTGACATGAGCATCCGGGGAATTTGTTGCCCGACGACTGCAACCTGCAGCGTTTCGAATCTGACATGCGACAGTTATTCTCTCGCAGCGCTTCTACAGCGCCATAAGCTTGCCGCCTTTGCGGGAGGCTGACAACAAAAAAAAACACATACATAATAATTATGTGAAATACCTTTAGATTGTAACTACTCGGAATGTACGCACCTGTAGCTGTTATCCACTTGCCGAACATAAGGATTGTACTCCACGGAGTTCTGATCCACGTCATCAGAGTAAATTGGCTGCACCGCATACTGATCCGAAGAAAGGTAACTTGGTGACTCTGAACTGGATGGAAGATAGGTTCTGGCAGGAGGCAAATAAGTAGGTGTTTCAGTTTGAGGAGGGAGGTAGATACGAGGAGCTTCGGTAGTAGATGGAAGGTAGATCTTTGGAGGTTCATTTACTGGAGGTAGATAAACCTTCGGTGTTTCAGAGGTTGAAGGAAGGTAAACCCTTGGGGGCTCTGTCACTGGAGGTAAGTATACTTTCGGTGCTTCAGTTGTAGAAGGAAGATATATTCTTGGCGGTTCAGTCACTGGAGGCAGGTAAACTTTTGTTGACGTAGTGGTAGAAGTGTATCTTACTCTAGGGGTTTCAGTAACTGGTGGCAAGTAAACTTTGGGAGCCTCAGTTGTTGAAGGTAGGTATACCCTCGGAGGCTCAGTAACTGGTGGTAAGTAGACAGTAGGAGATTCGGTCGTTGAGGGGAGGTAAACCCTGGGAGGTTCTGTAGGAGGGAGGTACTCCCTGGTGAAATTCACTGGAGGCAGATAGCTGCTCGACGGGGATGAATAGGTGTGAGTAGGAGGTAGATATGTGCTCGTAGGTGTAAGATAGGAATGTGGGGTAATCTCGACGACAGGTGCTTCGGTGCTGGTCACTAAGGGACCAGATGAGATGCTGTTTGATGTTATGTCCACGTAAGTTCTGGGTGTCGAACTTAGAATTGGATCGTACGTCGGGCTTGTCTGTCCTGGAATCGAAAAAAATACAGGTTAGTCATAAACATCAACTTCAACAATTCGTCTACAGATTGTGATCGTTTTTGCAGCAAGTACATTATTCGCAAATTTAATCGAGGAAATTGCTATCGCAATTTCAGTTCGGCTTGATTGTTCTGATTCCGTGTACAGTATAGATAAGATGCCATATGCAAAATCGGTAGAAGCTGCGGTAGTTGTGATATACTTAATTTAAAAAAATAAAATAAGAGAAAGATAGTAAAACGCGGGGAAAATGGTGAGGAAAAGAATTCAGCGTAGAACTACTCTAGGGATACATGAACTTTAATGAGTGCAAAGAACTCCCAAGTACTTTTATATATTTCATTAGTCCCTTGTCCGCATTTCTTTTTTTGAATTTTTCTCCATTCTTGGTTACTCTATGTAGCTTCCTTTGAATTTCCGCTGCAAAAGTATTAAATAAGCCGGCTAATTCTTGTAATGCATTCTGCTTTTTGATTCTGTGCTTAAATTCTGTAGTATGTACATTCCATAATTCAGGATATAATTCAAAATTTCCAATTAAAAGACACGTGCCTTCTCTCGTCGAATTGAACTTCTCCATATTTGATTTACAGCACTCCTTGCTGCAAGACTTTCGAAACAGTCTCGACATTTTTGTGGCAAACTAACTTCCTGAGAGTAACCGTGTGCACTACAAGCTCTCACGAAGTCGCAAGTCCTTTATGTGCAAGAAATTTTGATGCAATATTTCTCAAATGACGTCGTGCACACGCTACGCAAGTGACTTGTGAGAGTAACTCTAGCAATTTTATTTGCTAATGGACACGAGGCTTAAAGGCTAATGACAAAAAACCAAATATAAACCTTCCACGCCGAACTTCTCGAGAACAGCTGATTAAAAAAAAGACCGAGACACGTCAAAAGATTTGTCAAGGTGGTCAACTTTTTAACCAAAAACTACTTCACCCCCTTGTACCCTCTGCCTCCCAGGATCATCCCCTTAAAAATTTTAAATCATAAGGTGTATCGAGTAATATCTTGTTTCAAAGATATGTTGAAGTCCATTATCTTAACGTTTGATTTTTTAAAATTGGTCGATACGTTTTCGAGAAAATTAGAATCTTTATGTATCCAAACTTGTTCAAATAGAGTGCAAAAATATACGAAAACGTTGCCCATAGCGATTCAGGCAATTTTCAAATTTCTGACGGGCAGTTTGGATGGCCTTCGTCAACGCATTATCGAAAGCTGCCAAGATATCCATCAACATGTTTTTGCAATTGCCCGTCAGAAATTTCATAACAGGCACGTAACATTTGAACACTTATTGAAATATAAAGCGATATTTCGTGTGTTTTGGTATTCTATTTGAAAAGGCTAAGATGTGGGATTAGTGGGAAGTTTTCAAATCAACACCCTGTATAAGTGTATAAGATAAATTTGAGGAATATAATTCTTGTCTCAAAAACTATTTTCATAGCGTATTTTTTTATGCTGCTATATTACTCTGCGATACGAGTTTTTGATTTCCTGAAGATATCAAATCACTCATCAAGTAGTTGTGACTATAACTGCTTGATTTTACCTGTTTTTTACTTTTGTCATCAGCATTGGCTGCTTTGATCATTAGCCTCGTGTTCTGTGTAGGGTTACTGTTTCCCGGCGCCATTCTAGGAACAGCACTGTTAATTAGAAGCTCAGCTGGAGATTCCCGCTGAGCTTTTTTTATGGATATTTATTTTTGATTGAAAAAAAGCAGAAATAAATTTCCGCCTCAAACGAGAATCAAACCCGAGACCTTCTGGTTACGAGCCCTCGACTCTAACCCCTGAGTCAGCTCAGCCCTCGATTTTCCTTGTTCTTGAAGTTATAACTGCTTGACTTGAATTGGACTTGATTCCAAGTCAAGACAAGTGCAGTAACTTGAAAGTCAAGTCATCATCATAGTCACAATGTCTTAACAGACATGTTGTGAACTCGTAAAATGCATTAAGTCGGAGCTAGAGTATTGCCGACACGAATATTATCAATAGTTTTGAGAACTGTAGCTCGCCATCGTTCGCGATTTACTGTAAGTTCAGTGGCGCTCTTGATACTCATATCTAGCAACTGTTTCGTCGTATCCACCCAGTTTGTAGGGGAACGGCCACGGCGCCGCCCACTCGGGGCGTGACCATGAACTACAGGTTTCTCCATATTATCGCTTCTGTGAATATGTCTGAAGAATGTAAGTATTCTCATCGACACAATGGAGGATAGTCTCTTTGGATTACCGAGCTCATCCAGTATGAAACATTAGTTCGATGGGCGGTATAAGGAATTCTCAGCATCCTCCTCCACGTCCACATTTCAAAAGTGAACCAGTGAACCAGTCACTGAACCAGTGACATTCTGGTAGCTTTAGTGATGTTATGGTCACGCCATATTTTAGTAAGCTTTGTCATGGCCACCCATGCCTGTTGAATGCGCCGTTAAATTTCATTCTCACAGCTACCTGAATTGTCGATCAAAGAACCGAGGTACACAAAACTTTGAACTACCTCACAATGGCCTATTGACTTTATTTCTCGATGATTGTCATACTCTCTATCTACGATAATAACCTTGTTCTTGTTGTAGTTAATACCAAGACCATATGCTGCACTGTGTTATTCTAAAGCGTTCAATACAGCTACTAGTTCTTCCTGAGAAGCAGCAATAAGGGTTGTATCGTCAGCAAATCCTAAGTTAGATATTTTGCTTCCGCCAATAGTTATACCGCCATTCCAGTTGTCCAATACCTGTCTCATCACAAATTCAGAGTAAATGTTAAGTAACATCGGAGATAATACGCATCCCTGACGAACTTCTTTTCTGGTTGCTGTTTGACCAGATAGGTTACCATCAATTCTTACACGAGCTGAGCTAGACTTATAGAGTTGCTGTATGAGAAATACTAAGTGGTAGGGGACTCCCATGGATATAAGGATTTCCCACAGTTTAGGCCACTTTACCTTATCAAACACCTTAGAATAGTCCACAAAGCAGATAAAAACGGGAAAATAATGCTCTTTGGCTTTTTCAATAATCTGTCTTAACTTTAGGATCTGTTCACGTCATTCAAGTAGTGAATTCGTATTTTTAATCAAAGGTTCTGTGTAAGACACCATATATTCAGCCAAACAATTTTAAAATTGTTGGCAATAATTTAGAAACACCCTGATTAGCAGGTCCGGACCTCAAAACTAAAAATTGGAGTACCTCATCTTCGATATAGTAGTAGGTACTCACCACGCGCTGTGCTGTAAACGACAGGACGTCTTTGGTGATAATTCTTGGCTAGACTACCGCCCGCAGAAGGTAGCTTTTTGGCAGCTTTTACGGCATCCCCTACGTTAATGTTCCTTCCTACGTAAACGTTTTTCGATTTAAGTATTCGATATCCTGCGTTGTCGGCGATGTAGTCGCGTTGTCGTAGCATTCCATCGTCGTCGATCCATGCATATGTCCCTAAAACGTCGAAGAAGTCAAAAAAGCATTCATACTATTTCGTAGATAATGTTTTTCGGATTTTGGGATAAAAATACTGCAAAGGTTTTTTATTCAAAAAGCCGACATTTCGGCGTTTATTTTACGCCTTCGTCAGGGCTACCGAGCCCACCTCCCTAGCACCAAAGGATAAAATATCCCTTTGGCTCAAATATGTTATGTTTTGGTGCTATAGGGGTGTGCTCGGTAGCCCTGAAGAAGACGTAAAATAAACGCCAAAACTTCGGCTTTTTGAGTAAAAGAAACCTCTGCAGTATATTTTATGCGAAATAGTATAAGAAACTGGGACCAGATTTACTTTCTGCTGTATTAAAAAGCATTCATGCTAAAATATATCACGTGATAATTAAATAGCAACACCAAATAGATGTGTATATATGAGGCGCATCCAGAAAGGACGTTTTAAAGTAAATCTAATTAGCCGTATCAGTCATATGCCAGGCGGACAGGTCCCTCCTCGTACCAGTCGCGTGGTAGCGGTGGTCCAAAATGGCAATCGCCAATACCGTGGTTGGCATCCTCGGAAGCCTTACGTGTTCGCTGAGTTCCGAGGAACTATTTCTCTTCCCTTGCATTTTGCTTTTAACGATAACTTTGAATTTACCTTGCTCTAGGATAACTAGATCGTCTGCATGTCCTAGAGTTGTATATCAATGCTTGTCTAGCAAACTAATCAGCCCATCACCTACGAGGTTCTAGAGTAGCGCCGATTATATAGGGTGTCCCGCGACAATTAAGACAAGCAATATATCGGAACTTTGCAGTAGTAGCGAATTATAATTTTGGGGGTTTCAATTAGAGCAAATATAGTATCTTTTCTTATTACTGTGTCACCCAATGAGGTATTTGTTTTTGGTCACGTGACGTCCGATTCAAATTTTTTAATGGGACACCCTGTATATTTGTGACCTTTTATGTTCCTCCCGATAAAACAATTTCAACAAACTGCACTTTTGGGATCTAAAGTGATTAATTCAAGAGCTACAGATACTTAAAAGACTGTGCCACTACCATTGAATATAACAGGTAGGTACAGTTAAATTACTATGGTAGTGTTTCATAATGGTATAGTGGTACAGTCGTTTAAGTACCTGTAGCTCTTGAATTAAACACTTTAGACCCCGAGTGTGCTAGCTTCTTGGAACTGTTTTATCGGAAGGAACACAAAAAATCACAAATATATAGGGTGTCCTATTAAAAATTTTGAATCGGATGTCTCGTGATCAAATACCTCATTGGGTGACACAATAATAAGAAAAGATACTATATTTGCTCTAATTTCCACCCCCAAAATTATAATTCGCTACTACAGCCCAGTTCCGATATATTACTTGCCTTAATCGTCGTGGGACACCCTGTATTTCACTCTAAGGCCAACCTCTCGTAACTCGAGCCATCAAAGTAGCTTTCGTCATGATTGTTAGTATGTGAGATTGGCGTAGACAGGTTGTCCCACGACGATTAAGACAAGCAATATATCGGAACTGGGCAGTAGCGACGAATTATAATTTTGGGGTATAAATTACAGCAAACATAGTATCTTTTCTTATTACTGCGTCATCCAATGAGGTATTTGCTTTTGATCACGTGACCTGCAATTCAAAATTCTTAATGGGATACCCTGGATATTTGTGACTTTTTGTGTTCCTCCCGATAAAGCAATTCCAACGAACTAGCACACTTGGGGTCTAAAGTGATTAATTCAAAAGCTACAGGTACTTAAAGGACTGTATCACTACCATTATGAAACACTATCAAAGTAATTTAACTGTAGGGGTACATGTTATAATCAATGGTAGTGGTACCATCCTCTAAGTACCTGTAGCTCTTGGACTAATCACTTTGGACCCCAAGTGTGCGAGTTTGGCGGAATTGTTTTATCGGGAGGAACACAAAAAGTCACAAATATACAGGGTGTCCCATTAAAAATGTTGAATCGGACGTCAAGTGATCAAAAACAAATACCTCGTTGGGTGACACAGTAATAGGAAACGATACTACATTTTGTAGTACATTTGTTCTAATTTAAACCCCAAAAATTATAATTCCCTACTACTGCCCAGTTCCGATATATGGCTTGTCTTGATCGTCGTGGGACACCCTGTATACTCCCAAGTACTTCAGGGATTTGCTGGAGACCATCCTCCTTTGGTTGTGGAGCCATATAAATAATGTATTGTAGTTGTGTATAATTCTCCAAACATCATTATTGCCACAGAACCCGAATCAATTCTAGTTGTTAGCAAGCTTGCCTACAAAAGACTCCCAAAGATGTGAAGCAACCATACTATTGTTTGAGGCCGTTCCAAAGGAAAAATGAGCTTTTCCTTGTTTGCTTTCTTCTGCTTTATTTTGCCTGCACTTAACGATAGCAATTTTTTTTAAATAATGAAAAATTGTTATAGATTTTATAATAGTACAAGAGGCTAAAAAAATAAACAACTGAAAAGAAAATTCACATCTCATATTGGAATTCATACAGGGTGCACCAAAGACAACAGAATATAAAAGAGAAGATGCAAAATACGAGGAAAAAGTTGGAAATGTGGCACCCTGTATAACCAAAACAACGCATTTCTGACCATGCATACAGGGCGTTTGGTGGAGGGTGAGGAGGAGGGTTAACCAACAGTTATGGGTCTATAGGTAAGCTTAGGTTTAGGTGTTAGTTTTAAGCATACTTATTTTTAAGTGTATGAATAGCCTTAGGCAAAATGTCTCCCAAATAATGTCGATACATAAATAAATGGATAAATAATAGACCTGTGTCCTAAACGTCACTGATTTCATATAGCATTGCTGTTGTGGTATTTTCAAAATTTTACACAAAAAGGATATTCCCACTTCTGTATTTTTAAATGTATATTAAATATATTTCTGTGCGTTTTTGGCCTCTTGGTTCTAATAAAGTAATGGTTGCGGTACTAAAAAATTAACTAAACGTAGGTGCGTTTAAACACTAGCCTTCTCCTCATCATCATAGTCACAATGTCTTAACAGACATGTTGTGAGCTCGTAAAATGCATTAAACTCATTTTACGAATTTCTCTTGGGATATCTTAGAGATCTTTAATGCAGTAGTTTCCCATTTGCTTTCCTTTAACAGGAACGAATAAATTCTATGATGTTTTTTGTCTACATATTTTGCAACCGGCCGGAATTCTGTTTATCTGCTCTGCTTGATATTGCAATCTTTTGTTGTCACAATCTTAATCATTCCGTCAGTTAAAAAAGGATACAGGCCAAAAACACACAAAAAATAAAATTAAAAAAATACAAAAGTGTAAATATCTATGGTATAAAAAAACAGAAATGCCAAATACCGTATATATATTTGTATTTTTTCTGATTTTGGTGAGTACCTATCAGCCCTTGAAATATCTAGATGACATTAGTTAACGCTCTGTATTTGTATAGCCCAGCAAATATCGTAAGCCCACAATAAAACTATACCCACCCACAACGGTTCCATCTTCCAGTCGTTTCTCCTTGCGATATTGGCCGCTATCAGTTTGGTAGCGGAAGTACCGCTCAGGGCCTTCGTCTGTTTGGATGTGGTACTGGTGCGCCGACGGTGTCTCCCAACTCCTCGACCCTGATATCGAGCATACTACCTGCAAATGAAACATTATGATAACGATATGATATAACAACTCTACACATCCTCGGTAATAGACATTGTTAGCTACTAAATTCTCCAATCACCCCAACATCCCCAATTTCAACACCCATAGAGGGATGGATTAACTGTGATAAACAGTCAAAACTTATCAGACAAACCTACAGGCCTGCGCATGATGCTCTGATACTTTATTCAATTGTTGTTCAAGAAACAGTATAGCATCAATCGCCCTTAAGATGTAAAGATTGGGGACAGGTGTGAGTCACAAAAGAGTAGACTACGGTATTTCAAGCGGAAATATACGTGAATATACGCGATCTTAGCTTCTTTTACTTCCCACACCGACAGGTCGCGAAAAATTTCGATTTTGAGATAACATGCTTTTTGGGCGTTTTATCATGTCTACATAACTAAAATCCATGTCACTCATTTCCGTCGGTCTGTCTGTCTGTCGGTCTATCGGTCTGTCTGTCTGTGCGCGTTTTTCTAGCCTCGTAATCGCAGTAACCGCTGCATAGATTGTGATAAAATTTGGGCAGCGATATGCTGAGGGGACGTAGTAGGTAATGTTCTTATAATTTTGAAAATAGGTGCAGGGGCGCCGGAATAATTAGCAAAAAGCGAAAAAAAAATATTCCTCAAAATTCGTTTTTAGGTGTTTTAGGGGTACCTGATCATTTTCTACTTTTTTTTTGGGTGGGGGCGAAATTGGGGTGGTTGGGGGTGGGGGTTGTAAATCTCAAAAATGTGTTGAACTCATAATAGGCTATCCATTGACCTGTAAAAGAAAGAGCTAGCGACAGAATACCCTTTTTTAGGCTCATCCGAACATTGGCTTGCCTATTCCAGAAACTAAGGAGCTTGGAATTTTCTGATAAATACATAGGAATATTGCTTTACATCGTTCTGTATTGAGTAACGTAAAAGTTATGGACTGAATTTTAATGAAACTTTGTCACAGTATTACTACCGCGGCGAGGATGGAAAACGCGTATCTTTTGGAAAAATCGTGTTAGTGGCGGCGCAGCAATAATAAAAAAACAAAAAAAAAATAAAAACGGCTCAAACTTTGTTTTTAGGCGTTTTAGGGGTTCCTGATCATTTTCTACTTCTTTTTGGGAAGGGGTGAATTTGGGGTGGTTGGGGGGTTGGGGGGTTGGGAAAGTGAAAGATTTGTTGCATTTTGTATTCATAATGGCTATCCATTGACCTATGAATGAACAACCTAGCGGCATAATACACTTTTTTAGATCCATTTGAACATTGCCTTGCTCATTATAGAAACCAAAGGACTTAGAAATTTTGATGTATACAGACATACGAGTATTGTTTTAGATTGGTCTATATTGCGTAACGCGAAAATTATTCAATTGATTTTAACGAAATCTTGACACAGCCAGTATTACTACCGCGGGCGCGGCGAGGATAGAAAACGTGTATGTTCTGGAAAAATCATGTCAGTGGCGGCGCAGAAACAATAAAAAACTGAAAATATAAAAACAGCTCAAACCTTGTTTTTAGGCGTGTTAGGGGTTCCTGATCATTTTCTACGTTTTTTTGGGTGGGGCTGGTTGGGAGTGGGGGTTGTAAAACTGAAAGATTTGTTGTATTCATAATAGTTTGTCCCTCCATTGACCTATGGAAGAAATACGTACCGGCGAATTTTTTTTAAGTCCATGTGAACATTTTTTTGCCTATGGCAGAAACCAAGGGACTTAGAGCTTTGTGATGTATACATGTACGAGTACTGCTTAATTTTGCTCTATGTATATTGCGTAAAGCAAAAATTATTAAATTGATTTTAATGAAATTTCGACACAGAAATGACTATCGCGGCGAGACTGGAAAACGCGCCAGTATCTGAAAGATCGTGTCAGTTGCGGCGCAACAATAATTAAAAAACTAAAAACATAAAAACAGCTCATACTTCGCTTTTAGACGGTTTAGAATCTCCTGATCGTTCTGCATTGTTCAGCTGAAGCATGCAGAATGAAAACTGTGGCGTCCTAGCTTCTAAGGAGGGAGACGCAAGAAACTATTTACGAGAGTTTTTGTGTTGGACTTTTTTTTGCGGGAGAGTGGGCGATGATTTGGTTGCAAGGGGATTTCAGACTATAGCTCCATGCAATGGGAAAACAATTAAATGAAAACATTATTATGTGTGGGAGACGAGTCAATCAACTTGACTCCATTTTTTCTTTAAGTGCCGTCTCCTCTAAAAAGGCTGGCTATCATCATGGCGATTTTGTCTTTAGATGTGGCTGCTCGGAATAATTCTATCGATGTACAGTGATATCATTCTCGCAAGTTTTTCAACCACGAAGTGCGTCTTCTCCCGACACTTCTTTTTCTTTGTATGTTCCCTTGTATTATCAGTTGCAGAATATGGTATCTTTCCCCACGCATAACGTGACCCAGGTAAGAAAGTTTCCTCATTTTGACAGTTTCTACTATTTCAGTTTCATTATTCATACGCCTCAAGATTTCAACATTTGTGGCCATTTCCATCCAAGGAACTCTGAATATGCGTCTGTACACCCACATCTCGAAAGCCTCAAGTCTTCTCAGATCAACTTTATTCGTTGTCCACGACTCCACTCCATAGGAAGGATCGAAAAAACGTAACATCTGGCCAATCTGGTCTAAATTTTTTTAATATTCAGATCTCTCAAAATGGTACCCAGGTATTTGTACTCCCTTTCTCTCTCTATACTGCCACATTGCGAACATACAATCTTCCTTGAACATTTGTTTTGCTGATTATCATGAATTTAGTCTTTTCGATTTTGAGTGGAAGACCTGCTTCTTCAGTGTTGTTTACGACCTTGTTTATTATTCGTTGTAGGTCTGCGCTGTTCTGGGCTATCACCAACGTATCATCGGCAAAACGGATGTTGCTTATTGTTTCACCGTTAACCTTTATTCCCACAGTTTCTTCAGATATAGCCTCTTGCATAATTTTCTCTGAATAGAGGTTGAAAAGTATGGGAGAGGGTACACATCCTTATCTTACTCCTCTTTTATTGCAACCTTGTCTGGCGTTTTCTCGCCCTCTCTAAAAACAGCTCTTTGATTATAATACAGGTAGCTGATGATTCGCATGTCGTTGAAATCAATACGCTTTTCACTCAGAATTTCCATGATTTGTCGTGTCTTATATGGTCAAAAGCTTTGTTGTAATCGAGAAAGCATACGAAAACATCTTGGTTCACATCTAGGCACCTCTGTATTAAAACAATTAGAGCAAATAAAGCTTCCCGAGTCACCGATGCATTTCTGAACCCAAATTGGCTTCCACTGATATCTTCTTCAAGCTTGTTATGTACACGTTTATGGATAATTTTAAGAAATATCTTAGCTTGTGCCACTCTTATTCAAGAAATCCTGGAGCCCAGAAGGCAGATTGCAATCCGCTCTGACAGCCTGGCAGCATTAAGGGACTGGAGTATAGCGCGCGAACTTGAGCATCCAGGAAGATACGTATTCTCGTGGTGGCGCTTTCTCAAGTATGTGTGTCTAAAATTAAATGAGGGGAGGTAAGTCCCAAGATCGTTTTGTGATACTGCTGACGGCCAGCCCCCGCGAAGACGATTTCGCGTCGAGGGTGGGCGAGCTCAACCGACTGGTGTTTTCAAAAAATTTCTCTGAATGGCCCTTTATGTTAACTATTAACTTGAACAATTTTATGAAAGTAGTTTGAAAAACAAATGAGTTATGCGTGAACCTGCGAATCCTTGTTTTGTATGACAAATACATACAGGGTGTCCCACGACGATTAAGACAAGCAATATATCGGAACTCGCCAGTAGGGAATTATAATTTTAGGGGTATAAATTAGAGCGAATATAGTATCTTTTCTTATTATTGTGTCACCCAACGAGGTATTTGTTTTTGGCCACGTGACGTCAGATTCAAAAATTTTAATGGGACACCCTGTATATTTGTCACTTTTTGTGTTCCTTCCAATAAAGCAATTCCAACAGACTAGCACACTTGGAGTCTAAAGTGATTAATTCAAGAGCTACAGGCACTTAAAGGATGGTACAGTTACAGTTGAACTACTTTGGTAGTGTTTCATAATGGTAGTGGTAGAGTCCTTTAAATACCTGCAGCTCTTGAATTAATCACTTCAGACCCCAAGTATGCGAGTTTGTTAGAATTGTTTTATCGGGAGAAACACAAAAAGTCACACATATACAGGGTGTCCCATTAACAATTTTGAATCGGACGTCACGTGGCCAAAAATAAATACCTCATTGGGCGACACAATAATAAGAAAAGATACTATATTTGATCTAATTTACACCCCCAAAATTATAGTTCCCCACTACTGCCCAGTTCAGATATATTGCTTGTCTTAATCGTCGTGGGACACCCGGTATATGTATAAATCACTCAGGCCCCTTAAAAGCACTAAGTGCTTGTAGATTTACATCAAGGCTCGTTTTGCAATCTAGAAGAGTCTTGGATGACATTTCTTCAAGAGGTCAGGTTTCACTTATGTAGGTGCCGAGTTATGCTGGAGTTTTTGGTAATGAGACGAGCTCGAAAGGCGAAGATCGAGGAATAATTTCGCGGAACCCAAGCCGTCTGAGGGGTGGCAGCAGGTTCCATTAGAACGAACGACTTGGTATGGTTGCAAAATCAACATCTTGTGAGATAGAGAGAAGAAGAAAACTAACTACAACTAAAAACTACATGCATACGAAGTGTTCCGAGGACGACTGCTTTCTGGCGACTAAGATGTGCGCCGACGCATAGCATAGTGGTATTTGCGTAGTGGAGTGAGCAGCGTATTCCTCATCCCACCTAGACCTCCAGTGACCATAACCAACAGACTTACAGTGTAGTCTGGTCAAAACCTGTGAAGTTGTCCACGCAGCTTCTGATATTTGGTCCTCTTTTCCTCCTTCTTAGAGACGATGTTCACCTAGGCAAGTTCCGAAAACTCTATAACGAACATCTTCTTCTGTTGGGGATGGAGAAGGACTATGTCGTGCTTGTTTGCCTGTACAAGTTCGAGCGTGAGGAACGAGAAGTTTCAGTAAATCCGGTATCTCTCGTTATCCCCGACGGACTCTATATCTCCTGAAGCATATGGCAGCACCGATGTGTCATCGATACCGTATGAGCACGTGGAATGATAGAGCACTGCCGCGTTGCCTTGTGCCGATGGACTTAAAGCGTCCCAGCGTGCATCTTACACGTCGACAAGAGGTGCATAAGCGTCTCTGGGGCCTGTCTGCAAGCTCTACAACGGGTGTCGGGTACATCTACAACCATAACCCTATTATGGTGCATTAAGGTGTTGAATACACCGTCTTGGCAAGCCATTACAAAGCCCTCAGACTTCGACTTCAATCCACTAGACCTTAGGAAAGAGAAGGTCAACTGTTCAGACAACCCATTCTCTTCTATATGTTTGTAGAAGTCTCAAAAGGGGGTCGACTACGGCAGTTCTAATGTGGGATTTTAATTATGCGGGAGCAAGTTTCGTAATGTACTATTGACAGCTTCGCGTGAAGTGTGAGGCTGAGTTCCTCGGCTGCTTCCTTTGCTGCGCTAAAAAGAAAGGCTCCTTTACCCGCATTCTCGTGCTTTCGCACAAAGCGCATCAGGGAATCTGTGCTGATCGTCAGATAGCAGGCACCCTTTTGTGCTGACGCTCCAAACTCTATAGTTCACGCCCTACCAGGTATCGCGGGAAGTACATTCGCGGGACAGATCAGTTCAGTTCACTTTATTGCTACATTTTGTATAATAAATACAATTGTAGAAGTCACAAAAAAAACAGCAAAAACGAGAGACGATTAAAAAAGTACATTGAAAGAAACATAATGTACCTATACAAACATATTTTGACCAGTAAAACAAATTAAATAATATATAAAATCTATTTTAGCAAATTGGCAGCGACGGCGTCTACATATTCCTCCTTGGAATAGAAACATAAGTTACAAAAATGTCTCTTTAGAAGAGACTTAAATTTAGTATTACTCATGCTTCTAATTGTTTCGGGCAAAATATTATACAAACTTATTTCTAAAGAGTTTTTTTTTTACTTCGAATATTTGAATTTTTCTGTCCTAATTAAATTACAGTTTCTGGTCCTATAATTCACATTCCTTGGTTGAAGTTTATCTTTGTTTTTCAATTTATGAATTTCGAGCAGTTGATAATTATATGTACAACGCTGGAAGCGGCATAATTTTGAATTTTTTAAATAGGGGTTGACAATGGTCATAGTACTCAGCATTAGCAATGATGCGAATGGCTTTCTTTTGGAGACGAAATGCCTGAATAGCATATGACGAGTCGCCCCATAGTAAGACGCCATATGTTAAGTGACAATGGACCAATGAAAAATAAACAATTAAAAGGGGTTTGAAATGGACTAGCTTTTTAAGTCTACGAAGGACGAAGATGGATGACGCTAGTTTTTTTGTCAACTTTTCAATATGGGCAGACCAGTTAAGCCTGTCATCTAATATTATCCCTAACAAAGAAGCCGTTTTACCCGATGTAATGTTATTATTAGTTGAAAAAATAATTTGTTGTGTTTTCCCGAGATTAAGCTGGAGGTTGTTATTAGAAAACCAAATTTCGGCCCTACCCTCTAACTCGACCACTTTTTTTTGTAGATCACCTAGGCTTTCACCAGCTGTCACGAATGACGTATCATCAGCGTATAAAGTACACTTAGCGGGACATATGAAATGATATATATTATGAATAACAGCGGCCCCAAAACAGATCCCTGAGGTACGCCACTGGCGACAGAAGCAAAAGACGAAGTGTAATTATTGAATCGCACACATTGTTGCCTGCCATCCAGATAAGATCGGATGAGATCCAAAGGGTGACCTCTAACTCCATACTTTGATAATTTTTTAAATAGAAGTTCATGCGAAATACAGTCGAATGCCTTGCTCAGATCGCAAAGGGTAACCCCAGCAAGCTCTCCATTTTCAAGGCACTCGACTACATCCGCTATTACTTTAAATACTGCCTGCGATGTGGAGCAGCCCTTTCGAAAACCAAATTGGTTCTCAGCCAGGCAACCAATGCTGTTAAAATATTTTAAGAGTTGGTTTTTCAAAAGATGCTCAAATATCTTCCCCAGGACTGGAACTATTGAAATTGGCCTATAGTCACTAGCACTATTAAAATCACCTTTTTTGAAAAGAGGGACGACCTTAGTCATTTTAAAGGGTGCCGGAAAGGTACACGTTTCGATACATTTATTTAAAAGAAATGTTAGAGGCTTAGTAATGGTCAGACCCACTTCCTTTATTAAAATGCTATTGAGTTCATATAGATCAAAGGAATTTGACCTTTTTAAGCCGTCAATCGCTAACAATACCTCGACCTCCGTCACTGGAGACAGAAAAAGTGATTGAGCGTATTCAGGTATTTTTCTCAGGCATTCTTCCTGTTGGACTTGACTAAAATTCAAAGTTTTTATAATATTATCAGCAATTGTAGCAAAATACTGATTGAAATCTTCAGCTGACACGTTACTAATTCGTTCAGCTTGAGATCGGTTATTAGCACCTCTCTCAAAATTAATTATTTTCCAGATATCTTTAGGCCTGTTTTTCGAGTTCTCTATGAAATCATCATAGCTAGTCTTTTTTACTTTTTCGATACAGTTCCGATATTCTTTGTGTAATTTTTTGTAGGCACTCTTATGCTCCGAATTTTGTGAAGCATCTGCTATAGTTTTTGCCGCGCTAATTTTATTTCTAAGCATTTTAAGATCGGTGTTAAACCAGTTAAATTGTGACTTTCTTTGTTTAATTTTTTTCATCGGAAGATTACGTTCTACTAGTTCTTTAAGGTGATCCAACAAGAAGGAGGCCATGAAATTAACATCATTGGAACCGTAAAATTGCGCCCAGTCTAAGCTTTCCAAAGATCGGTTAGTTTTTAAAATACCACCTTTTGTCATTTGTCTAAACTCACAGGTGTTGAAATTAGACTGCACAATATTATTATTAATCATTAAGCATTGGCCAAAGTGATCGGACATCGAGTGATCAAGCACTACAGATTGATAAGAGCGTTCATCTAAATTAGTAAGCACATTGTCAATACACGATGCCGTGCTACTAGTAACCCGTGTCATATCAGATATAGTAATTTTGAGACCATGACCAATAATTATATTGTTCAATTTATTCACTTCATCGGTATTAAAGTGTATGTTGAAGTCTTCAAGAATGATAATATTTTTATACTTTTTGTTCATGGATATGAGCAGTAGTTCAAATTGTTCCAGAAATATCTGAATATCTGTATTAGGTGAGTGATACAAACAGATTATTAAATATTTATAAGGCAAAATTTCAATTGCACAAAATTCAGCAATTCTTTCTATAACATACTTACTAACATTAACAACTTTATAACCTAAACCATCACGGACAAATATGCAGACACCGCCGCGTTTGATTACGGATCTGCAATAAAATGAAGCTAAAATATATCCCACAATATTTACACAAGACATAGTTTTTTCATCAGTGATGAAATGTTCACTAAAACATAAAATATCAAAATCATTTATATCCGCATAGAGCGATAGGTCGTCAATCTTGCTTGATATTCCTTCAACATTTAGGTGAAAGATGGCTAGTTTATGCCTTCTGTCATACACTAATTTTGCGTCAGCTACGGTGAGTGGGGGATTTTTTTCTTGACGTGAAAAAATTTATTAATTTTTGTTCCCGCAGCCCACCTGTTAGGTTCAAGAAAATTATTCACGTTAGAATGGTAAATACCGACTTTGAAAGAAGCATAGCTCTGAGGGTGTTTCGAGCTAAGCTGCGAACATGTAACCTCAGGAAACTCTTGCTTCAAAAAGTCAATTACATTCTCACACGAAGTTGTTGGGTGAAGGTTAAAAACATGGTAGTACGTTAAAGAAGGTACTGCTTTAATCGAAGGCGTCATGGCAGAGACCTCTCCAGTTCCTACTACGGTGGAATTTTGTCTTCTTCTCCTATATTTGACTTTTTTTCCATCCTTCTGATTCCAAGGTAACTTCTTGATCGTCGAGGGACACTATGTGTTTTGCTGTTTGTTCAGCATTTACTTGGTGCAGAGCAGCCGCCACCTGCTGAGTCGTGATTCTATTCGAGTGTTTCTGCGGTAATGTATTCGTCGATATCGATCGAGCGAGAGGACTTAGGATGTAGATTTCTTCACTTTCCAGCGGATTATTATTATATTCCATGTCCCTGTGAAGTCCTTAAGCGACCCACAGACGCTCCAGAAATCCTCAGTGGAAAAACTGCACAGTCCTAGCCTCAAGGTTTATCGGAGTGTATGTGGAGGTTCGCTGGCAGTTTTGTCGGACTGTACAGGCCGCCGGATATGGATTTGAAAAGTTATTCGACATTCGATCGGCCTGCGCAGGCCGGGACACTAGATTGTACATGTTTCAGGAATTATGGAACCTAGGGCCTGGGGAGATATATTATCGTTGAAGATTTCAAATCTTCATAACTTCTTCCGGTTGCTAAAAACCGTAGCGTTGCCCGTAGTCTCTCATGAGGCGAACTAGTTCGTTGCATAATAGTACCATTTTTTTTTAATTATTGGTGTAACCATAGCTCGCAGCTTGAGATCAGTTTCTTCATCCATCCTTAGACAGTTGTGCCAATTTTTTAGCGTTACCTTTAATTCTGATAGTATAGATTTGTACGCGAATGTTCATTCTTCAGCTATTGCTTACACCAGATGCTTCTATTAATACGCTTTTTGATGATACTTTCACAATTTATTGCTAGTACCAAACCAACAATAGCGATACAATTGTCTTGTCTTTTGATGCCATCCTTGCTAGAACTGAACTGAAAGATTTCCTGAGGGTCTTTGTAGCAGGGTGTATTCAGGCCAAACTGCAATTGCTTCAGTCCAGGCCTGTGCAGTTTTTCCTTTGAGGTTTTCCGGAGCGTCTGTGGGCCGCTTTAGGTACCATATGCAGGCTGTACGAGGTTCAAGGGTCCTTGAACCTGAACCCATAAGATGGGCATGACCCTAGCCTTTGCACCTTTGCAATGAGGGCTGAATTTAGGAACTAGGGTAAGGAGAGGTGTAGAAGGGCACGCCTGTAGGCCTACGCACTGATGGTTCTGGTCACCAGAAAGCCTCTCACCTTCTTTCATTGATTAGTTCATTCGTGCACAAAAGAATCAATAAATCATATCAACGAACAGTAACTAATGACGCCCTGTATCTGACCAGCAGCGTAGGGATCATATTCTATAATTCGCCAAAAGTGAGAGTAGCTTTCATTGATGTAGACTAGTTTGCGTATTACTTGACCTTTCTGAACTAGTTTTCTTGATGTCAATGGCAATATAATGTTTATACTCCAACTGACCTAGTAATACGTGTGATCCAATGCGGATACTTTTAATGGTATGTAGTAATATTGCACCGAAAACATGTCATTAAAATGCAACGAGCATAGCTTTTAACGACAGGAATTAGGTGTAGTTCACAGCAGAATTATTGGAATTACTCGGCAAGTGACTGTGCTGCACATAATCTACTACTGAATTGTATCGCTTTAAAATTGGTCGCATGGTGTGGCAAAAGAGCGCTGGTCGAAATTCTTTTTAATTAAATAGCTTCAGCAACGGAACTTTGGAACTAAACTGAAGCTTAATACGTTTTAGAATTAATTTGCGCATTGTCCGAAGTGACTCTATTAAACGAGATTTTTTACCAGAATATATGTATATCAAGATTTTAATTAATGTCCAGACATTCTGGCACTGAAAGGGCTCCACATTAAACATCTTCCTGCATAAATTCGTTTAGACCTTTAAGGGTCGGTTTCTCAATGTCCAGTGGTATCCATAGAAACGCTAACTAGCAGCTACCTATTTGACACTTTTAGGACCGGTCTCTCAATGTCCAGTAAAAGTGTCAGATTGGTAGCTGCGTTAGCGTTTCTATGGATACAACTGTCAGATAAGATTTACGTGCATTCGTAAATTTAACCTTCAATTGTTTAAACAGTTTATCTAACAGTTACCCGTTAGCTTCCAGATAAATATTTAACTGGACATTGAGAAACCGGCCCTAAGTCAGCTATGGACTATGAGATATGTAACAAGAGGTGGTATCGTTCACACCGATAGGTGAGGGGAGTATTGTGATCGCGAAATATTCCGATTTTGAGATACTACGCTTTTTGGCCGCTTTATGATATTTTGCATAACGAAAATCCAAGTCATTCACTTCCGCTGATCTGTCTGTCTGTTCGTTGGAGTTCTTTTAGCCCCATAGTCTCAGTAACCGCTGCTTGGATTGTAATGAAATTTATATGACGCTATTCTGCGGGGTCGTAGTAGATAATGCTGCTACAAAACACTTTGAAAATTGCTCAAACTCTGTTTCTATGCGTTTTAAGGTTTCCTGATCATTTTCTATTTTCTTTGTGAGGGGAGAAATTAAAGTGGTTAGGGCGTTGTTATAAAACCTTATTTTTTGTATTTAAAATAGGATCAACCTTAAAATAAAGACCTAGTGGTATAGTACACTTTTTTAGGTAGATCCGAACATTGCCTTGCCTATTACAGAATCCAAAAAATTCAGTACAGATAGATACATACGAGTATTGCTGTAATATATCGTTCTGTATTGTGTGACGTGTAAATTATTGAATTGATTCTAATCAATTTTTGACACAGCATTACTACGATGGCGAGGATGGAAAACTGTGTTTTTTTAGAAATCGTGTCAGTATAATAAAAACATTGTGTAAAACATAAAACCAGCTCAAACCTCGGTTTTCGGACGTTTTAGACGCTCCTGATCATTTTATACTTTTTTGAGATGGAGGTGAGATTGGGTTGATTGGGGGGGTGGGGGATTGTAAAACTGAAAAATGTGTTGCTTTCATAATACGCTATCCATTGACCTGTGAAAAAAAAGCCTACCACTTTTTAAAGTCTATCCGAACATCGCCTTGTCTATTATAGAAGCCAAACGACTTTTAATTTTCTGGTGCGTACATACGAGGATTATTTTAGATGGTTCTGTATTGTGTAACGTCGAAATTATTGAATTAATTTGTTACAGTAATATGTCATAGTACCATTACCGTAGCGAGGATGGAAACTACGTATGGTTTTTGTGTTTAATGTCCACATAACTCAATTCCGTTGGTCTGTCTATCTATCAGTCTGCCTATTGGTGTTCTTCTAGCCGCGCAATCTCAGGAACCGCAGCTTGGGTTGTGATAAAATTTGGGTCGCGATATGCTGTGGGATCGTAGCAGGTAATATTGCTATAATTTTGAAAATCGATGCATTATCGGTGGAGAAGTTGACAAGAAACAACAAATTATCAGAATCCCTTTAAACTTCGTTTTCAGAAGTTTCAGGAACGTCTGGTCCTTTTGCTTTTCTGTTTTTGGAGTGAGTGAAATAGGGTTGGTGGGTGACTGGGAGGTTTGAAATCACGAACATTTGTTGTATTCATGAAATTTTGCGCTGACAAATATTGATTTTCGTGACATCACGTGCTTTTTAGACCTATCCGAATGTTGCCTTTGAATGCTATATCTATGAAATAATTTGTTGCATAATATTGTCATCCTACAACATGTAACTTGGAAACTAGGAACTGGATTGTGAGAAAACTGTAATATCGTATTACTACCGTGGAGCATATGTATCGTTGTTGTTATTGGTACTCTTGCCTGTGGTGGAGGATAAATCGAGAAAAAACAAGATACCTACTTCAAAATCGCCCAAACTTTGTTTTTAGATGTTTCAATGGTCCCTGATTAGTGTTTACTTTGTTGTGAGGATGACGAAGGGGCAGAAGTATTCCAAATCTTTTGTTAGCACCAATAATATGAGGGACGTACTGAGTCAAGGTGTTTCTATGTGTCCGTACATAAACTGACACATGTATCCCGTACCCTAATCATTCTGACACAGACTATGAGATGTGATTGAGAGACAAGATCATGAGACGCTATCGTGAGAGTGTTATTATTGCTGTTGCATTATTACACTTGTATAATCGCCCGAGTTTCCATCCCATTGAAATAAATTTTAACTCGGCCTCAAGCGGCCCACAGGCACGCTCCGGTAATCCTCAGAGGAAAAACTGCACAGTCCTGGCCTCAAGGATTAGCGAGGCGTATGTGGAGGTTCTCTGGACTGTACAGGCCATCGGATGTGGAACTGAAAAACCATTCGATCGCCTGTGCAGGCCGTATTTTGATGCCATGCTTGCTGGAACCGAACTTAAGGGTTTCCTGAGCGTATATTCAGGCCAAAGTGTGTGCCTTCAGGCCAGGACTGTGCAGTTTTTCCTATGAGGATTTCCGGAGCGTCTCTGGGTCACTTTATAGAGCAGTACGAAATGCGTGCAAACCTTGAAGCTTGAATTTTGAACGGAACTATGAGAAACATAATTGTGTCAACATTTTGGATGCGGCAATGTTCCTATAGTAAATTTCGATCTTCGCACTACCTCAATCGTGACGAGCAGTGTATTTCTAACACCATATGATTTCCATTTTCTCAGATATCCGTTTCCTCGTATAGCAATAAATATTCCTTAATGCATATCGAATGCTATATTTTTAAAGTTCAGATACAAAACGTAATTTATGCACACACGCACTAGCATTCCCGCTTTATATGAGAGTGAAAGTTGATAAAAAAGTCTCATTTGCAAGGTGTGGTGTCTCGCGATCCTTTTTCTATCTCACGATCTAGATCCAACAAGTTCATAGATCCTTTGTAACATTTAAATATAAATCGTGAACAAGCGGTACCTAATCAGCGCTAACGAGTAGGGAACTACGTTGTTTTCGGAAGCTGTTTCATAACTTTTGCTCAACAGTTATTAACCTTATGTTAGCGACTTGTTTATTTGGTTGTTTTGAAATAATACTGTCCTACGCACATATTAGTGTTTTCCTACGCAAACCGCGTAAGCAACCGCAAGGTAAAGTTTCTACAAAATTAAATATACCCAAAATAATTTAATCATCTTATGCACCGAGGTATAAATATACAGGGTGTTTCAGTATAAGTGCACCAACGAAACTAGGTGAAACTGGGCCACATTTTATCGACAAAAAAAAGCTTTGAAAAAAATCTCAAAATATGTGCTTGCCTTATACTGCAGCTTAATTTTTTCTGTCCCTCTGCGTACACTTTGTCAAAAAGAAAACACTAATAACTCCTAATAAAGGATGCTGCTAGACGAATACAAAGTCCGCTAAAAAAGGTATGTAAGTTTAAAAAAATGTTTTTTTGAAATATTACGCCTTTTTCTAAACTAGATTTTGATTTTCAAGGAAACACCCCCATAACCCCCTAGCTTTTCTACATGACGTTAAGTCGAAGCACCTACTTGGGCATCGGGCCTGAGGCTGCTGCGTGTGATGTCACACAAGTCGCCGGACGTATCTTGCAGGGATTAATAGAGAAATTTCGGCGCCACGAGCATTTTCTTGATATATTGAGAAAACAGTCAACAATACAAAAGTAATGTATAGAAATGAATTTATAGGAAACTGATTTTGTGTTGAAGGGAGTCAGTTGATATCTATTTAACTAGCGTCATGTGGACGTGAGAAGGTCGAAAGTTGGACCTAAATGCACCCAAATCATATAAAATTATCTATTATTTACAAACTCGTGTGCGCAGTCATATTAAAGCTGCAGTAGTAGTAGTAGTTAAACAGCGTCTGCCTTCGATAGTGGGGCAGCAGCAGCCTTGGGTGGTTGACTGAATTTAACCAGGGAGACTGAACAGTTTGGACTGGCTGTCGGTGTCGCCCACACGAGCGCTGAGCGGAGCATCTTACGCGGCCGGCACTTTGGATGATCGACCGGAAGGCCCGAACGGGGGACCCCCGTCGGACCGTCCGGGATGATGGTAACATTCCAACGGTGCTGGCCGTGCACCGTCCCCCCTCTGGGAAGTTATAGCACAATAGGCCTTAAAGACTTAAGTGCTGACGGTTCCCAGAGGAAAAAAGTAGTAGTAGTAGTAGTAGTAGTTGCAACAGATGATATAGGAGCCGGAGTATACAGGGTGTCCCAGAATTTTCTTCACATGTGATATTCTCCTAACAAAAAAAAGTTCAAACGAAAACTGAGTGGATTTTTTGAAAGTACTATAGGGTTCATCATACCATGATTTCAAAACATTATTTTTGTACTTCAACCCTTAAAACCCACCTTAAACTTTTTTTCATGTAGCATCCATTAGTGCTATACAAAATAAGTCCTTATTTTATTTAAAATATTGCATACCTTTGGTTTTATGCACAAACCTATTTTTTGCGTGAAGTCAAGGCGCAAGATAAATAAAATTGTTTCAGGCGTAATATTTTCGCAATAAAAAAGGATAAAAAGGCATTTGTCTTCGGAAACATGTATGATAAGGTCATTCAGTACCCTTAAAAACCTTCTTCGGGATATTCTTTATGTAAGAAAATCTATGGGGTGCAATTTGAAAACAAAAACTTGGGGATCAATTTTTGGGGGCTGACAACACAACACAATAATTGTTAAGCAGTATGTTACAAAATCTGTTGATACACAATTTAATCTTATCTCAAGGAACTATTAAAGTTATACTATCGGGCCTTATACCAGTACCAGTATGAATTACAAATCTCATTTCGAAGTGTTTTATACATATTATAGAAGAATCCTTTATAGCAAAGTTATCTCGATCTATAACGCGTAACCACTGATTCCGTTTCATTACATCTTTTGGAAATTTGAATACAGCTATGCCCTCTGTATTTATATTGACATGGATATATACATCCCAATAATCTACATTAGATATTCCAGTTTGAACATGTGTATTTTGAATATTCATAGGACGTTGAATGTACATATGAAAAATGATATACACTACTGTAATATACTATGTATTTTCACGTAGGTATATTCATTTGTGAATATACATGAGATGTTGGTCTTAGGACCGGTTTCTCAATGTCCAGTAAAATATTTATCTGCAAGATAACAGCAACTGTTAGGTAAATTGTTTAAACAATTGATGGCTAAACTTACGAAGCCACGTAAACCTTATCTGACAGTTGTATCCATAGAAACGTATCTGGCAGATACCTATCTGACACTTCAACTGGACATTGAGAAACCGGGCCTAAGTACCATATATACATCTAATAGTTTACGCCTGCGCGAAGGACACCTAGTGCCGCCATTGCTGATTTCCGGCCATTTCGCCGTTCGCGTCCGTAGTCGTAGTTAGCGGGTGTGTGCTGGTACTGGTTGTGCTTGATTACCTGATCGAATGAAATATTGTGCAATGTTACTTATCTTCTGGCTACTGATAACACTCGCATCCAACGTTTGACGGTTTATACTATGCATGTAGATTAGACGTACATACATAGTGCCGCCATTGCTGATTTCTGGCCATTCCGCCATTCGCGTCCGTAGTCGTAGTTAGCGTGTGTGTGCATGTGCTGGTTGTACCTGTTGCTCCATTTGTGGATATACATGTCCATTGATTCGATATCCAATGTATGTACAATATACAGGGTGTCCAGCTAGTGTGTAATTCTTTGATATGTCGCAAGGTATACCAGATAGAAAAAAATGTTGAATACAAAACTTATTTGGTTACTTGAGACGCATAGTCTAAAAATATCTTGAAATATACAGGATGTTGCGGGAAAGTAGGATAGTGATCAACTTGATTTTTTTATATGGAACTATAACTTTTTCTTAAATTTTTCTAGCTTACATCATTGATCTCTATTCAACTCTAAAACATTTTTAAAATCGGTTGCGACGTTGCCAAGTTATAATTTATTTTCTATTAATTTCCGGATTTGCAAGTTCGCAAGTAATACGTTGAAATTGATATATTCCTTTAACTTTTCTCAATATATACAGCAAGTTACCTGAATATTAAGTGGATATTATTTTGGATGTCACCAGCAATTTGTATTTACAGCGTGTTTTTGGCAGAATTTTAAATTACGGCAATTTGAAGGTCATTTTACTTTGTTTTTTAAAATGTAACACACTGCATGTTTTATTTTGAACCGAAATATCTACTAATACCCTATCTCGCCTTGAAATTTTTTTTTTTCGCGTTTGCGGCATTGCCAAGTTATAAATTATTTTTCAAAATTGTTAAACAGATATCCCCGATTCTAATTTATTTTAAATGGAATCCTCTACTTATCTTCATTGCAATGAATTGCACATGTCGAACTTAGTAAGATCTCACAATTTCAAAATTTTGTTTCTGTTAATTATTGAGATACGGCAACACCGCTTTTTCAGTAAACCGGAACGCTTATATATTTCCAAAACTGCCTCAGCTGGAACACAAAATTCAATACCTGGAGGTTTTTGAACATACAGAATTCAAAAACGCTAACATCAGTGTTGCAAGATTTACTACTTTTACGTTAGACTTCATAAATAGGGCATTCCATTCAAAATTATGACGTAAAATTGGTAAATCTGACAACACTGGTGTTAGCGTTTTTGAATTTTGTATGTTCAAAAACACCCAAGTATTGAATTTCACGTCTCCAGCTGTGGCAGTCTTGGAAATATTCAAGCGTTCCGGTACCGTTTACGGTGTTTCGGCATCTCAGTAATTATTAGAAACAAAATTTTGAAATTGTGAGATCTTACTAAATTAGACATACGTAATTCACTGCAGTAAAAATAAGTAGAGGATTCTATTTAAAATAAACTGAAATCCGGGATATTTGTTTAAAAACTTGGGAAAATCATTTATAACTTGGCAACGTCGCAAACGCGAAAAAAAATATTACAAGGCGAGATAGGGTATTAGCGGATATTTTAATTTAAAATAAAAAGTACAGCGTATTATATTTAAAGAAACAAAGTAAAGTTGCCGTAATTTAAAATTCTGTCAAAAACACCCTGTCGATACAAATTGCTGGTGACATCCAAAATAACATGCACTTAATATTCAAGTTTCTCACTGTATAGTATTATTAAGAAAAGTTAAAGGAATGTATAAATTTGGACGTATTACTTGCGACCTTGCAAATCCGGAAATTAAAGGAAAATAAATTATAACTTGGCCACGTCGCAACCGATCCAAAAAACATTTTAGGGTTAAGTATAGGCAATGATGGAAACTAGAAGAACTTAAAAAATGGTATAGTTTCATATAAAAAAATTAAGTTTATCACTATCCTACTTTCCCGCAACACCTTGTATATTTCAAAACATTTCTTGGAATATGCGCCGTAAGTAACCAAATAACTTTTGTATTTGACATTTTCTTCTATTAGGTATGCTTTGCGAGATATCGAAGAATTACACATTAACTGGACACCCTGTATATACTTTTGTTATATGGGTAATTACTAATACAGAAGGGTGCACAGCAACTATAGACGGTATTCTTGACTAGATACACGAAAAACCAAAAAACTTAATAAAAAATCCCTGCGGTTATTCAACGATTACTAACGTGACTAGACGAGCGCCCGGCGACTTGCATGACGTAGACGCTGTGATGGGGACACACAATCAGGCCCGATAGCTCTCGACTGTCCAGCTTGGGCGCAGTGTCTCTCATTGATCATTTGTCATTGCTCCAGTACAGACCCCTTTTTGCATCATCACTTTTTGCTCAGACACCTCAACTTTTAATGCAAAAGCTTCGCTGACACCGACGCGGCCGTATTGCAAAACCCCTGTACCCCAAAATTCATGATTCTGCAAACCATTTCCCAGATAATTGAGGCATTCCATATTTATGTAATTTCTTTCCTTTCCAAAGTTCCTTTCATATGCAACACTAATCATAATACTTTTTTAATTAGTAAGTGCAGAAAGATATATAGATGGTGACAACCTAGGTTCATTGGTTGATACACATTACATGCTTTCACTCTTATAGGCTCGAATCCACTGCTCTATAATAAGTAAAAGTATTTAGAAACATTCTTGTTTGTTAGCAAAACGGACTTTCTTCAACAAAAGTACCATTATGGAAGCAACTGAAAGGTGACTTGCATGATCAAGACCTGCGTGACATTTTTCAGTTCAAGGAATACGAACAGGCTTGTTTAAAATGCTGTGAATATATTTAAGGGATACAGTCTTCATGAATTTAAGAATTTGATAATATAATCAAGGAGTTTTTCCTTCTTCGTTATCAAATCCTTCCCCTTGGAATCATTCGCGCATTACCCCAGGGAGAAACATGGATTATTATGTTGTTTACCTGGCTGTTCGTATTTCGCAGCCTCGATCATGATGATCGCTTATACAGGGTGGCCCAATAAGCGCGTGGTGCTCTCTAGCATCCTGACCGTTTAAAGTAGAAGGAAATGTTCCCAATAAAAAACGTTTCTTTACAAATGGTCAAATGCAGAAAATAATTTCAAAGACGGCGGATAGCCGGATATACCGGAAGGTATCAACTATTTTAAATATAACATAGAGTATTTGCTCTCTATCGTTCTGTATTGTGTAACGAGCTAACTATTGAATTCGTTTTACTAAAATTTTGACACAGTATATCGCGATCGTGACGAGGATGGAAGATGCGTATGGTTTTTATAAATCGTGCCAGTGGCGGCACAGGAATAATAAAAAGTAAAAATATAAAAACAGCTCAAACTTCATTTTAAGCGTTTTAGAGGTTCCTGATCATTTTTTACTTTTTTGGGTGGGAGTCACATTGGGGTGGTTGGGGTGGGGGGATCAAAAACTGAAAAACTTGTTGTGCTATCCACTGGCCAGTAAAGCAAGACCCAGCGACATAGATCACCTTTTAAGGTTAATCCGAACATTGCCTTGCCTGTTACCGAAATTAAGGGACGTAGAATGTTCTGTGTACATACAAGTACTTATTCTTTAGATCGTTTTGTATTTTGTAACGTGGAGATTATTGAGTTGATTCTAATGAAATTTCGCCACATCATTATTAACGTGGTGAGGATGGAAAACGCGTATGGTTGTTAGAAATCGTCTCAGTGGCAGCGTAGCAATAATCAAAAAACTAAAAATATGAAAACTCAAACTTCGTTTTCAGACGTTTTAGGGACTCCTGATCATTTTCTACTTTTTTGGATGGGGATAAAATTGGGGTGGTTCGAGGGTGGCGGATTCTGAAACTGTTGTATTGATAATAGGCTGTTCATTGACCTGTGAAGGAAAGACCTAGCGGGATAACACAATTTTTTGGAGTGTGTAGGCTGGGCGACCATTTCGTTGCAAGTGGATCTCAGACTATAGCCACGGGTCAACAAACAATCAGCTGTCTTACTCATGGTCTGGGGATGCTTTGCGCCGATCCCTTTGCGCATCGATTATTCTTAATTCTGCTGTGTTGCACACTTTTTTCTACTCCCACCTTGTCAGGAAGAATGAATCTATCCCAAAATGGCGTCGCAACACGTCATCACAAAGGAACCGACAGTGGGTAAGACAGCTGATTGTTTGTTGCGTTTCATGCTATGGGAAAATAATAAACTGGTATCACCGTAATGTGTGGGAAGTACCGAGTCAATCAAATTGTCTCCATTTTTTATCCTTATATAGATTATTTTTCAGTTTTCTGAAAAAGGACATTTGAAAAAGCTGTTTATCTGAACGAGTATCAGACACAGTTAAAAGCACCAGCTTAGAAATCACCCTGTATACATGCAGAAACTCAACGGATTTAGTTCTGGACATCCGGTAGACCAATACTAGGGACCTCCCCGAGCTATGCAATGATTTGCATAGACTTTGCTTAAAGAGCTACGATCGTTGATACTAAAGTGGGTTGTAGCCACCACGAACCATGTTCATTCATTTCCACAGGCACATTTTTAGGTGCCCAGTAAGGCTTATGGCTGAGCGGCAACTATAAAGCGGCCTGCAGATATTGATGCATGCTGCGATACAGGAATCGACTCCTACGTTCCATGAAGCAAGTACCATTTTGGTCGGTGAGCCATGTCGCCAAGTCGGTGACGCTGATGTAGATTTCAACGTGTATAGTATTGCGTCGATGCAAAGACGATATCAAAACATTGTTCATTCAGTCGAATGTAGTTCCTACAGTCCGCTGGCTCATGCACATTTAGCACTTTCAATAACTTTGCATTTGAATAACATTTCCTTTCTATAAACCACCTTTTGGACCATTTCCTTTTTGATTTTCTTGTTCGTTTGTGTAGTATAAAGAGTGCCCCAACTACTGCCAAGAAAACTGGTGTTTACAAAACATGCCTCGTTTTATTCGTCAAGCAAATAATAACGCACTAGTTTTAAAAATAATTCCACCCTAATATTCTTGTGTTGCATGAAACGTGCATAAAATATCAAATCGATTCAGGCATCGCAACAGGCTTCGATTTGAGTCGGAACTTATGCACCTGATGCAAGTTTCATGAAACCTTGAGTCGATTCAGGAATCGCAGCATGCATCAACGTGACAACGTCTGTAGGCCGCTTTAGGGCAACTGAGCCTAACTCTCTGTATGGCCCAAATGGCAGGTAAACCAGTTAGTGATTCGTTACGTAGTATCAAATCATGTTCAAGGTAAGTCTGATATTAGTGCAAACTAACGATTTCACAGGTTGTTAGTTTTTTATGCGAAACGACCGATCTGATTAATATAAATTAAATCTAACCCGTAAACGTGTTCAAATGGGAATCGAATCAATTTCATATTTGCGGTAGTTGGTCTATTGATCGACGAATACATAGATATTTTTGTTTTCATCATTGTTAAGTGGCACAAACCGCAGAACTTTCCAGCTTGGTGGATCCACAAAAAGCAAAGATGATACTTCCAATTTGAAATTATTTTGTTGGAGCTGCAACAGTACTAAATTACTATCATACAGGACACATACTAGTGACTTGACTTACGAGGCATGAGGAAGGGTAGCGGGAGGTTCTCTCAAGTAGCGATCGTCATTATCACGTCGAGTTTAAAAAGGGACAGACAAAATATGTATGACAGGGACGTTAAATATCGTCTGCTGCGATTATTCAATCCCGATGCTGAACTGTCTATAAGGTGGGGAATAAAATCTGCTGTGGCCGGTTGTTTAATAAGTTTTATGAAGTAGATAAAAAGAATAGGATATTAAGTGAATATAAATTATTTGCCGTTTCCTTTATATGTATATCAAATAAAACAAGTCATAAAAGATGGACATAGGATAGAATTAGTGTTACGTCCTTACTTCATTCACCGAATTCCTTTCCCTGGTCAATTTGGTTGGTCACACAGAACATTGCTAGTGGTTATAATTGGTTCAGCGGTAATCCAACCACACATACATAGTTCTGGAGTTAAACTATTTTTTCGAATTGCTAAAAATGTACAGCATTCTTCCTCTTATGAATCTAATGGTGCGGGATGAAAAAGCTTATGCTTGTTTCATATTCGACGCAGTGTATTCGGTATGCTATAACTGGATTACTTTATTGGTATTTTTTTGAATTAGATAACTTTACGAACCACAATGAAAACACAAACAGAGATACGCTTTATGTACGAGTTCTTCGGTGGTTTCCCTCGAAGGACTAAGACAGATTTAAATAATGAAAAGTGGTTTGATAGCTCATTTTACCTGTTTTACATATACAGTGTGCCTACCATGTATGGAATACCTATGGTATATATCTCAATAAATAATGATTGTATAATCTTTTTTCTATATAGACATTGTTTGGTATTATATTTCCCATAACACGACAGCATCCACTTGCTTTTGTTGGAAAAAGAACCATTGATTCTTTTTAAGTAGCAAAATAACTAATGAAAGGTCATTGGGCTCACTTTATAGAGATTTTCAATGACGTAACATATTAGAAACCAAATATAAGAAGACATTTCTAAAAAGTAAAAGCTTCATTAAGTTTACTACAATTACATTAATCTAATACGTATACATATACCAGTTTTTGGCAGACCTTGAGTCTCTAAGGGTCGTATTAATAGTCGATACTGAAGGGTCCCCCAATACTTGAGGGTATCTTAAGTAAGATTTTGTGTTTTGACAGCTACTTGAGGGTCCATTACTTAAGGCTCCCTTAATTGATACTCAAGTAACGAAATGTCAACATGATATGTCAATTTGGCATTTCGTTGCAGTCAAGGCGATTTTGTAGGTTAACAGAAAACACCAAAATGCGTAGGCATAGGCATAACAAATTTACTTATATTTGAAATATGGCAACCTCGCCAAACGAATCCCGCCGTCTCGTAAATGTTGTCTAGGAAACAGATACACAAGGAAAGCAACACTTGAGGGTCCTTAAGTATCCCTTGAGTAATACCTAAGGGAACCTTAAATATTACTCATGAGACGGTTTAGTGACTGATCTCAGATATACCTATAGATTAGCTAATCTTATAGATAAATAACGTTTTAATTTTTTTGAAACATTTTCTTGTGTTTAGGTGCGGATATGAATTGCTAGTCTATTGATTTAATGTCCTTTTGAAACAACGATCTTACTGAAACACAAACACGTTCCTTGCTTGTTGCAAGACCGAAAACCGCATCTTTCTGTCGCGTTTATTTTTCGAGATGTTAACGTTTGTTGTAAAGTACTACAAACGTCAAATTTTGTAAAAATTGCTGAATAACTCCGAAAATAGGCTTCGTAGATATAAACAATGGTTAACAAACTGGACCTAAAAATCGATGCTGCATTTAAAAACGTAATAATGTACAGGGTGTTCCATTTAAAATAGGGAAGTTAATGCCTGCTTCCGGTATATCCGGAAGTCCGCCACCTTTGAAATTATTTTCTAAATGTAGGGCGTTTGAAAAGAAACGTTTTTTATTTAAAACATTTTCGTCTAGTTTAAACGGTATGGCCGCTAGGGAGCACCGCTCGCTTATTGGACCATGCACCCAGTATATTATACAACTTTCATATAAACACTTTGCTTATTCAATCGTTATTTATTGGAATATATAGTATATTCCATACATAATGGGCAACCTGTATGTCTAATTGTGCTTATGAGCATGCCGAAGGTATCTAGGTTCTTCGCCAATATAAGGAAAATAATTCCTTTCTTGCAAGCTCACCTGTCTTTCTGCTTAAACTTACTTTGTACTATAATTTTATCACAATGCTTGCTTATAAAGCAAATATCTTACATTTTGCTGATCACATAGGTTTCTATTTTCTGTTACATTGTCTTTTAGTTATGTATGCCCTTAAAGAATACACTATTTTAAGACAAAGTTTGTTGTAGATACGTCCCAAAGGCCGTAGGACGGGCCTACGCACACTATCGTATGGAAGATAATATCTATTCTTATTGTGTTCCGCAGTTTTGCTTAGGATCGCTACCTAATTAATCATACAATGCATGTCATTTTTTTTACAAGCCACTAATTTGTTCTTTTGTTATTTGGGCCCATTAATTTATGCCAGACTGAACGTGTGAAGGTGATTCGTCATGCCGAATTGTGTTACTGTGGTTGTAGGTGAAGAGTCTTTTAGAGATTGGAGACAATCTTTATTTCAAATAATCTAATCACGTTTATTCAATGGACATTATTCGTAATTTCTTTGACACATTTAGCTTCTTGGCACATACATTACCGGCATCCATTTCTATAGCCCCTTAGTAGCTTCTCTGCAAAAAAAAAACATTGTTCTTGACTAAACCTCTAGAACTGACGTGTAGTCTGCAAAGCGACTGTTAATTTTAAATTTACGATTAATCTACTATTAACTTCGCAATTCTAAATTAGTGTACTATCATTTGACAATACCCCAAAATTTAGACAAAACTCAAAAATTCAACAATACTTGAAATTAGCTTATTAGTCCTTTTTTAATATCTTAACACCAAATGTCGTTACGTTGTTTTATTAAGTTGTAATAAAGTGTTTCCTTATCTCAGTCACCTACCTACTCTATGTCTTGTATGTATCTTATGTTGGTCCGAAGGGGGGTCCAGATCCGAAAACCCCCATCTGGATCCGCCACTGACTCAAGAATCATAACAGGGATACGACTAGAAGCAAAGCTAACTGATACTGAACTTACCAAAAAAGATCGTTACAAACTAGCAAAGCATTTTTTTGAATTCAGAAAATTACAAATTGTGCTGAGTATGTATTAGAAGAATTAAAAGCAAAAAACTTTTTTTTTTAGAAAAGCTTTTATTCAAATGCTCTAAACAGAGGAAATTAAAATACTCCTTTAAATTCTAACTACCAACTTGTAACCTCATTACACACAAATCATGAAAGCTTTTTTTATGGTCAGCCTCTCGCGAGGTTTACCTTAGGTATACCCCGGCAACCTTGAGAACCCAAGAAAACACTAATTCTCCTGTCAGCGAGAAGGCGTGTTCCCATTTTCCAGTATCCGTGTCTGTGTGATCTGAACGTTGAAAGATGGTGGGTGAATATCCCGACTGGCTGATCATACCTTGTAACGGTTCACCCGTTTTCAAAATTATTTTTATATTATATTTACTTGGCTACCATATACAAATAGTTTATAACTTCCATTTTTAGCAACTACTTCCTCATTATACAAGTACATTTTTATAACTATTTTGCTTCTCACCTCTACCTTTTTCCCATCTCTACTTTCTGTCAGATGGAAAGATTATTATATTACACCGTCTGCGCATATCTAATGAGTGGGGGTATGATCTCACCCTCCACCAAGGTTACCTTTTATGTCGAAACACATACCTCTTTCCTTCTATTTCTGAATTCAAACAATTAACACCTAATATAATTATGTCTCTCTAAGACAATCTTTTGTGTGTGTGCAACATGTGATGATCAAGGTAATCATAACGATTTGATAGCTACGGTTTCGCATATTTTTGGTGCTTTTACTTGTGATTTTACAGCTATATGTAGGAATGTGATTTTTCCGATTTATACATTCTTTTTCCATGAACATGTGATGGCGAACATTTTAATCTTTAAATATCAAGTCAATCATACACTGTATATTTATTAATTATCTAACAAAAGAGTCGCTGAACATTATTCTTTGTTTCTAGCCATATATTTTTGTGTTAAGATGACTTATCTTGTGTGTATTTAATGTTTCACATTTTTTTTATGATATTCCTTACGTAAAAATACCTAGCACTCACATTTGCTAACTGAGAACGCAATGAAAAGATCTGTTGGACATTTTCGTAATTTTGTTTTACAAGGCGTGAGGAAAAAGTTTGTGAATTTTTGAACATACTTTGTACATTTATTTTATTTATCACTATATATCTGAAAAGATCCGGTAGGACTGAAAATACAAAGCATTTAACCCTTAACTGGTAACGTGCCGTCTGTGAGACTGCAAGCAATCTTAAATTCGACCCTACAACAAAACCTTACCGCATTTTTGGTAAACGACCTCATCTAATTTATCTGCCATTGGTATCCCTTTTATATCCCATTTATCAATAAGTTTGCATAAACAACATTCCAGATGTGCTTAGTTGTTAGTTCAGTTCAGTCTGTGAGACGGAACGTTACAGTTTACGTTATAATTTTTCTCAACTCGTAGTCATGGCTGGTCCGTCATTTTTTACCAAAATATTTTTATAGGTGTATTGCTTTACTTATTATCAATCACAAAATATATAGATTTGAGTGCGGTCAAAGTATTTTTTTATTATCTTGGTACTACAAATTTGTGCTGCTAATTTGTGTTCTAGTTAATAATTATCATAATTTTTTTTCTTTACATCACATGTTCTGCTACTTTATACAAAATTATTATTAAAGGATATATACCTAACAAATCTTCAGTATTTTTTCCAAAATATAATTAGGAGAGTTTGATTTTTCAAGCTTCAAAGAGGTTACAGTCTCACAGACTGCACGTTACCAGCTATGCCACCAATTTGCACGTTACCGGTTAAGGGTTAAGAATCTTTTTATAATTATTGTTCTATCTATTCGCTCTAGTATATATCTATATTTTTTTTTAATCTTTATCATGTGAACATTTGAAAGTTATCTGCTTTTTGGCTTTTTGATACCCCCATGCTACCTCATAGATTTGTTTCTGAAGTATATGAATGCAATTTATCAAAATGTAAGAACGCATGAAGATCCATACTTCAGAAACAGATCGTGAAGTCCTGTGAAGTTCTCCACAAGGTGCTAATACCAGCCATAACTCTTTCACAGGAAAACCACCCCTTTTTCTCGGGGTGCCACCACAAAAGCCACCTTCCTTTATCGGGGTGCCACCGCCAAGACCACCTTTTTTCTCGGGGTGCCACCGTTATGAACACTTTTTCGGGGTGACACCACCTGAACTCCTTTTGAGGAAGCCAGCCCTCTGGAGCACCACCTTCTTTTCGGAAGGGCACTACCTGGACTTCCCTCCGAAGATAAGTACTTGTTTTTAAAAAAAAAATAGAATATATTGCAGTCACATATATTCTGAAATAAATCTTTATTAAACCATTGTTGTCCTATTTTTCATTTCTTGGCGGCTAACTAGACTCACGCATTCACGCACACACGCACGCACCTACATACCCTAGTCTCATGCAGACCTACTGAGCTGCTGGTTGGTATGAGTAATAAGTGTTGGCTGGTGGTTCATGACCAAGCAATATTTTATTGTTACAACCTTGGATATCGAATGAAAAATCGCTTAAAAATGCATTTTGCATTTCGTTAAGTTTAAACTTACAGTAACGAGTCAACAAGCAAATTGAAGAAAAAAGCTTGCGCTAGAGCAGCTCAGTGTCCTTTTTTGATATCTCATTTGGTTGTTAAATTACAGACATTTGAAAAATGAATTATTTTTCATTGCATGTTTTTGCACACTAAAAACCTTTTTTGAACAAATCGCTCCGTGTTGCCCTTCATTCAGATCTTAGCTGTCATCTTCTAAGATTTTATGTATGTAGTTTGAAAAACACGTGAGTTCTATTCGAAATGAGAGTTCGTGTTCTACATGGCAACTACATGTTAGTAAATGTGTGTACCCAGGCCCCTTAAAGTTACGTATGCTTGACCAGATGCAAAGAGCTTCGGGCCTAAGTAAACATCGGCAAACCCTTCCATTTTATAACCATACTATAGGAAAGCACAAAAAACTTCAGAGCGCCATATTGGATTACCATTTCGATTACGAGTCATGTCAGAATATTTCTTTAATTATTATTCTCGAACAGCTCTTTCATTTAGAACCGATATTGCAGAAGTGCACAAAAAATAACTATTCCGTTATACTGATGGTCCGCCATATTGGATTTATAATGACATTACATTATTTTTCGACTTACTCTCAACAAGCCTTTTGATTTGATAACCATCTGTAGAAATGCCTTAAAAATAACTATTCCGCCATCTTGGATGGTCCACCATATTGGACTTAGAATGACGTCATACCGCTTATCATGTATTTTTATCCAAACTAAACGTGTATGCAAATTTCAGCTGAATCGGTTAAAGATAGAAAGATCAACGAAGACGGCAGTGATCCTCTTTAATGCCACCCCCCCCTCCCCTTTTTTTGCGCCCAGACACCATCTTGAAGGTTTCACCTATCAATTTTCCTTCAAAATATAGTATTCATGTATCAATTTCGTTCCAAGTTTCGGTTTCTTTGAGTTGACCAATTAAAAGATAAATGGGGAGACTGTATTTTTTTCTGATGTAGACATTATAAATGGTTCAAAAAAACTTTCGATGTGAGTAGAAAAGGTACTGAACATGTTTTCCATAGAATACCATTTCTTCGACAAAAAATATTAATGGGCACTTAAGATATAATTTTTGAGAGCGGTTTAACTGTTCTTAGGCATATAAAACAAACACCACCTTTTATTGTTTAATTTCTGAAAAATACATGTGTTCATTTGATAAACAATCTATAGAAATCATTAGCAACCGCTCAACACTGTCTATCGACGAACCTGAATTTGAGTGGCTTGGACGGCGAACTGAATAAATCCTTCGATCCTCTTAGTTCACCGTAGTTATACTCCACTCTGAATCTCTTGCAAATTTGGTACAACAACATCCCTATCTGCATATCAGCCATCTCCTTCCCCAGACAGAATTTTGGTCCATATCCCAGAGGTATTGTCGCATACTCCTGGTATTCATTCCCAAGGCTACTCAGATCACTAGATACCCACCTTTCAGGTTTGAATTTGTGGGCATCCTCGAAGAATTCTTCTCTGAAGTTGTTTAGGTGAGTAGCAAAGAGAACTGGGGTGCCTTTGGGAATACGATAATGGTGAACTATCGCGTCTTTGCTCAATACTCTATTCACTATTGAAACCGGTGGATCTATTCTCAAGCACTCTTTGATGCATGCTTGCAGATATGGCAGCTTCCTCATATCAGTGTCGATGGAGTATTTTGACATTTCTTCATGCAGCTTAATCTGACAGCGAGTGTTTTTAGACAGATGATACAATAGCTGAGAGAGAGTATGGGTTGTGGCGTTAGCACCCACTAAGAACATGTCTAAAAGTACCGTCATTACGTCTTCTTGTGAACGTCTTCCTTTGAGCAGCATATATTCTATAATAGGCACTTCTTTGAAATCCGCGTGTTTAAGTTTTCTCTCGAGAATATTGGCAATGGCCCCATCTACGTATTTGACCAGGACATCGTCTACGTCATTGCAATTACTCACCAGCGCCTTCCATGATGGCGTTTCAAGAAACTTCCACAAATGGACCCCATGTTCGCATTTTCTCAATGCTTCCATAGCTGCACTCAAATTACCTAAGAGTCTTCCTCCATCTGAGAGTAAATTCACACCATCAGGATCTAAAAAGCCTAAATTTTTATTAAGTGTGACGGAAGAAAGGCATTCCAGAGACCACTTGAAAATTTCAGTTCTAAAGTCACTCGGCATCTCCTCCTGAGTATTTCGAATCATTAGTATTCTTTGTATGAAATCGTCGCATATTTCTTCTACTCTACGTTGATGTTTGAAGACGGTGGCTTCTGTAGGATCTTCAACAGTCTTTATAATTGCACCCCAATCAGGATCATTGGTTAGAAAGGGCTCAGAATGCTTACAGACTCTAAATTCTTTACAGTACTTGTCTAAAGAATCCATACAACTGCGAAACAGTTCATTTTCCTGTTCAAGAATTACCTTAACATGTTCTGGTCTGCTCAGCAAAACAACGTCTCTGCCCATTGCTCCATGCAGTTTTACGATGGGTCCATAGAGATCGAAGAATCTTTTAAGTACACTTTTGCTGTTAGCACCAAAGCTACCGGATATCAGGCTGTGGAGTATGCTTATAGTCATTTCTGTGCCTACACTTGGAATGACTTCCCAAAATTTAGCTACCATTCTCAAAGTGATAGGTCCCGGTATGTCATCGTAAGAAACAGTTTGCGAACCATGCATTGATTGCACTGCACTTGGCTTCTTTACAGACAGATATACATTTGTGTCCAGCAAACTACTGGGTTTCTTCGTTTCCTTCACGTCTACAGCTGCTGCCTGTTGTAGTCTTCTTCCTGCATCAAGGTTGATGTTTTTCGAATTCCGTACCAGTGCAAATACTCTGTTTTTCCACATTTTGCAGGCTGTGGTTATATCACGTCAGAAAATTTCAATATGACATCACCGGCATTAATAACGTCAACAAAGAAGTTTTAGACGTCATATCATGGATGTCTTGTTGTATACAGGGTGTTTCAAATTGATGTACACATATTTCTGGGGATGATTTCCTGGATGATTTTGAGTAAAAAACTTTATATGATGTGAGAGTTGACGGCCAGTTTGTGGCCGGTGGTGATAGTTTGTAAGGGTGTGGGTTACGTTGCGTTCTAGAGGTGATTTCATAGACAAAAGTGATTTATTTAAGTAAACAACTCAATAATTAAGAAAAATCAACCAAAAATGGCTCAAAATACTTCCACTTACCATCTATCTCCAGGGGTATGCATACCTTCGAGTTACAGATCAACTTCTAGTTATTTGAAAAGTATAAAAAAGGGGACAGGGGCGCCGACTCCGTGGGTGCTCGGGTGCTCCAGCACCCACAAGAGGTAAATAGTGGGTGCAGAGCACCCACGACTATGTATATCTAAAATAATTTTCATTCTCAGCTTCAGTCTTTCGAATCTCTGTTTATCATAAAATTACTGATAGAAATTCTTGGTCGTACTGAAGCTTTGAATGCTTCATTACAGAAGACATCTCTGTATCTGCAAAAAGACTTTAATAATATCAATACAATCAAGGAAGTTATATCGTCCCAAAGAACTGACGAAAATTTTGAAAATGTATGGACGTCTGCTGTAGATTTAGCTCGTATCTTAGAATTGGATGAACCTAAAGCTCCAAAAATACGGAGAATACCTAAAAGGATAGACGATTCTACAAGCGAACCGCACGAATTTTCTAATGCAGCTGACTTTTATCAAAAATGTATTTTAAAGTGTTAGATAGAGTCGTAGGCTGTATTGAACAGCGCTTTACTAAAGATACCATGACACACTTGAGCAACATGGAATTATTTCTTACTCAGAAAAATACTGATACAAGCAATTATGTGAAAAACTTTTATGGAGATGAGTTTGATATATTTATGGATCGTTTGACTCTCCATCGAAATATGCTACTGATATAAATAATTAAAAATATAGGTAGCTCTGTCATTAAAAGAGGCGGAGCACCCACGAGAATTTTCAAAACACGGCGCCCCTGAAAGGGAGAGTAGTTCAATGGTCTATATCTACGCCGGGATACGTCTTTCGGTAGTCCTTTAGCAGTCCTTTAGTAGTTACGTTGAAGTACTCAGCGTTCCCAGAATATCCCAAACAGATCCAAATAGCAGAGTGTTGACGAAATTGGTAGGTATCAAAAATGGCTAAGCTTTAGTGAAAATTAAGTGAAATTTAGGGTAAGATAAATAGACCCCAACCCTTAACGTAGACGAAGTTTAAGGTGAGAGCTATTAGGTGCAATTAAAAGGTGACGATAAAAGGTGGTCCTAAAAAAGAAGGCCTGAAACAAGAGGAACACACAATGAGCAAGGGTTCCCAAGATGGAGGAGCAAGCCAACATACCTGTGTTCGAGGGCGGCCTAAAGTGAATATACCACAGACGGTATCTGAATTCTGATGCTATTACCAAACTCAAAATCCTCAATATGACTGAGTCGCAAACTCATGAAATTGGTGGCCTCCTCTTCCGGTAAAAATCCATCACATCGACGTATTCCCTTCAAGGGTAGCAACCGGAAAGGAAATAAGACAGTCAGTCACCGTGTTCTAGAAAAATAACAGTCATCGGTTCATGAAGAGCTGGTTCGAGATGAAATTTGATGGCGGCGTACCTGACAGAACAGCTGATGAAAACTGAGGTTAAGAAACCCAAAACAAAACAATCGAACTCTCGATGCTGAGATAGTCAGGAGGACCTAAGCAACGTTGATAAGGATAGGTAAGTACGACTGTTGTATTTTCTTGTATGAGATGAAGTAATATATTTTTCATTTCAGCCTCAAGATTTAGTTACCGTGGTGCTAAGAGGGATCTCTGAACCCTAGATTTAAATCAACTAGCAGGCTCAAAATAGGTACCTGAAAGTCTATTTAACAGATGAGCGGCTAATTCTAAGGTTTATCTATAACTGAAATGTAAATAGACCAGCTGTAAGTAACAAATTGGCAATAAATTGCAGTTGAAAAGGTGAGATACTTTCCTATTTTTGATAACGATTTTTAAACCTGTAACAATGAATGTATGTCCTAAACGTCATAACTTTCGAGCTATAGGGTGTTAAAGTTCTAATAAAAAAAATCTTTTTGCAACAACTTTGGTAATGCTATAGTTTTCTTTGTGAAACTTGGCATGATGTGTCCATGTACCAAAAGGTACTTTTTGATGAAGAAAACTTTTTATTTCTACCAGTGGCGTTCGTGCGTGACATGATTTCAACATTTTTAACAAAAAAAGTGGTACTCTCCTGTTTGATTTTGAATTAGAAGCTTATTTTGAATTCGCCTTTCATTTTTCAGCAATTCCGGTCCGTTGATTTTTTTCGCTCGATGCTCGGTTTTTGTTAAAAAAAATAAATCATAATTTTCTTGCGGGCTGATATAGCTTATTTCTGATTCGATGCATCAGATTATTTTTGGAAAAAAGTTATTTTAATAGATATTTGATATTAAACGAATATTAAACCTTTAAACTAAGATAACAAGGCACTGGGTACTAAAAGACTAAATAATGCTGGGAATAACGTTTCTCGGTAACAAAATTTCACATTGGCATTCAACATTGCTCATTCATGAGAACCATGTTAATAGTAACAAACTAACATATACTATGTGCATGACAAAAACTATAGCTACAAAATTTTTTGGAAGTGGCCCTCTTCAATCATAATACAAGATTCTATCCGTTTTCTCATCGAATTACGTACCCTCTCAAAAATCCCTGGGGTATTTCGAATTGTCTCAAAAGCTGTTAGGATTCGCTCTCTTACCTCATCCACGGTGCGAATGGGTGTTTTATATACAAGGGTTTTAACATGGCACCACAAACATAAATCTAAACTATTTAGATCGGGAGACCTTAAAGGCCATCCTTGTGACCCCCCTCGGCCAATCCAACGGATAAAATGTATCATCATGCATGTACCACATCTCATTACTTAAAGCAATTGGTACATCTTCGAGCAATAGAGGTGCTTCTTCTTGCAGGTAATGATGGTAAGACCGACCATTTAAACGCCCTGGTAAGAAAAATTGTCTTATAAGATTATCATTGATAATACCGGCCCAAACATTAACAGAAAATTGGTACCAATAGTTCGTTTTTGTGACGGCATGGGGGTTTTCTTCCATCCAAAAATGATGGTTATCGTGAAATTTTTGTTTGGCATTTCGAGAGGAGTTTGCTTCGTCCATAAAAAGAACTTTTGTATCAAACCAAGGGTTTTCTGCAAATTTTCACATACCAATTGCAGAAGTCCAAACGACTTGGAAAATGTATTGGCAGTAAAGCCCGCACTCTTTGAATGTGGTACGGATAAAGCAGAAGGTCTATTAAAATTCTCCAAACAACAGTTTAACTTCAAAGTAATCTTGCAATCTTTCTAGTGCTAGTTTCCGGGTGTTCATCGATCTCTTGTAATACTACTTCCTCAGTTATAGGGGTTCTTGTGGTAAGAGGTCTACCTTCAGACGTGCCTTTCTGAAACTTACCAGTCTCGTTGAGACGACGATGCATGTTCGAAAAAAATCTGATCAGGTAGAACACGATTAGTCTTTCCTGACAAATTCTTCTCACTCTTAAGAAATTACCACTAGCAAGACCATATACGAAATGCATCGACACCATTTCGGCATTTGTGTAATGCACCATAATTAAATCAAACTTACAAAAAGTTAGATCAGGCTTCTAACACATTACAGATACAGCTGTTTTTTTTCTTCTTCTTCTTAGGGTGCCATCTTCTTACGAAGGTTGGCGACCATCATGACAATTTTCTTTATACTACGCTAATTTGAAAATTATAATCTGTTTCACTTGAAATCGATTCGCTTTCGATTCGTATGAATTTATTAATGCAATGAATTTTTCAAGTCCTCTTGTACCCTCAAATAAAAATCAGAAGACTACTTACCTAATAAACTTTGTCTCAATCAAGCAAAACGCCTGTAATTGCATCGTATCAGAAATTAGCAATATAGGCCTGCAAGAAAATGATTTTTATTTTTTAAACTAAAACCGAGCCTTGGACGAAATAAAATCAACGAACCAAAATTGTCGAAAGATGTTGCAAATGTTTGATGAGCGATTAAGTTGTTAGAAAATTATCTCTTACCTAGGAATAGAAAGATTAAATTTTAGCTCTTTATTGGATCTTTAGGATATTTGAAGCAACTGTAATAAACGATGGATGGCTTTTGAAAAAAAATTAACAAGGAATAAGAGAACCGCCATCAAGCCTTAGTGATAGTTAATTGATTTGTCAATCTGCTCCTACAACATCCCCATAAAAAACAGACAATGGTAGGGGACATTTGAAACGCCTAGGAACGAAGTTCGAGCGATTCTGAACTATTTCGTTTTTTGTTGATCTCTTCACTGCGACTACCAAGAGATCCAAAAAACGATCCACTGTTACCATTTGCTCCACGGTGTCACAATTTCATCACAATCAAGTCCGTAGTTGCCAAGTTATACGTTACACTACAGGGTGTCCCAAAAAATAGTGTCAAGCGGAAGTCCAGAGATAGAGCACACCTAGAAGTATCTGAATCACCCCCATATATGTTATGCAATTTTTTGTAGTTTCCGAGTTATGAATTTTTTTCTGAATTTCAGAGAATCCTCTACCTCGACAACTTAAAACTGTTCCAAAAGAAACATTAAAAGACTTTTCCAAATGATCTTTTTTGGTAATTAATCTCCAAGAGTGTACTGTTCATACATAAAATAATCGGCTTCGTAACTTTGATGAAAGTTATAAAAATTTTAGTGCAAGTGAAAAATTTACGAATGGATAATTATGACTTAAATCTTCGACTCGCAATTAAAAATCCAAACAGGTGTTTTGATAATTTCTAAGCAGGCCTAAAAACTTCTTCAGACACTCAGCTATCACAATCATTGAAAAAAACTAGCACTTAATGGGGCTACTTTCGCTCCAATTGACCTTCAAAGACAAGAGGCGAAGATTTCTTGAAATTAGCGATGTGTTTTTCAATTCATCAATAACTTATGTTAACGCGTTAATAGCAGATTGATTGTCAGTACCACAATAATAAACGTTATAAACGTTGCATAAATAAAACATTTATTAAAAAGGATCCTATTTCTTGCTAAAAAACCACAAGGAGCGCATTCTTCAAAACCGGTTTTTACCTGAGCGCCAACAAAAGGGGCTAACGCTAACGCAGTAAACGATGACGATGTTAGAAAGAGATAGCTATGATATTGTTGTGACGTCTTTTCAAAATGTGTCATTTAAATTGTTTTCGTTGTTTTTATTCAGTAGTCTGTCTGTCTTTGCGGCTTTAAAACGATACGCCTTTGTTTGAATTGGTGTTGTTTCTGTTGTCTGACTACTTGGCTATTCCTACGGACCTTGAGTGCACGATAACTGAGTTCAACGATGCTGTTTTCTGCAAGAGACTATGCAGCAAATGGATAAATCGTGGTGGACCCACTGAATAGCCGCCACCGTCACCTGACTTAAATCAGAGTCTTTTGTTTGGGACTACTACAAAAAACTAGTTTATGCTAAAGAGTGCCGAAACATCAGCGAATTACGCAACAAATTAACACAGGCTGAAGAAACAATAAAAAACAATCAAAGAGCTTTTGTTAATTTAAAAAACAATTTTTTCAGATGATGTAGATTATGCATCGAACAAGAAGGTAGACATTTTGAAAATTTCTTTTACTTACTACTTAAACTTAGTGAAGAAATTTGATAATTTCGTTTCATTTTACAATTTCCCACTTACATGTAAAAAAATTAGCAAAGTGACACAGGTGGTCATCTATCGATATTCTGTTCGCACTGTATGTGTTTTATTGCGGCACTGACAATCATTCGGCCTATTAGCGCCCTAAACTTAGTTATTGTTTCATTTAAAATCCCATCGCTAATTTCAAGAAAACTCCACCTCTTGTCTTTGGAGGTCGACTGGAGACAAAGTAGCCCCATTGAGTACTCCTTTCTTTTAATGATTATAATAGCTGAGAGTCTGAGGAAGTTTTTAGACCTGCATAGAAATCATGAAATCATCTCTTTAGATTTTTAATTGCGAGTCGAAAATCTTAGTCATAATTAACAGAACGCAAATTTTTCACTTTACACTATAATTTTCATGACTTTCATCAGATGTGCTAAGCCGATTCCTTTATGTAATGAACAGTAAACTCTTAAAGATTAATCAGCAAAAAAGAGAATTTGGAAAAGTCTTTTAATTTTTCTTTTGGAGCAGTTTTAAGTTGTCGAGGTAGAGAATTCTCTAAAATTCAGAAAAAAATTCATAACTCGGAAACTACAATAAATTGCATAACATATATGGGGGCGATTGAGATACGTCTAGGTGTGCTCTATCTCTGGACTTCCGCTTGACACTATTTTTTGGGACACCCTGTATATCAATCAAACTATATGTATCAAATCAATCTACGGATATAAAACTTGCCACATTTGAATTGGTCTATAAAGCACACGATATCATCAAAATCAATTTACCCAGCGCAATTAATACAACAAATTCTTGACTTTTTAAAACCCCACCGTCACAATTTTATCCCCTTCCAAAAATAAATGGAAAATAATCACGGTTTGATAATCTATCGTTTTTACCAATTTTTCCGCTACCATTCAAAATTATAGCATCACTATTTACTGCTATCGAACACAGACACTTGGTTTCTGTACTAGGCAGGGTGATGTTCAGATGGACCTGAAAAATGCATTATGCCGCTAGGTCTTTCTTTCACAGGTCAATGGACAGCCAATTATGAATACAACATTTTTTTCAGTTTCACAACCCACACTCCCCAACGGCCCATTGCTCATTGTTATTCGCCAAAGAATCAACGCTCGAAATATCTCGCATCTATTTAGAAACACTAATTTGTTCTCTAAAATTTGACCAGAAGATGCTTTAGACTCCAAATAGCTAAAAAAGCCATTCCTATATCCTAAAAGAAACAAAAAATAATTCGACGTTGCTCACGTTGCCCTCCAAAAACCTTTTTTGGTTGCTCGTTCTAGGAACTTTGCCAAAAGATCAATATATTTGAACCCTCGGTATGTAAAAATCAAATAGGAAACAACCGCGTACTTGCTTTGACGTTTTGACGTTTGATGTTAAATATTTTGGCATTAGTCAGCCCGACGCTTATTTCGACAACCTTCTCGTAAAAATAAGTGCAGAAATGTGGCAGTCGAAGCTGATCCCTGTCAGGTGTGCAATTTTGAACAGCTGCGGAAGATCCTACTTGCCAGTGTTCCTTAAATCGATGAGCTCAACCCAAACGTCAGTACAGACAGCACCTAGTGCACCAGTAATTGAAAAACCTCAAAGTTCAGCTACTAAGGAGCCTCCTAAGCCTGAACCTATTCGCGTGAGTACATATTTGGACCCTAAGCAGACCTCTTCAGTCACCAGTCACAAAACCTTCTCTTATGATGAAATACCTGGACCCTTGACTTTGAGGTTGATTAACAAATTTTGGAGCATGCTACCCGTCATGGGTTCTGAAGTAACTATAAGTGTCATCCAATATCTACTAAGTGGTGGAAGATTCTTCAGTGACTTATTGAGCTGGGGTGGCAACGCAACATTCTTCAAGAAGTTTTTCAAAGTTTATGGCCCCGTAGTAAGACTCCATGGAGCATTTGGAAGTGATGTGGTCCTCCTAAGCAAACCTGAGCACGCTTGCGCTGTATTCAAAAGTGAAGGTCAGTACCCGATTAGATCTTGTTTGGAATCTGTCCAGAAGTATAGGTTAGACTGCCGGAAATATCAACAGATTGGTCCGTTTCTCATGTACGGTGCTGAGTGGGAGAGACTCCGCAAAGCTATGGAGGAACAACTGAAAAACTCCGTATCTAATCAATACGAGGTTATCGATAATATCTGCGATGATTTTGTGGAGAGGATCAGGGTGCTAAGGAACCCACAGGAGGAGATGCCCAATGACTTCTTGAAGGAAATTTTCAAATGGTCTTTGGAGTGCCTATGTTCTGTCACTTTGAATAAGAGATTTGGTTTTTTGGACACCTATGGTCTCAGTCCTACCTCCGATGCTGGTACTATACTACAAGGATTGACTGGAGCTACTCAAGCTATCAGGAAGTGTGAATACGGCTTCCATCTATGGAAATTCTTGGAAACCCCTGCTTGGAAGTCCTTGGTGAAACATTGTGATATGGTCGAGAACGTGTTGGAAAAGCATGTAGCCGATGCCATCGAGTCTTTGAAAATCAAGAAAGAAAAACTGACTGGTCTGGATAATGCATCGATGCTAGAAAGCCTTGTCCTGAAGCACAACACCAAGTATCAGGATGTGATGACCGTTCTGCTGGATATGTTTCTCATTGGAACCAATGCAACTGCTCATACTGTAGGTTTTCTATTCTACCATCTAGCTAAGAACCCGCGATGTCAGATAAAGCTGCAAGAAGAAATCAAGAGAAATCCTAATGCCAACAAAGACACTTTGAAGAACATGCCATACCTACAAGCTTGCATGAAGGAGTGTCTTCGACTGAACCCAGCGATTCCGATATTAAGTAGAGTCCTGACAAACGACATAGTTGTTCATAACTACAAGGTACCTAAAGGCACCCACATACTTTTTGCCTCGCATCTCAATAGCTACAACGAAGAATATTTTGAGGACTCTGGTAAGTTCAAACCAGAACGATGGCTTGGCAATGAACTTGGTGGATTTGGAAATGAGTATCAGGCTTTCGCAACCATGCCTTTTGGGTATGGTCAAAAGTCATGTGTGGCCAAGGATTTGGCGGAAGTTGAAATCGCGATGGTGACATACAAGGTGTGCAAGAACTTCAAAATTGAATACAACTATGGCGATATAAAAAGTTCAAATGAAATGTTAGCTTTACCAACTAAGCCTCTTAGGTTTAGGTTTGTAGATCGTACTTGAGTGTTATGTTATATTTTGTATGGTTTCTAATTTGTAATGATTATCTATGCAATAAAGTGTTAACATACCTTAATTTCTCCCTTATATTATTAATATGAAGTTATGTAGTTTTGAGGTACAGAATCGAAACACGTTAAGTTTAAATATTGTTTGTTGCCTTCCAATGCAAGTTATGGTTCTGTCACTATAAATCTTGATGCATTTCCGGCAACATTTGGTGTCTGATTTTGCAAATTTTGAAAACTGAAAATTTTGGAAATTTTGGAAATTTTGGAAATTTTGGAAATTTTGGAAATTTTGGAAATTTTGGAAATTTTGGAAATTTTGGAAATTTTGGAAATTTTGGAAATTTTGGAAATTTTGGAAATTTTGGAAATTTTGGAAATTTTGGAAATTTTGGAAATTTTGGAAATTTTGGAAATTTTGGAAATTTTGGAAATTTTGGAAATTTTGGAAATTTTGGAAATTTTGGAAATTTTGGAAATTTTGGAAATTTTGGAAATTTTGGAAATTTTGGAAATTTTGGAAATTTTGGAAATTTTGGAAATTTTGGAAATTTTGGAAATTTTGGAAATTTTGGAAATTTTGGAAATTTTGGAAATTTTGGAAATTTTGGAAATTTTGGAAATTTTGGAAATTTTGGAAATTTTGGAAATTTTGGAAATTTTGGAAATTTTGGAAATTTTGGAAATTTTGGAAATTTTGGAAATTTTGGAAATTTTGGAAATTTTGGAAATTTTGGAAATTTTGGAAATTTTGGAAATTTTGGAAATTTTGGAAATTTTGGAAATTTTGGAAATTTTGGAAATTTTGGAAATTTTGGAAATTTTGGAAATTTTTAAAAGTTTGAAAATTTTGAAAATTTCGCAAATTTTGAAAATTTCGCAAATTTTGAAAATTTCGCAAATTTTGAAAATTTGAAAATTTCGAAAACTAAAAATATTTAAATTTAGAAAATTTTAACAAATTTTGAAAATTTCGAAAATTTTGAAAATTTCGAAAATTTTGAAAATTGCAGATAGTTGCTGAAATATTTTCACCACGAAAAAACATATTAGTTGCAAAATTTGTGTGAAAGGGTCGGTTTCTCAATGTCCAGTTAAATATTTATCTTGAAGTTAAGGTTATCTGTAAGATGAATTGTTTAAACAATTGAAAGTTAAACTTACCAATTCACGTAAATCTTATCTGACAGTTGTATCCGTAGAAGCGCCAACTGGCAGCTACCTATCTGACACTTTTAACTGGACATTGACAAACCGGCCCTAAAAAGTGTCAGATAGGTAGCTGCCAGATAGCGATTCTGTAGATACAACTGTCAGATAAGATTTACGTGAATTGGTAAGTTTAACTTTCAATTGTTTAAACAATTCATCTGACCGTTAACTTCCAGATACATATTTAACTGGATATTGAGAAACCGACCCTTAATCTGTTAACTGCGCGCATGATCATGTAGATGGTGTATCAACGATGCGTGTGTGGACGACAGCTGCTTCCCTATTTGAGATTGGAAAAATTTTCTCGGATCCAAGATGTGGAGGGCAACAAAATCTATGTTTCAAAAATATTTACCAATAAATATATGACTTATTAAAGTTACATATTTTAAATTGAATCCTTTGTATATTATTTTGTATTTGGATTCGCTGGTCCATTGTTCATCCCTCCTAACCGTGGCCTAAGTCTTAGTGCACTTTTTTAAAATAGAGATGCCTTAAGGGCCCTTATAGACTACAGGCCCGTGTCAAAAAAATGATGGGTTATTTGAATCACCAGGTGACCTATCTAGAACGATGTAAGAGCATAAAATAATAAGCTGTCCAACTAAGTGCATGTGAGAATTTAAAAGTACAGGTAGAGTGAGTAAATTTTGGTCATATATTTTTATACGGCATTCTTACCATCGATAGATCCATGAAAAATAATAAGAAAACACGCAGTGCCGTAAAAAGATATTGCGCCACAAAGTCGGATTTTTTTTTATTTTCCGACAATTTCCACGGTAAATTTGGTCATTTGCTTTTGTACGGCATCAGTTTCATCAAAGTTTACTGAATACATATAAGTTGGATCACTCTCCGTCGGCACTTTGAAGATCTCACATGAAAGCGATGCCGCGTCCGCACGCGCCAGTTAGTTTTTGCATTGTTTTTTGCCCAAGTACGAGGGTCTTTTAGCGGAGACTTGCTAACGCCTGGGTTGTACGTATATACGAGGGTAATTGAAAAACTAGACAATGACGGCCGATTTAGACATACAAATAAAAATATAACGTTTATTTTGCTAATGCACTAAGGGCCGGTTTCTCAATGTCCAGTTAAATCTTCATCTGGAAGTTAACGATTAACTGTTAGATAAATTGTTTAAACAATTGAAGGTTAAATTTACGAATTCACTTAAATCTTATCTGACAGTTGTATCCATAGAAACGCCAACTGGCAGCTACTTATCTGACACTTTTAACTGGGCATTGAGAAACCGACCCTGAGTTACATAAAGGGATATGAAAAATAAAACCTAGTAAACCTATTACTAATGAATCTCAAATGACTTCACATATTGTACCTATTTTATAGATACGGAAAAATTGGTTCAAAGGTGCTGCAGTATTTTTAGCTTGATGTTTTGTTTATTTAGCTTATTTTTGAAATTACAGTTTATGAATTTTATGGTACCCAGTATATACGAACTCGTATGTACAATTTTAAAAAATAATCATGTGGAAATGCTTTACATGGATGTGAGTAAATTATTTTTGACATTTTTTTCAGTGTCATTCCAACTGCTACTGTAGAAAATAAATTGTTAAAGTTATCAATATAAATATTTCCGAGCTCTAAAATATAATTTAGAATGTCCCTGGGTGGTATGGTAAGACCACCGAATGAATATTTTGTCTCACACAATCCACCAACATACAATCCTTTTAGTACCTGTAGGTATTGAATTAACCACTTTAGACCACAAGTGTGCTAGTTTGTTGGAATTGTTTTATCGGGAGGAACACAGAAAAGCACAGATGTACAGGATGTTCCATCAATAATTTTGAATCGAATATCACGTGACCAAAAACAAATACCTCATTGGGTGGTACAATGACAAAAAAAATTGCACAGCATCTGCTCTAATTTATATCCCCAAAATTACAATTCTCTACTACTGCCCAGTTCCGACATATTGCTTGTCTTAATCGTCGCGAAACACCCTGTATTTATATCCTTTACATTTCAAGGTTTACCACAAAATATGGATGGATCTGATTATCGTTAATAAATTTAATTGATACAATCAAACTTCTAAAAAGATTATCCATTTCCTGCAAACAAAACCGAGATAACAAAATCCGATATTTTTGAGACACTGTATACACTTCGCGTTAAACACGTTCAACCTCTACTTTGCGCCGCCCTGTATCTCCCGGCTGACGTCGGTACACTGCTACCGGTGTACCGGGGAGACGGAGCAAGGGGCAGGCCGTTTTGATATTTTTGCGGAATGATCCAACTTATATATGTATTCCGTAAACTTTGGTTTCATGCTGTTTCAATAATCCATCATTCCTCAACGCCGCGCCGTACAAAAATCATGCGACACGGGAAAAAATCGAGAGTTGCAACCCGTGGTCCAGGGGGTGATTTGACACAACATAACATTAATTTATTTTAAAAGTATTTTATGCATAGATAATAGTTTTTCATATGCTATACGTTTTCGTTGGTCCAAAGAGGTAAAAACATAAAAAGAAAAAAGAAAAAAAAATCCATATAACGAAATGTAAGGTGAAACTCATCACGATATTTCTTATACGGCATTTAGATAGTTTATTTGTACTAATTTTCATAGTCTTTTCGTGATTCTAGGTTCCTAGTTAGAAACTAGGTAAATATGGGTTTGTATACTGTACACAGGGTGTCCCACGGCGATTAAGACAAGCAATATATCGGAACTGGCCAGTAGTAGGGAATTATAATTTTGGGGGTGTAAATTAGAGCAAACATAGTATCTTTTCTTATTATTGTATAATCCAATGAGGTATTTGTTTTTGGTCACGTGACGTCCGATTCGAAAATTTTAATGGGACACCCTATATATTTGTGACTTTTTGTGTTCCTCCCGATAAAACAATTCCAACAAACTAGCACACTTGGGGTCTAAAGTGATTAATTCAAGAGCTAAATACCTGTAACACTTGAGTTAATCACTTTAGACCCCAAGAGTCTTAGTTGGAATTGTTTTATCGGGAGTCACAAATATACAGGGTGTCCCATTAAAAATTTTGAATCGGACGTCACGTGACCAAAAATAAATACCTCATTGGGTGACACAATAATAACAAAAGATACTATATTTGCTCTAATTTACACTCCAAAAATTATAATTCCCTACTACTGCCCAGTTCCGATATATTGCTTGTCTTAACCGGAATTTAGGGTGGACACTTCCTGATCCACAGATTCAAGAATCTCATGTCTTAGTGTAAAAAACAGTTTATTGCCAACATATAACAATATTAACAATGCGATCTATCACGGTCTGCTTTGCACTAGCCGGTATCCCTCGGCCATGGCCTACGTAAAACTGAAAAACTCAAAACGGACGCGATGATGACATCGTTCTAGAAGGTTCTAGATAAGTCGATGGGACTAGGCCGCGGGAATCTCCTACAAATACAAATAGTGATATACAATGAACAAATAAATATGAATCAAATAGGTTGATCAGGTATCTGTCAAACAACTTTTAAGTGGGATTTATGATTCCATGGATTTGACATCGAACAACAGAAAACTCGGTTTAAGAATAAAAAACAGATGACTAGGAAAAAACTTAGTGATCTGTATAATCCAATCGGGATCACATACCGTACAAGAGAGAACTGGCCATATTTATGACTGATCCTAGATCACTTTCCGAACGTCAGGACCAGTGATCCAAGTGATAGGGTTAACCCGATCATAGTTTCCGTAAAGGCCTCTTGTGATTCTATCATATTATTATCAATTGCTCTCTTCAAAAATGAGTTAATGCCATACTGCATCAGATGGCCATAAAGTACCCTTAAATTGTAGCGTTATTTTCATCAGCCTAAAAGATATGGTCTGCATTAAAATGTACGGCATCACTTTTTCCTAATTTATTTATGTTAAGACTATTTAAAACAAGGGATAAAATGTAGAAAACCGCTATATTTCATTAATCTATGATACTTAAACTTTTGCAATAATTTGCAAAATCTTAGTTTTGGAATTTCTCTATAATCTTTTTAGAACAGCTTCTTTTGAACGGCAATACCATATAACAATTATTTTACAATATCATATTAAAAGTTCCCGTACAGGATCAAATGATTTTACAGGTTTTTAAATCAAGGATACGATGAAATTAAAATAGTTATTGATATACATTCAAATGAACAATCATTTTTTGACGGCATTATTTTTAATAGTACTTTTGAGTACTAGACAATGTTGTCGCATTATTTTTGTACGGCACTGCGGAATAATGGATTAGAAGCAGTATTGAAATAGTATGAAACTGATGCCGTACAAAATCAAATGACCAAATTTATCGTGAAAATTGTCGGAAAAAAAAATTCCGACTTTGTGGCGCAATATTTTTTTACGACACTGCGCGTTCTCTTGTTATCTTTCATGGATATATCGATGGTAAGAATGCCGTACAAAAATATATGACCAAAATGTACTCACTCGACCTGTACTTTTGAATTCTCACGTGCACTCAATAATTTTTTGACACGGGCCTGTAGTCTTATTAGACGAGAAGAACATGAAACCCAGATTAACCGTATCCTGTTCACTACCTGTTGTAGTGTTTTACGGTACTCTTCTGTAGGCTTTTAGAAACCGATGTTAGGGACAGTAACAATATTTTTGCGTTGGCATATCTGAAATTGTTGTGTCAAGTTTTTGCATCCAAGATATATTATGTACTTTTTAAAGTTGACCTTTTATTACGATACCATGAATAACACAAAAGACGTATATGTACTTGTGCACCAATTTATACCGTTTCTGGTTGATGGGACCTGTTGATAGTGCCATCAAAAAAAAAATGAAGTCAAGTTGATTGACTCAGTACTTCCCACACATTACGGTGATACCATTTTCCCATAGCATGATGAAGCTTTAGTCTGAGATCCCCTTGCAACAAAATCATCGCCAGTACCCCACCCCCCCCCCCAAATTGTCATATGCCGCTAGGTCTTTCCTGCACAGGTCAATGAACAGCCTATTATCAATAATACAAACTTTTTAGTTTTACAACACGCCTAAAATATCTAAAAACGAAGTTTGAGCTGTTTTCATATTTTTAGTTTTTTGATTATTGCTATGCTGCCACTGACACGATTTCTAACAAGCATACGCGTTTTCCATCCTCATCACAGTAATAATAATTTGTCAAAATTTCATTAGAATCAATTTAGTAGTTTCCACGTTACAAAATACAAAACGATCTAAAGCAATAAATTCTCGTATGTATACAGAGTCCCTTAGTTTCGGTAATAGGCAAGGCAATATTCAGATGGACCTAAAAAGGTGATTTATGTCGCTAGGTCTTTCTTCACAGGTCAGCGGACAGCCTATAATTAATACAGCAAATTTTTCAGTTTTTCATCCCCCCACCCCCCACTACCCGAATTTCACCCCCACCCAAAAAAACTCAGTAAATGATCAGGAACCTCTAAAACACTTAAAAACGAAGTTTGAGCTGTTTTTATATTTTTAGTTTTTTTATTGTTTCTGCGCCGCCACTGGCACGATTTATAGAAACCTTACGCATTTTCCATACTCGCCAAGGTAGTAATACTGTAGCAAAATTTCATTAAAATCAACTCAACAGTTTCTTCGTTACATAATATAGAACGATCTAAAGCAATACTCGTATGTTTATACCAGAAAAAATTCTAAGTCCTTTGGTTTCTGTAATAGGCAAGGCAATGTTCAGATGGATCTAAAAAGGTGATTTATGTCGCTAGATCTTCCTTCATAGGTCAGTGGACAGCCTATTATGAATACAGCAAATTTTTCAGTTTTTCAACCCCCTACCCCCCAACCACTCCAATTTCACCCCCACCCAAAAAAACTCAGATGATCAGGAACTTCTAAAACACTTAAAAACGAAGTTTGAGCTGTTTTTATATTTTCAGTTTTTTTATTATTTCTGCGCCGCTACTGGCACGATTTATAAAAACCATAAGCATTTTCCATCCTCGACATGGTAGTAATACTGTGTCAAAATTTCATTAAAATCAATTGAACAGTTTCTTCGTTACATTATATAGAACGATCTAAAGCAATACTCGTATGTATAATTGTATACATCGGAAATAGTTCTAAGTCCCTTAGTTTCTGTAATAGGCATAAGGCAATGTTCGGATAGACCAAAAAAATTATTTATGTCGCTAGGTCTTCCTTCACAGGTCAGTGGGTAGTCTGTTATGAATACAACAAATTTTTCAATTTTACAACCCCCCAACCCCCAACCACACCAATTTCCACCCCCACCCAAAAAAAGCTGAAAATGATCAGGAACACCTGAAACCCCTAAAAACGAAGTTTGGAGAATATTTGAAATTTTTCGTTTTTTGCTAATTACTCCGCCACCAATGCACCGATTTTCAAAATTATATCAGCATTACCTACTACGGCCCCACAGCACATCGCTGCCCAAATTTCATCACAATCCATGCAGCGGTTACTGGGATCACGAGGACAGAAAAATGCGTACAGACAGACCGACAGACAGACAGACAGACAGACCGACAGACAGACAGACAGACAGACAGACAGACAGACAGACAGACAGACAGACAGACAGACCGACAGACAGACAGACAGACAGACAGACAGACCGACGGAAATGAGTGACGTGGATTTTCGTTATGTAGACATCATGAAACGCCCAAAAAGTGTATTATCTCAAAATCGAAAGTTTTCGCGATCAAAATACTCCCCTCACCTATCGGTGTGGGAAGTAAAAGTTACGCAGACTCTCAAAACCTTAGTTCACGGAGTCGCGTCAGCTAACCATATATTTTCTTCATTTTTATACGGAAAACTAATCGACAAGAAACTGTAAATTCTCAGTATAATCACCGTGAAAATTTTACGCTACGTCCCCGAGTATTAGCAGTGCTTTGTCAGATATTCTGAGGATTTGTAGGCAATTATTTGTAAAGGTGGCACTCTATGCAGTGCACTTTATTTACAATATAGTTCTCACCTTGTTGGCGTGACATAACGCAAATATACATGACTTTATTAATACGACCTGAGAGTAAGAATAAATATCCATAAGCTTATGAATAACTCCTACTTGACCAGCCAAGGTTAGAATACAGCCTACGGATTCAAATCACTGATCTAAATACCTAAGCAAATCGTTACATCACGTCATCGTCTATTAAAGAAAACAATCGATTTACAATGCGATTTTAGACCATGAAATTGAACTTGAATAAAAAAGTGATTGCAGCAGATGCGAATAACAAGAGTGAGCTAATGGGTAGTTAGATGCGAACTGTTACATTTCATTTCGTCTTCCTTATGAAGATTCAGAGACCTTCGGCTCAAGAACACAAGAAACACATAACTGTTTTCTATTTAAAAACGGATAAAACCATTAAGAATATGCACCTTTCTGTTTGAGTTCCTCAAAATGATAAACATGATCGTGTTAATCTTTTTTGAAATATAAAGGTGCATTAATTTCTCTAATCAACTGGCAGACGATATAAAAAGGAGCTAGGCTTAGACACAGCGGGTATAATGAGTGAAATTGAATCGGTGAGTGGAAAAACAGTATAGGTCCAAAATTGACAGTTTTTTTCTGAGATAGCCAAAGTCATATTTCAACGTGATCCTTTCTGATGAGTTGAGAAACAGTATAACTAACACACGGTGTACGCGATACAACTCTGGTTGTTATATCGTTTTTCCACTCATATCCGATTGCCATACTTGCCGCCTGAGTTTGACAATCGACATGCGACAAGTTGGTGGCCAAGGGACTATAAAAAGAGGAAGTCAAGTTGATTGAATCAGTACTTCCCACACATTACGGTAGACAGCAAATTATTACTCTCCCATAGCATGAAGCTATAGTCTGAGATTCACCCCTTGCACCCAAATCATCGCCCGCCCGCAAAAAAGTGTATTATGCCGGTCTTTCTTTCACTGGTCCATGGACAGTCTATCATGAATACAACAGATTTTTCAGTTTTAAAATCCTCAACCCCCTAACCACCCCAATTTCATCCCCACCCAAGGAAAAGTAGATAATGATCAGGAACTCCTAAACGCCTAAAAATGAAGTTGAAGGAATATTTGAATTTTTTTATTTTTTGCTAATTACTCCGTCGCGTCGCCCATACACCGATTCCAAAGCTATAGCTGCATTACTTTCTACGGCCCAGAGCATATCGCTGCCCAAATTTCACCACAATCCATGCAGCGGTTACTGTGATTAGGAGGCTAGAAAATGCCAACAGGCAGACAGACCGACGGAAATGAGAGACGTGTATTTTCGTTACGTAGATACCACAAAACCTGTAAGTTGGTCGTGAAAGGAGATAATGAAACCTCAGTTTCAACTTGTCATCAGTTGATCTATGACAGTTCTACACCAGGGTATGTTTCCACTAGTGTTTTCATTGGAGGACTAGGTATTAATTGGTGGTCAAAGGATCTGTAACCCCGTCACAGTTGCATCAGAGTTCAATAACTTTTTTCATTAAGTGTCCAAAAAATCTTGTCGACAAGGCCAAGTCTGTCAAAAGTGCAGCCGGTACGTTTTCGGTAGCAAATCGATACTGCTGTGCATACACTATGTTCCTATATCCATTTGCCGAAGATGAGCTCATTAGACTTTTGAGATCAAAATTGAAGAACAAACAAACAGCTGGGTCAGATGAAATTCCCCCATTTATTTTGAAAAATGTGATTCACGTTATATCAGCTCCTCTTACCTATTCGATAAACATGTCTTTCGCAAAAGGTATGTATCCAAAAAAACTGAAAACAGGTAAAGTAATTCCTTTGTTCAAAAAAAACAGTCCCCATGATATAGAAAATTATAGACCGGTTACAATTACGGAAACCTTCTCAAAATTGTTCGAGTACGCTTTTATGGACAGATTAAATAATTTCATTATGAAGCATAATATTATCAGCGAGCAGCAGCACGGTTTCAGCCCAGGCAAGTCTACGATAACGGCTCTTTATAAGTATTACATTAACATTTTGGATTACATTGAGGCGGGGGAATGTCCTGTGTCAATATTTATTGACATGAGCAGGGCATTCGATTGCGTCAATCATTCAATTCTATTATCAACTTTGGAGGAATATGGCATAAGAGGAGTCTCTCTCGAGTGGGTCAAATCATTCCTCTCAGATAGGCAACAATACGTAGCATTAAAATATTCTGAAAATATGGCAGCAAATGAGGTACACTCAGATATGGTAGCTTCAAACATTGGAGTTCCACAGGGATCTATTTTGGGCCCTCTTTTATTTATATTATATATTAATAACATCAAACACGTTATCGCAGGGCAAGATCATATTTTGTATGCAGATGATTTAGCTATAACGGTGAGTGACGAGAATGACGGTAACTTGTGTATGCTCTGTAATAGTGTTACAAACAACGCTGTATCTTACTTATATGATTTGGAACTTTATACTAATTTTCAGAAAACTAAGTGTCTCAGATTCCACAACGTTCAAAATTATGTCGATCCTTTAGATCTTAATATAATCAATACAAATCTCGATACAAGTGCGTATAAGTCAGTCAAATTCCTGGGACTGCATATTGAAGATACAATGTCATGGAAAATACACTGTGATAATTTAACGTCCAAGCTATCGTCGTTCATCTTCTTATTTAAAAACCTAAGAACGGTATTATATACCTCTCAGTTACTTTCTGTATACCATGCCCAAGTGGAATCGCGCCTGCATTATGGGGTTGGTTTATGGGGATGCTCAGCTCATTCTCAGAAGGTGTTCATTTCCCAAAAAAAGATCTTACGAAGTATTGCTGGTATCCCCAATACAGAGACATGCCGTAGCATTTTTATAAATTTAAAAATTTTAACCCTCCCATGTTTATATATTTTCGAAATATGTGTATACGTTTTTAAAAATAAAAACAGTTTCCCAATAGTGAATCACGTACACGATAAACATACAAGAAGTAAAAACTTATTGTTAGTGCCATTTGCTAGATGCAAGTCAACTGCAAACTCTCCCAAGGTGATGGGACCGAAAATTTTCAATCGTCTACCGGACTATATAAAGAATAACACCAATATAAATACATTTAAACGAGAACTGAAAAAGTATCTATGGGAAAAGTGTTTTTATAATGTGTCTGATTTTCTGTGACGTTCATCCTTCTGTGGCGTAATTGTTTTTCTATTTATTAGTGCAAAGTAGTTTTTAAGGGCTCTTTTAATGTATTTGACCATCCTTATACAGTTATCTGTCTATGGAAAGTAAACGAATTGAATTGAATTGAATTGAATTAATATGTTCAAAATACTTAAGTCAAATATCATCCCCGTTTCTCCAAACAAAGTAGCCTACAAGAAACCATTACTAAGCAATGCAAAGAAAACCATTGATTTAAAAAGAGTCATAAAGTACATGGAAGGTGAAATTTTGGATTTTACTGCCATACTACCCCTTGGGAGACAGTCTAAAGCTGATATAATTTGTAGACATACATTAATAAATGCATCTCAATTTGGAGTATGTACATTTTTTATGTTTACTAAATATTGAGTGGAAAAATAGTTTAACTCCAGGTTCTTTTTTTTTCTTTACAGCCCTTCAGAACACACTTATAGGAACCTGTTCAGTAAGTTCTTATAGAGGAAGTCATTTTACTTCCCACACCGATAGGTGAGGGGAGTATTGTGATCGCGAAAATTTTCGATTTTGAGATAATACACTTTTTGGGCGTTTCATGATGTCTACAGAACGAAAATCCACGTCACTCATTTCCGTCGGTCTGTCTGTCTGTCGGTCTGTCTGTCGGTCTGTCTGTCGGTCTGTCTGTCGGTCTGTCTGTCGGTCTGTCTGTCGGTCTGTCTGTCGGTCTGTCTGTCGGTCTGTCTGTCGGTCTGTCTGTCGGTCTGTCTGTCGGTCTGTCTGTCGGTCTGTCTGTCGGTCTGTCTGTCGGTCTGTCTGTCGGTCTGTCTGTCGGTCTGTCTGTCGGTCTGTCTGTCGGTCTGTCTGTCGGTCTGTCTGTCGGTCTGTCTGTCGGTCTGTCTGTCGGTCTGTCTGTCGGTCTGTCTGTCGGTCTGTCTGTCGGTCTGTCTGTCGGTCTGTCTGTCGGTCTGTCTGTCGGTCTGTCTGTCGGTCTGTCTGTCGGTCTGTCTGTCGGTCTGTCTGTCGGTCTGTCTGTCGGTCTGTCTGTCGGTCTGTCTGTCGGTCTGTCTGTCGGTCTGTCTGTCGGTCTGTCTGTCGGTCTGTCTGTCGGTCTGTCTGTCGGTCTGTCTGTCGGTCTGTCTGTCGGTCTGTCTGTCGGTCTGTCTGTCGGTCTGTCTGTCGGTCTGTCTGTCGGTCTGTCTGTCGGTCTGTCTGTCGGTCTGTCTGTCGGTCTGTCTGTCGGTCTGTCTGTCGGTCTGTCTGTCGGTCTGTCTGTCGGTCTGTCTGTCGGTCTGTCTGTCGGTCTGTCTGTCGGTCTGTCTGTCGGTCTGTCTGTCGGTCTGTCTGTCGGTCTGTCTGTCGGTCTGTCTGTCGGTCTGTCTGTCGGTCTGTCTGTCGGTCTGTCTGTCGGTCTGTCTGTCGGTCTGTCTGTCGGTCTGTCTGTCGGTCTGTCTGTCGGTCTGTCTGTCGGTCTGTCTGTCGGTCTGTCTGTCGGTCTGTCTGTCGGTCTGTCTGTCGGTCTGTCTGTCGGTCTGTCTGTCGGTCTGTCTGTCGGTCTGTCTGTCGGTCTGTCTGTCGGTCTGTCTGTCGGTCTGTCTGTCGGTCTGTCTGTCGGTCTGTCTGTCGGTCTGTCTGTCGGTCTGTCTGTCGGTCTGTCTGTCGGTCTGTCTGTCGGTCTGTCTGTCGGTCTGTCGGTCTGTCTGTACGCGTTTTTCTGTCCTCGTGATCTCAGTAACCGCTGCATGGATTTTCATGAAATTTAGGAAGCGATGTGCTGTGGGGTCGTAGTAGGTAATGCTGTTATAATTTTGAAAATCGGTGCATTGGCGGCGGAGTAATTAGCAAAAAACGAAAAATTTCAAATATTCCCCAAACTTCGTTTTTAGGCGTTTTAGGTGTTCCTGATCATTTTCTACTTTTTTTGTGTGGGGGTGGAAATTGGGGTGGTTGGGGGTTGGGGAGTTGTAAAATTGAAAAATTTGTTGTATTCATAATAGACTACCCAATGACCTGTGAAGGAAGACCTAGCGACATAAATAACTTTTTTAGGTCTATCCGAACATTGCCTTATGCCTATTACAGAAACTAAAGGACTTAGAATTTTTCTGGTGTAAACATATATGAGTATTGCTTTAGATCGTTCTATATTATGTAACGAAGAAACTGTTCAATTGGTTTTAATGAAATTTTGACACAGTATTACTATCGTGTCGAGGATGGAAAATGCGTATGGTTTTTATAAATAGTGCCAGTAGCGGCGCAGAAATAATAAAAAAACTAAAAATATAAAACCAGCTCAAACTTCGTTTTTAAGTGTTTTAGAAGTTCCTGATCATTTTCTGAGTTTTTTTGGGTGGGGGTGAAATTGGGGTGGTTGGGGGGTGGGGGGTTGAAAAATTGAAAAATTTGCTGTATTCATAATAGGCTGTCCACTGACCTGTGAAGGAAGATCTAGCGACATAAATCACCTTTTTAGATCCATCTGAACATTGCCTTGCCTATTACAGAAACCAAAGGACTTAGAATTTTTTCTGGTGTAATCATACGAGTATTGCTTTAGATCGTTCTATATTATGTAACGAAGAAACTGTTGAATTGATTTTAATGAAATTTTGACACAGTATTACTACCGTGGCGAGGATGGAAAATGCGTATGGATTTTATAAATCGTGCCAGTGGCGGCGCAGAAACAATAAAAAAACTAAGAATATAAAAACAGCTCAAACTTCTTTTTTAAGTGTTTTAGAGGTTCCTGATCATTCACGGAGTTTTTTTGGGTGGGGGTAAAATTCGGGTGGTTGGAGGGTTTGGGGTTGAAAAACTGAAAAATTTGCTGTATTAATAATAGGCTGTCCGCTGACCTGTGATGGAAGACCTAGCGACATAAATCACCTTTTTAGGTCCATCTGAACATTGCCTTGCCTATTACCGAAACTAAGGGACTTAGAATTTTCTGTATACATACGAGTATTTATTGCTTTAGATCGTTTTGTATTTTGTAACGTGGAAACTATTAAATTGATTCTAATGAAATTTTGACACATTATTATTACTGTGGTGAGGATGGAAAACGCGTATGCTTGTGAGAAATCGTGTCAGTGGCAGCGTAGCAATAATCAAAAAACAAAAAATATGAAAAAAGCTCAAACTTCGTTTTTAGACGTTTTAGGGGTTCCTGACCGTTTTGTACCTTTTTTGGGTGGGGGTTGTAAAACTGAAAAGTTTGTATTATTGATAATAGGCTGTTCATTGACCTGTGCAGGACAGACCTAGCGGCATATGACAATTGGGGGGGGGCGGGGGGGGGGTACTGGCGATGATTTTGTTGCAAGGGGATCTCAGACTATATCTTTAAGCTATGGGAAAATAATAAACTGGTATCACCGTAATGTGTGGGAAGTACTGAGTCAATCAACTTGACTCCATTTTTTTATATTATTTTTGTAGACTTCATTGCTGTAAAATGAAAATTTTAGAGTCAAAACATATATTTTTGTTTTCCTCAAAACAAGGATTTTGGAGATGTATTGGTTTTCCACTCACTGATTCAATTATAAACCACCATATACTCGGATCAGTCACGGACTCTAGGACTCTCCAAGTGCCCAAACAAAGATACTTCATCGAAGACACGAAAGGAAGATGAGTGACAGTTTCATATCACCCTCCGATCTTTCGGAACTCAAGTATGACTCCAAGTTAGAACTGGGGGCAGGAGCGAGAGTAGCTAGTAGTAATGCAAGAGTTGAAATCCCAGTAAACCACAATCTTCCAAGCAGAAATGATATCCATAGAGTTGAGAGTCAGGGAGCTGAACAAAAGACCCCTGACAAACAAATCTATAAAAATCTTTTCAGATAGCCCGGCTTCCCTGAGATCACTGAGCTCCAAACGAAATGCCTCAAGACTCGTATGGACTGCATACTCCTCTTCAATAAACTTGGAAAAATGTAACTTTGGGTTAGATTCCAGGTCATAGCGTAGTGGAAGGCAATGTATTGACCGACACACTCGCAGGAGGAGGAACCATCTCTGTGTTCGTATAGGACCAGAACCATTTGCCAGCGCTGCCGAGAAAACCATCACAGATTGGACAGAGAGGAAAGCACTCCCCACTGGCGAGATGAATCAGGACTACTACACTCGAAGGTATTCATATTCATACTACACCCCTCTAGTCAGACCCCCTCGAAGATGATAAAAATGGAGCAGGAACGATCTGCGCATTCTGGTTGGTCTGTTGACGGGCCACCGTCGTCCGAGGAACTACTTGGGGATGACAGGTCTAAAGCAAACAACAAACTGTCATTTCTGCTGTGTGGAGAACGAAACAATGGAGCACATATAGTGCTGCTGTCCAGTACTGGAAAGTGCTAATTTTCAGACTTTCGGATTCAGCCAACTGAAACATACTGACTCCAAGGTAGTTTCACTTGAAACGGATATCGCCTTCGTCAAGAGGTGTGGATTGTACGGTGAACTTTACGTAGCTGTGAGCGACAATAAAAGGAGGCGTAATCGCCCCGCTCAATTTCAACCTAACCTAACAATTTTGATAACTGAAGCATTGAACGAATTAATGTAAGAAGGAATAAGAAGTAGAGAGGCTTTCTGGTGATAAAACCCACCAGTGTATAAGCTTACAGGCGGGCCCTTCTCCTTACTCTAGTTCCAAAGTCTTGCCTATCTTACTTCTTCAGCTTCGAGGGCCCTTGAACGCAGTATAGTCTACATATTCGCAAGGGCGTCACAGCGACATATACTACGTTTCCACGGGATTTATAAACTGTTCTCAAAACGTTTTGTGGTTTCGGATTGTCGGTATTTCGACGACAGGTTTCGAAACGGTTTTCGAAACGCTTCCAAAACATTTTCAACTGACACTCTTGACAAACGTCATTTCCTAGTCTTATAACCTGTTTTTTCTTATTTGACATGAATCTTTAGGTGATTTTTAGTTCGGAATTCAAACAAACTTCAATAAACTACCGATAGCGACAGTAGACAGCTACGCACTGTGCACCGATCATTTCAAAACGTTTTGAAAGTGACAGCTGGTGTTTCCACGACATTTGGGTCTCGATACGATCCCAAAAATTAGCGAATCGACATTGAACAGAAAACGTTTTGAAAACGCATCCAATTGACGTTTCCACGACATATTTAAAAACTCAAAACGTTTTGAAAACGTTTTCAAAACCCATGGAAACGTAGTATATGAATGTGTGCCAAGGACTCCTCCTCCTCGTAACAGCGTGCACACGTTTTCTTTATTGTCAGCCTCCCGCAAAGGCTCAAAGCCTATGATGGCGCTGTAGAAACGTTGCGAAAGTATAAGTGTCAGTGCGCGTTAGGAAACAAATTCCCCGCAGCTCATTCCACAGCGTCAAAGTTCTCCAAAAGAAGAAATGCTGGAAGAGACTGGTTCGGGGAGGAGGGACTTCGACCTGGTAAGGATGAGCTCGCAGAGGTTCTCTAGGGTTCCTCGTTAGGACAGCCTTTGCTGTGTTACTTGGGAGAGCTCACTCGAACATCTTCCGTGATAGAATCTGTAGAACAGGGACAGGTCAGCCACCTTTCTTCGATGTTCCAGGCTGTGCAGGTCCTTTGTGAGGTTAGGCGTATCGATTAGTAGAATTTCTCTCTTCTGGATAGCGTCCAGAAGCTTTAGAGAGTGCCTCGGGCCGCATCCCCACACATGGGAGCAATACTCCAACGATGGTCGGATATGTGTGCCCTGTAGAACAGCAGCAGTTGCTGTGGAGTATACAGCTTTCTACAGCGGAACAAAAATCCAAGCTGCTGGGATGCCGTTTTAGCAATAGTGACGACTTGGTTCCGCCAGGACATGTTATTGTTGCTTTTTATAATAATAATAATAATAATAACCACCTTGTACAAGATCATCACCGCAACAATAGGCAAAAGGATTGAACAGCACCTTACTCAAAACAACATCCTGACCGGAGAACAGAAAGGATGTAGAAAACAAAGCCAAGGTTGCAAAGAACAACTAATAATTGATAGTGTGATCATGGAGCAAACTAGAAAAGAACACAGGAACCTCCATACCTGTTTCATCGATTATAAAAAAGCTTTTGACTCTGTACCCCATAGCTGGCTAACGAAAACTCTTCAAATATATAAAATTAATCCAACCCTTCGTCAGTTCCTTACAAGAATCATGGAGACATGGAGAACCAACATACATCTTAAAACTCAGGACGGTCATATCCAAACGGAGGAGCTATACATAAGACGCGGTATCTTCCAGGGTGATTCACTCAGTTCACTGTGGTTCTGCCTTTGTTTAAATCCACTCTCCAACGCACTTAACAACACAAATTATGGTTTCAACATCAGACACCAGAAAGTTAATCAACACAGAATCAGTCATCTTCTCTACATGGATGATATAAAACTGTACGCAGCCACTGAAGTGCAACTGAAGGAATTACTCAAAATAACAGAAGTTTGTACGTCAGACGTCCGGATGGAATTCGGAATGAGCAAATGCAAGGTGCTCCACATCCATAAGGGCCAATGGAAGAACCATTCCGAACAGGAAATATTAACTGGCGAGACTCTGGATAACATGGAGAAGGACGAAACGTACAAGCACCTAGGCTTCAATCAGAACATTAAGATTGACCACTCAGAGGTTAAGGCTCAACTAACACAAGAGTTTAGAGACCGTCTCATTACACTTCTGAAAACAAAATTGAACTCCAAAAATCTTACGAAAGCAATTAACACATTTGCGATACCGGTTCTCACATACTCCTTTGGTATCATCAAGTGGTCGCACACTGATATTGAAAACATCAACATACTCATATGAACGGAACTCACAAAGCACAGAATGTCTAATCCGAAAGCGTGCAGGGAAAGGCTTACGATAGACAGGAAACATGGGGGCAGAGGAATTATAGACATACAGTCACTTCACACAAGACAAATAAAAACACTCAGAGACTTTTTCCAAAGCAAAGAGACAAACTTACATAGATCAATAGTAAAAGCAGACAAAAACTATACTCCACTCATCCTATCCCGCCCAGATCACCCAGCGGACGCACACAATCACATAGAATTACAACAAGAAAAAATAAACACCTGGTCACAAAAAGCACTTCATGGCAAGCACAGATACCGCGTTACACAAGACCACATTAATGAAAGACAATCATACACCTGGCTGCAGGATGGCCAACTGTTTCCAGAAACCGAGGGTTTTATGCTTGCCATCCAGGACCAAGTGATTGCGACAAGGAACTACATGAAATACATAATTAAAGATACATCCATAACCGACGACAATTGCAGAAAGTGCCACCAACAAAAAGAAACAATAGACCACATAACAAGCGCATGCAAAACTCTAGCTGGAACCGAGTACACAGCTAGGCATAACTCTGCAGCCAAAGTCATTCACCAAGCACTAGCCACAACAAACAAGCTAATAGAAAACACAGATCCATATTACAATTACACACCGACATCAGTACTCGAAAACAATGAATATAAACTATACTGGGACGTTGAAATACATACCGATAAGACTATCCCGGCAAATCGGCCAGATATAGTTTTCCAGTCGAAGGCAGACAAAGTTACCTATTTGATAGATATTGCTATTCCCAACGATACGAATATCCAAAACGCCTACGCTGGGAAGATGTCTAAATACACGGACCTTGCGATAGAAATAAAACGACTCTGGAAGCAAAACAAAGTTACCATTGTCCCCCTAATTATGTCTGTCTCAGGCCTCACACCAAACACATTTACACCACACCTACAACAGTTAGGCCTAGACGAAAGGTTACACAAAATATTTCAGAAGTCTGTAATCCTGAAAACCTGCAACATAGTTCGATCTTTCCTAAATTCCGATCCGTAATAGTTCAGGTGCTGACTTGGCACAGCCCGTCAACACCCGTTGCTACCGCAGTCATGCGAGAGAAACTTGGAAAATCAGAATAATCTTTATCGGTTCAGTAGACCACCATTTGGTGGCATTGAACATGTCAGAAAATTGCAATGGGAAATATATAAACATATTAATATTCACGTACATATGTAAAAAATATTATATACATATATACAAGAGGAGAACAGTGAGAAACAAAAAAAAAATATGAACAATACAGTCGACAACACTAAAAGACATACATAATTTTATAGTAAATAAGCTACATAGGCACTCTCCAATAGGATACTATACTAGTTGTGGATCTTGGAGGTACTCGTCTACAGAGTAACAAGATTTCTGTTTTAATATTAATTTCAATTTAAATCTATATGTTTCCAAAGGTAAGGTCTTGAAAGTATTTGGCAATTTATTGAACAATTTTATAGCCATGTGCTTTGGGCTATTTTCTGTAGTAGATAACTTGTGTGCAGGTATTGGCAGTACAAGAGAATTTCTGCTGTAATATCTATTGTGATCATTGAGCTTCGCAAATTCATTAAAGTTAGTTTTGGCATATGCTAATAACTCAAAAATATAAATACATGGTAGTGTTAGTATACCCAGTTTCCTAAAGGAGCCTCTACAGCTATCCCTTCTTCTTAGGCCTAAAATTAAGCGCACTACTCTTTTTTGCATAGTAAACACTCTACCAGCCTCTGTGGAGCATCCCCAAGTAATTATTCCATACGAAATTGTGGAATGGAGTATCCCCGAAAGCTTGACGGAAGATGACTCGATTATTGAGTGATCCTCCATTTCCACAGTTGGTAAGCCAAAGTGAGACTTCTTTGAGGGCGTAGAGTCGTTTGCCACCCCTATCACATACAAGTGACATCTAAAGGCTGGAAGCTAGATAGCAGCACTGATAGTGACACCGAGTAACCTTGGCAGGCTTCTGTCCAGTGAGAGACAGATCCGCCCCATCTTGGCCAGAGGTCCTTATATAAGTTATCTAGGTGGAAAAACTCAAGGGATAAATAGCTCCCCAAAATCTATTTTTTAGATGAATCCATGTATGTAAATCGATAGGGCTCCCAGGAAATCTATTGAAATTTATAAAGAGGTTAATGACAGTATGGGCACTCATGCGCTATGGACAGGTAGCAATTTGAGATAATGAAATGACTAACACTCTTAAGAGAGAGCTGTGCTATAATTTTGTGTAAAAGACTCAAAAATAATATACAAATCCAACATGTATAAACCTAGTGAATGACGTAAAAGTCTGATTATCTTGAGGTATGTGATTGTACCCTCACACCCAAGAATAATTTTGGGCAAACTTTGATTGCTTTGCAAGTACTCTGGTGATCATATTATCGGGGTCATTTTAGGATTAAGGAAGCATGTGTGGAGTTCTGCTGGAACATGCATATTCATTATTTTGATATCTGAAAGTAGTCTTTCTAGTAAGCTGCTTCTCACTTTTTTAGCCGTATTCGATTTTTCCTGTCACCCTGCTCCATCTTCACTTGTTGCTGAAACTTTAGCGTCCACAGTTACTTTAAATACTTCGGGTAACGAAAATTACAAGGCCTCCAAACTTTTGCCTTAACATCTCCGCACTGGTGTAAATAATTCAGTTGTCGCCACAAAAATGCACGGATATCCACAAAAATCTGCAGAGATCTACTAAAATTCACGGATTATGTTATAAAGCGAATAATGTTTGTTTTGAACTTAGGGGCATTAAGTAGTCACCTCAACTTCGGGCTGACTATGGAAACGGACCTTAATGGCCAAATTTCAATTTGTAAGTAAGCTTTCATTGTACCTAGTTTATTGTTTACTTAAATCTTAAATGTAATTAGACATCGTATATATTAAACAAAAGTGTAATCAAACATCATATATCATAAAACCAAGTATACTCTATCAAAGGTTGTATGTAGTGGATACCATAATAGTATATCACTTTCTTCTACGCAAGACGTGTGTAGCTTAAACGTATTAAATAATAGCAAACAAGTATTTGATTGCAGTTCCGCTAGCGTTGGCACCATTGTCACCATTTTCTGCACTGCAAGTTCAATTTCAGGGACAGAAGCCATGGCCATATTACATTATACTAACTTGTCTTTATTTATAGTTTACAAATAACAGTAACGAATTGTGCAATGTTTTGTTTAAATATCTGTGTTACTTAATTGAATAAATTTGCTTACAATTAATGGTAGCCAAGCTTATGTCGAATGGCTATGTAGAAGCCTTATCAGGGTTAAACATAGTTGTAGTTTTGAATTTTAGTTGTCATGCTACTAGAAGTATAAATCTATAAATTATTTTTTAAATGTAGGATAGAAAAGGAAGGCAAGGAAGCCATGTCAGGTAACTGAACTTTATAGGCAACTAAAGAACATATATCACAATGACGGATACTAGCTGCCAGATGACGTATCCTGGAGACAGCAGAGGTATATGAAATTTAATAAAATACTACAGCACCTGTATGTGGATATTGAGCTGCTTAAAAAAATTGTGGCTATACCCCAAATAGTTGCTCACTCGAGCAGTATAAGATGCTCGTTAGCAAAATTCATCACCATCTTGTAAAATCAAATACACGAAACATACCTTCCCAAAAGTAAGTTTTTGTGGATTTTTGCTTTTCATCTTGCTTCTCTGCTGAGGAGCAAAAAGATGAGCAGTTTACTCGCTAAATTTAAGGGATAGTAAGCAATGTAAATTTGAAAGTTCATCTCTGTGGAAAATTTTTCTGACATTTTGGAGTCAAATAATCACAGGCGGCTGTGTTTGAAAATAACAAGATACTAACAGGCTCAAATTTTAATCAAGCAGTCCTCATACCCTCCATCTTTACTTACTCCAGCTTTGATTATAACAAAATAACAGTAGTAAAATTAATAAAGCTAAAATAAACATAAATATGAAAATTATTACTATTTCGAACATTCTCAATTGAGGACTCTAGATCTCTTTATTCGATCCAAAACAGTGAGTAGAGAATCTAATTGTCGAGGACAGAGACATGTTGGTGAAACCCTAAAATTTTTTGCAATTATCGAGGATATTCTTATAGAAAATCAAATTGGTAAGTAGTTCAATATACACGGTGAGATTTTAGTACCGGATCGATCGATAACTTCACTACTATAAAAGATAGCAAAAAAGTTGTATATTAAAGTTATAGCTCGGGACATGATCCTTGCTCAGAAAATATTTTTGATTATACAGGGTGATCCATAACTTCGTGGTGATGCAAACATATATTTTTTGAATGAGACACCTTATATGTTATTCCATATTTAGATTCTACTAATAATTCCCCTTCTTAAAATATAAGATATTGTAACATCACACAGGGTATTTCTAAAGTTATGACCATTTATATACCTATCCAAATCGCTGTCAACTGAACGTACTGTATATCAAAACATAATGTATCAAAAATTATTTTTTTCACATGGAAAGATAAAAAAATGTCCTTTAAGTAGTTTTAAAATAGGCTATAAAAAAACCGACGACGTATATTCGTATACAGGGCGATGTAGAATGCAAAATCTAGGTTTTCGCTTTTTTTTAAATGTAACCCCTAATATTTTATTATACCAAAGAATTGCTTTTAATATGCTCTTTCATCTTTGTATAGCACTTGTAACATCTACATCCATCAGTTTCCGAGATATTTCGATTTTTCTGCAAATTTCAAATATACTTCCTATTTGTGTACTGAAGGTTATATATTTTGAGACAGTGCGATCGAGTTTGTTTTATACTTAATTATCAAAGCAGATCTATCAGGTGCGCTTTGAAATATTGGCAGATTTCATAACCTGCTCAAATAATTTCATTATGTGCGAACAACGAGCTTTAAAAATGAATTTTTCCAAGAACAAATAGCAGATATTTAGGAGAATCCTTGACAAGGTGCCTACTTGCCTCTAGAATCTAGAATATACCAACTAATAACAGCAGTATCCAGAACGGAGGCAGCCTAAGACTGATACATTTGGAAGACTGAAGAATCGTTTTATTCGAACTGTATCGGTTAATATTTTATAGCCTGCTTGATAGATCTGCTTGATAATTATGCATGACGTCTATAAAATTGTTTCCCCAGCATACTTGACTAATTATAATCTCATTAATTCAGTGTTTTGACTGTACAAATAAAATTCGATAATATTTTCTCAAAATAATTAAATTTCAGGACACAAATAGGAGGTATATTTGAAATTTGCAGAAAAATCGAAACATCTTGGAAACTTATGGTTACCCATAGCCTTCTAGGGGGTGCAGTCGCACCCCTCTGCCCATACCTGACTACACCCTTGAGCCCGAGTAAGAAGTAGGTTCTTTACCCACATTATACAGGGTAAGTCAAGCTCAACGCCTCGGAATCTTGTGACCAAACGATACCACTTTTCGAAAAATCGACTTTGCGAGTGTATGTAGGTCGAGTTGGACTACATTTTAAAAATAATGACTTTTATACAGGGTGTCTAATAAAAGCGTGACATATCAAAGTTATGTTTTTTTAAATGGAACACCCTGTACATTATTGCATATTTATATTCCTGGGTGCATTTTAGTGTGACTCTATGTATCACACATGGTACTTTAAGCGAACCGTTTAGGTGCAAATCACAATTTTGGATATAGGTAGATGTCACAAAAAAATTGAATATCGCAGCTATTATAAATCTTAGAGGGCTGTGACTTTGCCGTGTTACTAAGCACGAAATGTGTCAGCTTACGTTAGACGGCCGAGTTCGAATTACATTTGTACTTGGAGAAATCGGTAGATCAATTAAGGAAACTTCAATCAAAGGTAACTTGATTTTTTCAAATGGGAATGCATAATTTTTTTTATACGATCAAATGTGCAATTTAGATAGGCTTTCTGATTATATCAGGTTGTGAATATCAATCTATGGTAGTTTTTATTAATTTTCGAGATTTCAGTCAAATCAGTGTTTTTCAATTTCCTTACCAAAAAACAAACTAGCAGGCCATGAAATATAAACAAAGTCGTATTCAGATGGAAGGAAACAATTAATTTAGCAAAAAGATCCAGCAGAACTAGAGTAAAAGAACAAGATTATAAAATTCCCTACAACAAATCAACTCTAACCAGAAACAACGGCGGTAACATGTCTAAGGTTAAAGAGAAGCTGGAGTACGACATAAATGGATAATTTTTACAGCCTACTAGCGACTGCAATGTACTAGAGATTAAAAATTTTCAAACTCACTGAACACTGAAATGAAAGCAAAACTTTCAGCGATCGTTGCCGTCAGTCTAATATCTTCAGAACGCAATTTCACATTTAATGGTATAAAACAGTAGTCATTTCCGTCAAAGTCAAAAGTAATGATACCTCTCACTGTCGTCCTTTAAATTTTTCAGTATCTATTAGCAAGGTCGCAAAAAAGGAATACTGACAAATCATATTTTAATTTTCTGCCAGGTAAATTATGTTTAATAATTTGAGCAGATTTTTAATTTATTCTTCATTTTCGGCGATCTTCCTTATGAGTATTGAAGAATTTGCAGAACTCCAGTCAGAGGTATCGGTTACTATTTTTTTAAATCATGAAATGTGAAATTTTATTCTGAAGCTATTAAACTGCCAGCAACATTACGTAGTAGATTTCCTTTCATTTCAAAATTCACAATGGTTTTGTGAATCGTCAATCTTTAGAATATTGTAGTAGCCGGTATGCTGTGAAAAATACCCATTTCTGTCGCATTCCAGCTGCTTTTTGACCTTAGATGTGTTATGTCTGCTATTTCTGGTTAGAATTGATTTGTTGTAAGTCATTTTTATAACTTTGTCCCTTTACTCTAGTTCGTCCGTAACTATCTGCTAAGTTAGTTGTTTTGTTCCATATGAACAGTTTTTTGTTTATATTTCATGGCCTGCTAAGCTGCTTGTAGGTAGGAAAATTGAAAAACTCCGGTTTTACTCAAAATTTGAAATTAAATCAAAACTACCAGAGATTGATATTTACAACCGCATATCATTAGAAAGCTTATCAAATTGCACATTTGATCGTATAAAAAAAAATATGCATTCCCATTTGAAAAAATCAAGTTACCTTTGATTGAAGTTTCCTTAATTGATCTACCGATTTCTCCAAGTACAAATGTAATTCGAACTCGACCGTCTAACGTAAGTTGACACATTTCATGCTCAGTAACACGGCAAAGTCACCAACCCTCTAAGATTTATAGTAGCTGCGATATTCAATTTTTTTCTGACATCTACCTATACCCAAAATTGTGATTTGCACCTGAACGGTTCGCTTAAAGTCCCATGTGTGATACATAAGGTCACACTAAAATGCACCCGGGAATCTAAATATGCAATAATATATAGGGTATTCCATTTAAAAAAACATAACTTTGATATGTCACGCTTTTATTAGACACCCTGTATAAAAGTCATTATTTTTAAAATGTAGTCCAACTCGACCTACATACACTCGCAAAGTCGGTTTTTCGAAAAGTGGTATCGTTTGGTCACAAGATTCCGAGGCGTTGAGCTTGACTCACCCTGTATGTTATACAGCGACTATCAAATTACTTTTGAGCAGGTGAGTTATAAAAGATAATTCACCCTGTTTGTTTATAGGTAGTATAAACCTTACCTGTTCAAAAGAACTGCTTTCAAAACAGGAAATAATAAATAGAACTACCCTGATTTACTGCGGACTTTACACTTCTACACCTTGCTCATTTAGGCATTTATCTGACCATAAATTATAAATCGGTGTACACTAATGTATGAGAGGTATGAAAACACTATCACTCCATTTGTTTATGAAAGTGAAATGTATAATCGTACGTAATATGACTATAAATGAAGCAGACAAAATGAAATATGAATACATAAATGAATAACATGACAGAACGGTCCCGCCGAAGAAAGTGATATAACGAATCCTGAAACTGGCGTAATGTTGGACTTGACTGAAGTGGTCATTTGCATACAAACACAAAGGTAAGATAAAAGTAAGCCGTTCGCTGTTCGCCAGCAAAGTCGGTTGGCGGTATTACCTAACAGCAAGGCGTTCTCCTTAAAGGCAGATTTCTGGGCCAGACGCACTCGGTAAAAGTAGAACTTTTCATTCGGCGGACGGTGGACGTGCCTGCTGCAGCTTGGATAAAAATATCTCAAATGGATGTTGTTATGCATAAAGGAAGTTATACCTATGTATAAGGTGCCAAAATGGCTGGTGCACGTATAAAAATGGTTAACTAAAAATGTGACAAATTTTTGTCGTTCCATGGAAAATGCACTGTACTTTAAAATTTTTAGTAGTGAGGCGTTAGAGCTTAATTGCCCTAATAGTTTCCGCAGCAAAGGGATCAAACAGAATCCCATCCTAAGCTCTTTGCGAACATTGAGATGCATATGCTCTCCTGGTCTTTCCTCCTGGTCTACATTCACATAGGAGCTCCTGCTTTAATTCAAGGACAGTCGAAGATAACATGCTTAGCTGCTTCCTATACATCATCATACTTCCTGCATAATAGATTTGTCACATCAATCCCTAGCTTTTGTAGATGTGCATTGAATGTCCAGTGGGCAGTTTTAAATCCAACTAGCTTTCTTAGTTCCTTTCTGCTCAGTCTGAGAGCGCCTGCGCACGAGGGTCCCCTCAGTATCCTCTTAGACTGAATCCCCACCATTCTGTTCCAGCGCTTCGCTTTTGGTGCTCACCCAACTGGTGACAACTGTCCATACTATGTTGTATGGTATACCACGTATACCAGTTCTGGCCCGATGAGAGGGAGCTCTGCACCTTTCTTGGCACACCTTTCGGCCCTCTCATTACCACCCACTCCTACGTAACAAGACACCCAAGATGATGTTACCTTGTTGACCTTCGCCAGTATCTTTAGGGTATTATGGCAGTTTATCACTATTTTTGAATAGTGGTTACGTGCCAGTGTTATCAGAGGCATATTTTTTATTTACTTACATGTTTAGTTTTTTATTCTCAACGCTTGAGAAGCTTTCTAATTCCACCAGCTGATGGTGAATGATTCAGGTAACGGCTGCAGAAAGTATCTCCAGACGCGATTTTAGCTTGTGCTTCCCATACTCTCGGAATGCAGGGGCCTAGGAAGCATTGAGTGCTTTACATCAACTATCGTTTTGCAGTATATCAAGGCCTTGGATGACATTGCGATCAGACATCAGATGTCACTTATTTGGGTGCCGAGTCATGCTGGAGCACAGCATAATAAACAACGAGCATAATATCTCTGAGCATTTCCTATATAAAAATGGTTCCCACAAAATTTGACCTTGGGAGGATTTATGGATGATTTTACGGTTGTGAAGTTTGGGTAAAGATGCGAAAATGAAAATATCGATACCAATACCAACTCGATATTTTCTAGCCAAATAGGCCCGTTTGGTTCGTACAGAGCATTTTGTGCAACTGATTACACCCCTCAATACACCCCTCGATAATTATATAATTATTTTCGATGCCGATACGAAAGTACCGATACATGCTTGGAATGCCTCAAAAAGTATCGATGACAAAAATACTCGATATTAGTGCAGAAGTATCGAAGTACCGTTACCACCCCTACAAAAATTCATCCAAAAGTGGGGATACGCGTGTAATTTCCGCCAACTTAAGTTATTGTGCTGGACCACCATTAGCTTGGAAACAGAGGTGTGGTTGCAAAATCAATAACCCCTTGTAAGATGGAGAGGAATCTCTGGACATTTCCGACAAGCTAAAGGAGCTATTTTTGAACCTCTGGCCAATGTGGGGTGGTTCTCTGTCCATTATTGGATAGAAGACGGCATGTTATTAATGTACTGTCGTCTGCGAAGCTGTAGATTGGATTGGATGTTATTTCCAGCAGCCCATTGATGTACAGCAAAAACAGTGTGTAGTTTAATAACTTGGGCATACGCCATAATTGGCATAATCATAATGCATTTTCAAGAGATCAGTGATTTCTTGTGAAGAATTTTTATAATCTTGTCTCTTTGCTCTAATTCAGTCGGTGAGTCCAAGAATAGTACAAGCCCAAGATCATAGTTTTGAGATAAATGAAAAAAACATATTAACTCCAAAACGAGTAAAGCTACTGTGTTCGCCATCATATAAAGGTTGTTGTAATTCCTTAGACCAATGAGAATCCAACATAATAGATCCAAAAGTCTCACCCTCCTCCAAGCTATTAAAAAAAGAAGTTGGAGCCTTTTCACTGTTCTTGGACTCAGTGTTCTTTTAACAAGCAAATAACCTGAATATGCAGTAACCTAAAAAATATATATAATTTTGATACGCTTCATGCTTTGGGGACATCCTGTATAACATGAAAATATTTTTAAAAAGTAGTCTTAATGGGTCCCTATCCATCCTAAATTATTATTATGTTTTTTCACCAAGTACTTTAGCCACAATGGTCCATGTCGAATAATGTGAATAACCCAGAATAATCGCTTCTGTTGACGTATATATTAATAAAAATGTATAAGGGGAGTGTCACATTTTTATTTAGACTATTGATAACTAATATGGTTCTAGTTAATGTGCCCTATGTAGTATCATGTACCAAAAATATAACTACAGTCTATCTCATGTAAGAACATTACAGTGACGTCAGACAATTGATGACGTACCGGCGTGGACAATATGGTGAATGACATTGCTATCAGTCAGAGGCGAAACACTTTTTTTTCGCAAATCGAATTTGAATAATAGTATAAGTCATTTACTGCACTGCATGTGTCCGGAAATGTTTTCCTTAGGTAAATTCCAAAACCATCCAAAATAAAAAACAAACTGCACAAGATTAATCGCCCAAAAACGATTACCAAACGATGTTCAGCAAGTCAATCTAATCCACGCTACTGACGAAGATTGCATGACAGCCGACCACCTGGTTATGCGTACACTGCGTAGCTATGACGTCGCTGGCAAGTTTATAGTTGAAATGGACCGTTGATGAATAAGATGATACTTTATTCAATTCTAATAAAGTCTTATCTAAGAATAATTCGCTCTGTTTGTTTGTAAGTAGCCTGTTCAAAAGTAGTTTAGTAATCGCTGTATAAGTTAGCGAGATTAGATTATTTTTTTGTATGACATTGTCCACTTAAAATAATTAGTGTTGTTCGCAAAGCGAACTGATCAAAAAGACCACTTGTTTGCCCGTAAGTGGCTATTTCGTAAATAAAACAGCGCAGAACAGTTAAACCATCTAGGAGAGTGTTGCACAATCGCGAGGTCTGTCATCATAACTTATCCCGCCTGAACTAGATTAGTAAGTACCAACGTCTTAGATCGTGATACTGCTATTCAGCCATACCACAAAGGCAGCAGATATCCAAGAAATTAAGATTTGATTGATCAATGGCCATTCTAGTAGTTAGTGAAAGAAAGGGAAGGTGCGTAATATACTAATACGAGTATTTCATCTCGTGTATTACTCCGACCATTAATTAAGTATAACAGTAGCATCGGCACTCACAGAGGTAAATTTTTGAAATAATTTTTTTTATGGTCGGCCTCCCTCAAAGGCTGAAAGCCTATGGCGCTGTAGAAGGCCTGCGAGAGGACAGGTGTCGGTTCACGCTAGATTTGAAACGCTGTAGGTTGTAGCAGTCGGAAAACAAATTCCCCGACAGCTGATTCCACAACGTCGAAGTTCTCCAAAAGAAGTAATGCTGGAGGAGACTGGTTCGGGGAGTAAGGACCTCGACCTGGTAAGGATGAGCTCGCAGAACCTCTTTAGTGTTCCTGGTTCGCACGGCCTGTGGTGTTGTTATCTGGGAGAGCTCACTCGAACACCTTCCGTGATAGAATCTGTAAAACAGGGATAGGTCAGCCACCCTCCTTCGATGTCCTTTGTGACGTTAGGCGTATCGATTAATCTAATTGCTCTTTTCTGGATAGTGTCCAGAAGCTTTAGAGAGTATTTGGGAGCGCATCCCCACACATGGGAGCTATACTCCAGCGATGGTCGGATCTGTGCCTTGGAGAGCACCAGCAGTTGCTCTGGTGTATACAACTTCCTACAGCGGAACAAAACCCCAAGCTTCTGGGATGCCGTTTTAGCAATACTGACGACGTACTCATGCCAGGACATGTTATTATTGTTGATGTTGATTCCCAAGAGCTTGATGGAAGGTGATTCAACGATGGGGTGAGACTGTGAGACTTTTTTGTACGTGTTGTTGCCTGAGCTTTTTCTACGTTGAACTGTAATTTATTTGCTAATCCCCACTCGAAATTGTTTTGATATCTGCGTTGATCTGTGAGGCATGCTTCTCTCGCCGATGTACCGTCTCCTGGGATGACAGTGGCTTGCCTGATTCCATGCACGACACTAATGTACTGTCATCTGCGAAGCTGTAGATTGGATTGAATGTTATTTCTAGCAGCTCATTGATGTACAGCAGAAACAGTGTAGAGGATAGGACAGATCCCTGAGGAACACCGGCGTTTATTGAAAATACGTCCGATGAACAGCCCCCGACTACAACAAACAGAGATCGGTCGTTCGAAAAGCTATTTAGCCACTGGCGCAGGCCAGGTTGTAGTCTATAAGCAGCAAGCTTGACCAGAAGTCCATCATGCCACACTCTGTCGAAAGCTTTCGATATGTCAAGTGCAACAACACGGGATTCGCCATGATTGTCTATTGCTCTATTCCACAAGTGAGTGACGTAGGCAAGGAGGTCACCTGTAGACCTGTGCTTACGGAAGCCATACTGGCGATCATCTATGATGTTATTGTTCTCCAGGTATTTCAGGAGCTGTGTGTTAATGATAGTCTCCATAACCTTAGACATGATGCTGAGAAGAGCCACAGGTCTATAATTGGTGGGATCAGTTTTTTTGCCTTTCTTAGGGTTGGGTTGTATGCAGCCAATCTTCCACGGAGCGGTAAACATGCCTCGTTGCGTTGATACGAAAGTTTGAGAAGCTTGCAAAGAATAGGTGTAAGCTCAGCGGTACAGCGTTCAAGGACAATGGCTGGAATTTGGTCAGGACGAGTAGCTTTATTGATGTTCAGTTTTTGGAGGATGCCTTTTACATCTCGGTGGTGAAATTTGACCTCTGCCATTCTCGAGTTAACGCTTATGGTGATGGTCGGAGTACTTCCTTGAAAGTTTACAGTAGAACTGGCTGCAAAGAGCTTCCCCAAGATGTCTGCTTTTTTCGAGGCTTTTTTTTAGGAGCAGAAGCGATGGACTTGTCCTCTCTGGTCAAGGGTGGTATTGACGAATAGGACAAGTTCTGACTAACAGCCTTAGCTACAGACCAGAATGTTCTGGACGAACTAGGACATGAGAGGAGCTTGCTCTTAATTTTTTGGTTGTGTTCCTCCTTGCTGCTGTCAATCACGCGTTTACAGTGATTTCTGTCGTCGATAAAACTGCAGTGGTTCTCGGCACTTGGATTTTTCTTCCATTCTTTGTAATGTTGCTTTTTAGAGGTAACGGCATCTCTACAGCTCTGATTGAACCATGGCTTGTTTTTGGAGGGATGCTTGACGACATGAGGAATATAGGCTCGTGACTTGAAGCAGACGTCGTTCCAGGGAAAGGACTGGTAGTATTCCCTTAGGTCGTTCCACTTTGCTGATACGTAATGCCAGACCCGGCGAGGCTTTGCATGGTGGAGATCTGGAGAATGCATTCTGCATAGCGTTGAGACGGTGTTATGGTCAGACGATCCCAGTAGGGCGGTTACTTTCACTGTGTAGATTGTTGGAGTAGTTGTGAGATATAGGTCCAACAGACTAGCAAAATCTCCGTGGCGGCTGGGATCGTTGTTGGTTCTTTGAATATCTGCTCCAAGCCGCAGCTAATAGCGAAGGCTTCAGCTTCACGTCCCTCGTCGTCCGTTTTGTTTGAGTGTTTGAGCCAGTATGAGTTAAGAACGTTGGCTATCTCTGAATGAGGGTGGTCTGATTGCAGCGCGTCCACAGTGGCTGAAAGCTTCTTGAAGAGCTCTTTGCAGTTGTTACTGCCTGACGTCAAATCCTTCCAGTTCGAGCTCTTATTCTCGATGACAAGGAAGCCCAGATTTAACGTACACGCATACGCCAAACATATGTCTAAATCGGGTGTACAAGTCATATCCGGGATATCTGAAGCAGTTATCCATTGTTGAAGAGCCGACTTGAGTTTCCGTAAGGGCCAGAATGTGTGGCTTCTCTGCCTGAAGGTGCTGATGGACAGACTTTATGTTGAAGGAAAGACCTCGTATATTTGTAAAGTCGGCTCTGAACAAGTTTCTCTGGCCTTCGGGCCTGTCGTCAGTGCGAAGTTGCTGCGAAGGACGGCTTCTGTTGTTAGCCTGACGAGGAGTGGGAGCACAATTCTTTAAACAAACTTCGCTTAATATTCCCCCCAGATCACCTGGCACCCGGAGATCCTAACGGCCAGGTATTTCACCTCCGGAATCTTTTGATTCTGGAAGAGCCATTGAGCATTTTTTACCAATTTGTCACTTATAAGTAACCGGGAACATCGGCCCAGCGACGGAACATGAACCGTGAGGCCATTTGGTGCCGCCTATTTCCGGGAACCTATTTCTAGTTTCCCGGAAATATTCCGATGTGGGGGTGATTGCACCGCGGGCGAAGCTAAGTGACTGCACTTCCCCTCTGTGGCTGATTGCAGAGATAACGATTATTATTATTATTATACAATAGGTATGAGTAGAGTACAAGGTACTCTAAACTCATGTACAAAATAAGGGGAAAAAAATCAGAATGTACAGACATAAATGTTCACAAGGTGTTAGAAATTGCACGAACCAGAGTTACAAGTTTTGGTTACAACACCACCTGTCATATTTGGTCTCGAAGCTTGTGACGGAATTTGCGTTCACATGATGTACATGATGCACCGTCGTCGGTGCAAGGTGTACCATCACCTCTGGACGATGGGGTCGCCACATCCCTTCGCCAATACAGGATTTAAATGTTTAACAAATTCAGCTTGATATATACAGGGTTACTGGTAACTCGACCACATTCCTGCAAGAGGTGATAGAGGGGCTCAAATGTAATAGATTTAACCCCCCATACGTAATTCCGAAAACCGATAGTTTTCGTAGTTACTTGTGGTTGTACTGTCATTCTTGTCCGTGGAATTGGCCATCAGATAAGGAAGTTTTTACAATAATTTGTCTGACTGGTTGTGTATCTTTTTTTGAGCTAGACAATTTTCTTTCGCGGTGAATGTAAAAATTTTGTTCTTTATTTTTTAAATAATTGTATGTAGTTTGAAACTGTTTAGTATTTTTACACATTTAAATACTAAATTAGATTTGCGTATGTGTCAGTAAAAAACTAAATTGGAAATTACTAAAATCGACAGCAGGGTTTTTTCTAAATTTGGGATGTAGTGTGGAAATTTGGAAATATGGTTGAAAAACATTAAATGTTAATTATCTCGAAAACTATCGGTTTTCGGAAATACATATGGGGGGTTAAATCTATTGCATTTGAGTTTCTCTATCACTTCCTGCAGGAAAGCGGTCGAGTTACCAGTAACCCTGTATATGGACAGGAATCAACACTTTTTTAATATTTTTCAGTTTGAAGGGAATTCTATTAATTAACCAAAATCTGAAAATTTTGCCTAAATAATGAAAAACCTACGTCAAAAGTCAGAATCATGTTAACTTATTCCAGTTCAATACGGTTACACTAATTCTATATTATAACAAATAGGTAAAAATTACGATACTTTAGAAAAAAAAATATTTTGAGGAAATTAAAATAAATCTCATTTTAGTTTTCGTTTCAACGTTATCATATCTAGCTCAAAATATTGACAAAACCTTGCGCATATAAACCACTGGAAAAATCTTCCCATGATCTCAGCTTCTCAAAAAGGTATAAATGACAAATTGAAAACCTACGTTCAGGAACATAGCCAGGATTTAAATTCGGGGGACTCAGTCTAGTGGTTGAATAAATATTTTTCTGTAGGGGGTGTAATATATAATAAATGTGATTTTCTGATCATACAGGATGTTTAGTAATCATGCGGCAAACATTTAAAGGGCGATCCTTTAAACCATTTTGAGAATATTTTGGTCTTTGACGATTTTTGCAAATCTGTTTCATTTCAGAGACGCGGGATGAGAAAACATTTCAACAGCTACTTTTTATGATCAAAGGTTTTATGGTAGGTTGCTCAGTCTAATAATAGATATTCAAAATTTCTTCCACCAGCTTGGATTCAGGCAAGGAATATGCTAACCAATGCAGGAACAATTAAAAACCTCATTCACTTCAAGAGTGACAAGAACAGAGGTGAGAAAGATGATCCGGACCTGTAACCTCAGGTGCTCATATTGAACAGTGCTTAAACTTACCAGAACAGCTGCCCTGTATCCCCAACTGAGTAATATGTGTAAAATCTCCAATAAACTATATGTTAATTGTTCTGCATAGTTCTTTCAGTGATTTCAAGATAAAAAATCTGCTTGTGTTCAAGCTGGTGGAAGTCATTTTGGACATCTATTGTGGATTGAGCGACTTATCATGCGATTTTTGATAACATAGCTGTCTCAAATTGAGCAGTTTTTCAAAAAATCATCAAAGAACAAAATATTCTCTGAATGGTCAAAGGATCATCTTTTAAATTTTTGCCTCATGTTCGTCAAACACCCTGTATAACCAGAGAGGCTTGAGGTGCTTCAAACTCTCGAATTATTTTCGCTATTTTCAGGATCTATTACGTCTCTTCGAAAACTTGCTCAGGAGAGTTGCATACCATATTTGAAATATCGAGAGCAATAACATGAGCCTAAGCTAGGAGATCTTCTGTTGTTTTTCGAAGTCTGTTATTGATGAAGTGATGGAGCTCAAGCTATATCATGAGCTCTTAGTCAACGCATTTCTCTTTCCTCTCTTTGCTGATCACAGAAAGTAGAGCTATAGGTCTGTAGTTGGTTGGATCTGCTTTGGATCCCTTTTTTGGCACAGGCTGGATGCAGGCTGTCTTCCAGTCTATTGGGAAGATGTGGGAGTCGTAAGACGTCCGAAAGAGGCGGGTAAACATAGGAGCAAGCTCCGATGCGCACTTCGTCACAACAATAGAGGGTGACATGTCGGGCGAATTAGCCTTATTAACTTCAAGTGACTGCGGCACCTTCCGGAATATTTTTTTTCTGAACGTTAATTCGCTCACAACTTGGGGTTGTAGCCATACTTTGTTAGCCAATGAACTAAACAACGCCATCATAGCAACATTAAAATGCATACTTTTAAAAATACTCACTCTTTATGAACAACAAGACAGACAATATGCATTTAGTCTCTGTGCTATTCGGTAGGAAATCATACCTAGGCAAACAAACTAAATTAAGTTCACGGACAAAACTCATTTTTATTGGGACTTTATTTTCGTATATTGTACGACACAGTTCGGGAGCTGAAATGAATGCTGTCACCCGTGAGAAAACTGTGGCAAATTAGTGATGTATGGAACTAGAATGGGACTAGATGTTTTTGAATTCACTGAGATCAAAATGATCTCGTAAAAAAATAATCGCCTACACATACATACTATATACTACTATACTTTGTTGTGTCATTTTAACATGCTGCAAATAGTTTCCAAATATTTGGTTTTGCTACATAACAATGAAACTCAAGTTACATTTTATCCAGTAGTCCAGTAGTACAGTAGTACAACAAACTGCATTATGTCTACTAGGGACAACGCATTACGTATAACAGTTTATTTAATTTTTTCACGTTGTTTTTCAGCTTTCTTGTTGTTTCCATATTTTGAGATTGAGTCGAGTAGTCCCCACATCATTATACCATTTCATTTTTTTTTCTCTATGATTTGGGTTCTCTGTACAGGTTTTTTCTTCTCCTGAAAATTTGTAATAATGAACAAAATGCAACTTAAAGGCCCGCTACTCAAACGAAGTGCGATAAATGAAAACCAAACGCTTGCCGGAAACAGTAAAGCAGAGACCTGAACCCGACCTTGCATCGTGATTAAGCGAGTAGGATGTGAAGTAACAAAGAACAGTTTGACAAATGAATTGTACCACGAACTTCTCGTTCATTAACATTAACCTTTTGCCAGTCGAATAGTTAAATTGCGAATTGCTATCAGCCACTTTGAATACCAACTTTGTGGCGCCACCTCATATTTCTCACCCACGTATCCAATTTTCTCAGAGCTGGATCTGTTCACTAAGTGATTTAGTTGGTTCAGATTTCAATAAAGTATTCAAATGAAAGTCGTAGGCTAAACACGCGCAAATTCTTGTCGCAATAATTTGCAATCGTTGCCCACACAGGACAGAAGGAGCTTGTATCAATGTCTGTGGTTTCCTTGATAGCCTAATGAACTTCGTTAAGATACTTTTCAGGTATACGTTTTTATATGGTGCTAATTTTGTAAACTCGTATAGACCATTATTATCTAAAACAACACACCAGACTAGCAGTCTTTCTTTAAAGTATAATATATATGTCTTCACAGTCAATGCTTGCATAGGTTTGTGACCTTTATGGGTAACAGCAATAGGGTTTTTATAAAATTCCTATATTTGTTACTACGATTATGTATATTAAATTAATGTGGCAGCATCGCTTCCACCTCATAGCTCACCCTAAATCTCGTCAACATCGATGCCGCGGTGACTGACGTTATGAGATTGCAAGAATACAGATTAGCAACAGAGAACTATGATTTTTACAAAAACATTCATCAACTCATTTTAAACACATTCACCTTTTTATAATTGTGCTATACTGTGTAATAATCTACCATCCAATTTAAGATCGATCAACTGATAGGAAAATTTAAATTTGCAGTAAGAACTCATATCAGATCATTTTTTTTATTCTATGAAACAATATTTACGTTGTTCACAATTTCGTACAACTTAAAGTCTTTAAGTGCCATAGTGTCGTTTAGTTTTATTGTCGTTTTATTTGTATTTATATGTTTCTAAGTATTCTCATGTAACACCTGGCTGCATCCATATTAAATAATTATTGCTATTGGACTATATTGCTTGTACAATTTGACTTGGGTTATGCTTGTCTTTATCTTCTGTACCCAATAAAGATTACTAATGTTAAAGCTAAAAGGTGCAGCCTGGGCTCCAACACACTGAGCTGCTGTTTCACTGCAGTGACTAATCCTCTGTAAGGCAAGAAATTACTAGGTCCGCGAGTCGTGCGCCCTTAATAGACGAAGAGACCCAAAGATGATTTCGCATTTCATTTTAGCGGCTAAGAGGTAGGTACATTGTACAGCACTACATGGCATACTGGTATAGCAGCGTATTCCTCATTCGACCTACGGATCCAGTCACCACTGCCTGCAGACTAACAATGTAGTCTGGCTAGAGCCTGCGAAGCTGTCCGAAGAGCTCCTGATATTTGCTCCGTTTTTCCTACTCCTTAGAGGCGATGTTCACCTCAGCAGGCTTGTTTCCCTGAAGCTCGAACGTGGAAAATGAGGAGTTTCTGTAAATCCGACATCTCTCGTTCTCCACAACGGACTCTAAATCTCCTGGAGCATATGGCAGCACCAATGTCTCATATATACGGTATAAGTGTCTTGAATGATAGTAGAGCACTAGTATAGCAGCGTTGTGACGATGGGCGTAAACCTTACCAGCGTACGTCTTTAGCTGCGTACAAATCTGAGCGAACATGGTTTGAGTACACACGAATATGCAAATGTGAACGTCCCATTAATCGTGCCTCAGGGCATATCGCCCCATACACGAGCGGATTACTTGTACACATCAGATATGTAAGATTTGATTCGTCAGATCCAGATCGGACAAACCAAACTTTTCGTAGTATACTAACCAAAATACCAAGCACGCGAGTCAGGTCTTAATGAATCATTCGATGTATCAAATTCGTTCGTTAGTGCACTTCAGTCTTACATTTTCGACAGATATGTTCTGACTCGCAGTATTTTAGGCCAGCCAATAGATCTGAGTGTGGAATGTCCAAATATTCAGAGCCTTCAGATTAAAATGTTTTGCCAAAGCCAATATAAACGGAAGGCGATTACTTGTGTGCTTGTATTATTCTTTCAATTTATTTGCCTGTTTTCGGCATGCAGCTTGAATACTTTCTATTTTTTTTTGTTACAAAAGCATGATCAGCATTCGGCAAGCGGATGCCCGATTTTTCAAGTTTTTGTTCGTATATTCAATAGCTTCAATTTGCCATAAACAAGTATGACTCCTATATAATTCGATGAAGTTGCTTAAAATCTCCCTTGTCCAGTAAACAAACAAACAGTATTTTCATACCAATGTTCGCGCCAGGGGCGGATTTAGGATTTCTTCTAGAGGGGGAGGGGGGCAACCAGCGTTCGAGCTGGAAATTGACCCACATGAAGGCACTACAATTTTCTGAAGAGCAAAAAAAATCTCAAGGCAACTTTTGCTATTTATACAAATAGTCCGTGTTTCCATTACAGGACTAGGGGGGGGGGCGGTGCTGCCGGGCTCTAAAGAGCGAGAAAAAGCTTAGCTTTTGGTATTTATATAATATGCTTCCGTAGAGCTCTAGGTGGGAGCATACTCCCCCTCGCCCCCCCCCCTGAATCCGCCGCTGGTTCGCGCGATCCCGCGGGCACACTAACGGCATAATTTGGACCACAAGTCAAGCCCGGCAAAAAATATGTGCGAAATTCTTATCGCGCCGTACCTGGCTCGTGGTTAACCATTGACGGGCGGAGATCTGTACGAATTTTATTCGCCACGCATTAGATATTACGGATAACTGCTTGTGTATGGGGCGCTCATGCAGACTGACTCGCACGCGACTTTGAGCGCACATGGGTCGCGCCAAATCTTGTCGGTTTTCGGTCACCGCTCAAAGAAAACGTTCAGCGTCTGATGCGTGCTCAGTGTGGACGTTTATGAGTTATCTGTTCCGTGCGACGATGTTCGCGGTACCTGCTGTGAACATGGAGAGAGTTGAAAATACACGCATGTGACGTAAAAACTAAAATCAACATACACATTGAGCACGCACCCATATGTGTGTGTTCTAGAGTCATGCGCGCACAGATGTGTACGCGGCTGATAGCCTAAAACTGACAAGATTTGCCTTGACGCATATGACTTGATAAGCTTGAGAGCAGGCACGCATGTGTGTGTGTTATCAAGTCATGTGCGCTGAGATGTGTACGTAGCTTTACACGCCGACAACAGATGCACAGGTGTATCTGGCGCCTGCGGCAGGCCCTAGAACGGGTGTAAGGTACATCTACATCCATAACCTTACTACGGTATAGCAAGGTATTAAAAATACCGTCTTGGTAAGCCATTATAAAGGCCTCAGTCTTCGACTTCAAGCCACTACACCTTAGCAATGAAAAGATCAACTGCTAAGACCAACTATGCTCTTTTAGTTGTTGGCAGAAGGTTCCGTGCATCGCATTATTATTATGAAGTCCTAAAAAGAAAAAAAGAAAGTCGAGCTCGGTAGCGTTAAAGTGGCCTTTTAATTGAGCTGGAGCTTGTTAGTATATACAAAAAACAAAAAAGTGCGGCCCGGGCTCCGACACACCAAGCTGCTGTTCCATTACCCAATGAGTACTTCTCACACCATGAGATGAGCAATCACTGGGTCCGCGAATCGTGCGCCCTAAGTAGACGAAGGGACCCAAGGATGACTGCCTTCTGCATTCTGGCGGCTAAGATGTGCGCCGCCGCATGACACACCGGTATTTTGCGCAGTGCAGAGAGTAGCGTATTCCTCATTCCACCTAGGGATCCAATGACCATAACCAGCAGACTTACAGTGTAGTCTGGCCAGAGCCTGCGAAGTTGTCGGAGCAACTCCTGATATTTGGTCCGCTTTTCCTCCTCCTTAGAGACGATGTTCACCTCGGCAGGCGCCGAAAACTCAATAACGAACATCGTCTTCTGTTGGTGGTCGAGAAGGACTAATGTCGGGCCTGTTTGCCTGTACAAGCTCGAGCGTGGGGAACGAGTAGTTCCAGTAAATCCGGCATCTCTCGTTGTCCATAACGGACTCTATATCCCCTGGAGCGTATGGCAGCACCGGCGTCTCATCGATACCGTATGAGTGCCTTAAATGACAATAGAGCACTCGTAGAGCCGCGTTGGGCCGATGGACGTAAGCCGTCCCAGCGTACGTCTTACACGCCGACAAGAGATGCATAAGCGTCTCTGGCGCCTGTCGGCAAGCTCTACAAAGGGTGTCGGGTACATCTACACCCATAACCCTTTTACGGTACACCAAGGTGTTGAAGACACCGTCTTGGCAAGCCATTATAAAGCCCTCAGTCTCCGACTTCAACCCACTAGACCTTAGGAAAGAGAAGGTCAACTGCTCAGACAAGCCATGCTCTTCTAGATGTTTGTAGAAGATTCCATGCATTGGCTTATCTTTATGAAGTCGACTTCGGTAGGTATGTATTATATGTTTGACGTAAGGAAGAAAGAAAGGTCCGCAGAAGTCTATCAAGGCAATGTCTGGATGGTTGTGTAAAGTACTGAATATCCACAAGATAACTCTTTTTTGCTGTGCTGACAGCTTTTTACGAATAAAAAAGTTCAGCAGTGCTTCCTCCGCAACTATACGTGACGTACCTAGTTTAATACTCTAGTTAGTTTGATGGCTCAATCTTCAACCGTCAATATCTTTAAAGAAGATATGAACATGCGACTCAGCACTACTCACTTACCACAGCTCTTCTACTGCTTCTAGCCTTAAACCTTTCCATACGTACCTGCAAAAAACATAACAAATGACAGTATGGCATGTAGGTCGTAAAAAGGATCAATATGCTGGCATGATTTTTTATGAATGAATGATACGCTAGCATAAGCTCAGTGGCAAAAAACTCAACAGCGATTGTGATGTTAGTTAATCCTTATCGTTTACTTCAGCATTCTCCTTGATAAAACCTACTTTGGTACTTTGAATATATTTGTATTGTTTCTTTTGTCTAAGCTCGAAATCACAAGAATTCAAGAATGCATATAAAATTTGACCTTTTTTGAACTTTTGGTACCACCAAATACGTTCTCCTATCATACCAAAAAATAATTACGGATGCAGAATGCACGAAGGAGGGATTATATGGAAGTTCCTACAATAACTTGCATTATCTTAAACTCTCTAAATCCTGACAAACGGTTACCACAGCTAGTAGTTAAAACCAATGCCATGTCGATATAGCCATTGATGACGGTCAAGCTCTGTCCTCTTCTGTTGGTGTTACGAGGTCACGGAAGATAAGTTTGTTGTCCATATTTTAAATATCATTTCTATGAAAGGGTGATCATTAGAATCATTTTTGAAGAAGCTACTAGCTTCTACGTTGACATAATGTAAAAATTGTAATGTAACTCAACACCTGCGCACTGACCTTAGGAATCCTGTCACCAGTATTCATAAGATGCGCTAGATAGCAAGGTATCAAGGCTACTTAACTATTAGCAAAGGCCCGCCGGACTGCTTGAACAAGAATTGACGAGTAGTATCAAGATTATCAAAATCACGACTGACATGGGGATTACGAATAGTGCTGTCGTCCGCAACATTAGTGGCAATTAACGGTCTTTGGTCTATGAGAGCTTAAACGTGATAGTTATACTAGTCCATGATCATCGTTTCAATACAAGCATAACTGAGCTTGTATTTATTGTAAACCTTTTTTTAGGAAATAGTTGCCTAAAAGGGTATCCTGAGCTACGCTATGGCTCAGTTCTGTCTATATTATTTTATCCATTGCATCTTTGTTTGAACTATTGCTTCTTCGTTGTATTGGCGATCTCATATACCACTTGATTGCTGAAGTGTCTTAAGGCTACAAACCCATTTTTTAGATATGTAAAATGAAGCATTCTTCATGTCTCCAAAACCAGTAAACCAAAAAAGTAGACTACGCCGGGATAGTACATGTGGATGATGACATTGACATTGGAGGGAATGAAATGCGATACATCAGTATAATGTAACGTAATTAGTATGCATTGTAAACATCAAAGAAATAATAAACGATATTGTGGGCAGCAAATAGAGACAAGGACACACGTTTTATGTATGTGACGTTATTTTTAATATCGATCTGATCATAGTTAACATTGTCACTTTAACGTGCACCAAATATGGAGCGTATCGAGCTGACCTTGTACACACTGAGTCCAAATATATTATAGTCTGGCCGCTGCGCTGGTAATGCTAAAAGACACTATTATAGTGATCTATTTCAAAAATTAGATCAACCGAAGTATGATCAAATACTGAAAAAATTGCTGGTCAACAGTAATGAACAATACGATGAAAATATTTGGAACGTATAAGATACGTTTCAAAAATGTATTAACGTTCACTTTTATTTTAGGGATGGTTATCCCTAAAGCTTGGTTAAGCTTGTTCAAATATATCCTTCCCAGATGGACTACGGCCTATTTACTTCTTCTTCTATCCTTATGGTATCTGCATGTTTGAAAGGCCTATCTAAGGGCTGGTGCCAGCACTTTTTTTGACTGATTAGCCTCTTCACCAGATCCAGTTGGCCACATCTGTTTTTTCAATGATATGGATCAAAATCCACTGTAAGGGGAAAAGGAAAAATTTGATGGAAGTACATCATTGTTCAGGAGTGTAGATAATAAAGGTTTCTTCATACTTACAATGTGTCCAGTCATCTGTGTCGGAGCCTTTAGTGGGATAAAATATTTAAATTTTCATCAAAAATCACCCCTCAAAAGTGGTTTTTCTCCCACTTTAATAAAATGGCAGCCATTTTTTTTGTTTAACTGATGCACACTGTTGTACTAATTCAGCCATAGCTACTGATGTAGAGGTTCTACAAACACAAAATAAATCTCATTCGATAACGAAGTATGTAGGCTATAAGCTCATGGTAAACATTTTCCAAGTTTCATTCCATACCAGGGCAAACAAGTTGTTAAAGGAAGATAATTATGAAATTTTTTGCTTTTTTTACAATTTCAGTTTTTTCATAAAATCTGCATTTTTTTTATTTCCAAGCGATAGTACATGATGCTTCCTAAAAAATAACTGTACAGGGTGTCCTATTTTGGGCACTATTACGGGCTATCTGGGTTATTTTGGAAGATAGAGAGTTGCGGTTTTCGCGACAGTGTGCTACTTTTTTGTGAAACTAAAGACGCCATCAACAATATTATCATGAGATACAGGGTGAAATCGGAAACTATCGATTTTGGGAGCACCCTCGTGACTAGGTTGTCTTTTGTCTTATTAAACATTTTTAAATGGGGTCTTATAGAATTTTTTCTTCGAATCAAGCGGTGTAGTTTGGTTTTTTCTTACTCTACCATTTTTTAGTTATGGAGCAAACATATATTTTTTTAAGTGGAACACCCTGTGTATTATTTTTGAAGTCAATCGGAAATAATTCAAGCTTTCCAAAAATATATATTAGTACTTAGTTATTTTGAAAATTACGCTCAAAGTTTGATTTTTTTATTTTTTACTTTATTTGTAGCAGTAGGCCATGACTAATCTATGTAAAAACAATATCCAAGTGAACAGTTATTAAGATACAAGGTACTGAATACGTTTAACTTAATTAATTAATTGTATTTTATACGCTATTACTATTTGCGATGATGTTCAGTAAATGTTACTTAGTCCATTATTACATTACTGAAAACCAAACAACGTTATATCTGAAGAATACAACACATTATTAAATTGGAATTTGAATCAAAATAAAAACTAAAAACATTGAGGAGCTTTTAGAGGTGTTGGTTCAAGTTGGAGACTATTTTTTCGAATGCAGATCTGACACAACTCCTTATTATTTTAATGGCATTTAAAAAAATTATTGGTCTCCTTGTTATGGCGACTAAATATTCCTAAACTTGGAACCTGTGCAAATGTTGAAGTATCTTAAACTTGTATGGATGGTAATTGTATTTTTTTAGAATTCTTTCTGCAGTTGATACTACAGCTTCTTCTATGTGCTTACAAGATGATGAAGGCGTTGCTTCTATGTAACCTAATACGTTTGTTTCCCTTTGCTCCCTATTCTCCTTGAAATAAGTTTTAGGACGTGGTTGAATAAAGTAACCGTACATAATATATATTTTTAGATGAGCAAACATATCTGGAAACGGTTGCTGTCTCTCTGGGTATCTAAGCTGCCCTTATTATAGAAAATTGACAAAAATTAAAATAAAAACACAGAAAGAACAAAGCTATATTTAATAAAAATGTAAATGGAAACTGACATCTCGGAAATTTTTTACAGATTTGCTTTTTTGTTTTTAATAGATGAATCATAGCCCACTATCTACTCGATATTATAATAACACAATCATCGTTTTAATGAGACGTTATTATTTAAAAAAAGGTATTTTGATTCTGTTTTTTCGAATTTGAGTAAAAAATCTCTTGCAGAGTAATAACTGTTTAGAGATGCTTATTATTTACAGTTGATTAACCATGGCCTACTGCTACAAATAAAGTAAAAAAAATGAAGAAATCAAATTTTGAGCACAATTTTCAAAATAACTTAATACTAATATATTTTTGAAAAGCTTCAATTATTTGCTATTGACTTCAAAAATAATATACAGGGTGTTTCATTTAAAAAAATATAGGTTTGCTTCATAACTGAAAAATGGTTTAAGCAAAAAAAATCAAACTACACCACTGGATTCTACAGATAAAATCTATAAGACCCTTTTTTAAACTTTTCAGTAAGATAAAAGACCACCGAGATACGAGGGTAGTCCCAAAATCGATAGTTTTCGATTTCACCCTGTATCTCAAAAACCAAGAGGGCCATGATAATTTTGTTAAAAGCATCTTAATTTCCACAAAAAAGTAGTACACCGTCGCGAAAACCGCAACTCTCTATCTTCAAAAATTACCGAGATAAAACTGTAAAAGTGCCCAAAATGGGACACCCTGTACATCTTCGCCCTAAGTAAAGTAAAGTAGTTTAGAAGCTATGGTGGTCTGAATATGACCCTTTATTGTCTAATCCGGTAGTAGCGAAGGCAATTGAACAAAATACTTGGTGGTCACGACATTTATTTTGGGAAGAAAGAAATTTTACAACCATTGTTCGAAACGTCCTCATTGGTGTTACAGACATGCTGTTGTCCTTACTGATACATATTGCGTACAGCGACTCACCGACTTGAATAGATTTGCCAATAAGCTCCTCGTGTGTATTTGGTACGTTGACATAAACTTTCTATTTCATTGTACCCCACAAAAAAAATCAAGTGGGGCGTAGGTTTTGCGATTTTGGCATACCTTCCTCGTTCCAAGACAGAATACAAAATAATACTGGACAGGGCCCTCTAGGTGTAGTTTACAGATAACGAGCCCAATTAAATGCTATTTCATTTCAGTATATAAATAGGAGTGCATCAAATCTAATCCAAGCAGCATTATATATTGACTATATTATGAGAGTCGATGATCGTGCTATTTTTTCAAGAATTAATGAAATAGTTTCCAGCAGGCATGCGGAGTTGCACCGGACCATGCCTCTCTTATGGTCAAATCAAAACAACGCCTTTAGGGAAAATTAACCGAAAATTAACGCCGATTTTCAACTATGTTCTGACTATTGCTAGTCGGTAATTACTGACGAGGACCAGTACACATCACATCATCTAAACAGCTCCTTTGAAGCGGAAACTTCTTGGTTTATTCAACTACCAAGTATATTCAGGATAAAACAAATAACATAGTACAGAGAATAACGATTCATTATATGTACATGCATCGATTTATCTTTCAACTTTTTAAGATTGTTCTGTATCTAGCATCTTATTCTTGCCAGTTCAAAGGCAAATAAAGCGCAACTGGTATAATTAATTTCTGTAGCATGATGACTGATTCACATAGAATAATCTTAGTAATGTGCTTTACAAAACCCCTTTTACAGCCGACCAACGAACACAGTCTATTATATACAGGGCGATACACGGCGAAATGCTACAACCCAGACAGCACGTTATGTCTTAAAGACGTCGTTTTAAGAAATAAAAAAGACGTCTTTACGATATCTAATGAAAGATGTTCTAAAGATGTTGACAAACATGCATTGAAGATACCTTAAAGATGTCAGTTTTTACCATCGTCGGATTCACTCATCAATCCTTCCTTGTATTAATAGCTGATTGGTTGTATGATTTATTTAGGTTATGTGTGTTCAGTTCAGGCTCAGACAAGTTGTGCAGACAAGTTTCATGTTTCGGAACATGTTAATTACAGTCATTTAGTTTATGTGTATAATGGGTCAAAGTGTTTGTAGATTAGTGATATAGTAACAGTTATATTGTAAACAGATCTAATTTGTACTGTATTGGTGGCGAATTGTTGATTGTTGTTCTGTTTATAGTTTATACTGTTATTTGCGTTGCAATTGTTTTTGAGCAGAATTTGTAAGGATTTCAAAAGCGCAATAGAAAACCTGGACACGCAAGATAGGAAGACATATATGCTAAAAAAAATACCGACCGTTGATCGTTGTATTTTTATTTTATTATGGGCGACATCATAATTATGTAAGTGCATTTTATTTAATTTATCTATGATTCCCTTAGAATATTTATAAGGTGGCTTGAAAACAACAACATCTCACTGAAGATATTTTGACGACATTGTACTGAAGACTTAAGACAATTTAACGATGTCTTTCTAAGGGCATCTTAATGACATCTCTTTGAAGACATCTTAAAGACGTTGGGTTTTGTAACACTAGATGTCTTAAAGATGTCTAAGAGACATCTTAAGATGCCAGTAAGGTATCTTTGCGACGTTTTGGACATCTGAGTTAGACATCTTTAAGACGTCGATAAGACGTCTTTGTGCTGTCTGGGAAATGGAAGCTCAGATTAACTTGCAGTTGCCACTGCCCCACCGGGCATCTTAAGGAGCGGATCATTTTAACGAAACATATTTGATTAGGTACTTTATTATGGAATTTGTGATCTAATTTCAAACTTTTAAAAGATATTTATTTCGATCGCAGACTTCGTCTCGAGCTGCAAACTTCACTCATCGCCTATGTTGCAACAAATATACACTAGTTACAACTGTTACAAGCATTTTCACGACAGGCTGGGAATCTAGAATCTGCTATCGGTCTCGTTGGTCAAAGGAGCATCGTGACTGCCGTAGTACGTCACATGGATTCAAGAGCCGTCGGCGTGTCTTCGGTACTGGATTCAAAAACCCATATTTATTTTGATATAACTTTTGAATTATTGTGAAAAAAATAAATCAAAAGTAGTTTTGTTATAAAACCTAAATATATACCTATGGTGAAAGGTGTCTTCCAGCTTAGACGTTTTGTTTTCAATATTGAAAAAATACTATTGGATGATACTTAATGACATAGCCCTCAATTTCCAATAAAAAGCATTGCTAAATAACATCCAATAGAAAAGCGTTGTCAAAGCCTTTGTTAGAATGCGTATGTTGATAAAATCTGGCCTATCACTTATAGCTTATTTACTATCTATTACGCAACGTATTGGATCAAATCATTACAGATCTAAATTTGAATGTATAACAAAATAAGTTTCCAAATTACCTCAACTATGATTACTAGTGCTATTTATAAAAAACAGTTGGCGTTGTATCTTAAAAATTGTGAGAGATGAGCAACGGAAATGTCATGATTGACAGAAGCTACTTGCAACTAAATACACAGTCCAAACCTCATGTAGACCTGACAGGCTATCAACCATCTATTTGGCAATGTTTTGAAACAAATGATTAAACTCCTGGATGCAGAATAAGGTAAGCCTTCAGTTGACGTTAATTTTGATTAAAATTGCGATTTTAAAAAAACGAAGTTGGCGTTGCATCATGAAAAGTGTCGCAAATAATCGTAGTTCCATGACCCTCAGACTTTACTTGTAGCTAAATTGACGTTCCAAATTTCATGTTGATTTAATAGTAGTGTTAAGTCGGTTCCATACATATAGGGCGTCCCACGACGATTAAGATAAGCAATATATCGGAACTGGGCAGTATAGTAGTGCATTATAATTTTGGGGGTGTAAATTAGAGCAAATGTAGTAGGTATCCTCCCTTATTATTGTTTCACTCAATTAGGTATTTGGTCACGTGAGGTCCGATTAAAATTTTTTAATGGGACACTGTATATTTGTGACTTTTTGTGTTCCTCCCGTTAAAACAATTCCAACAAACTAGCACACTTGGGGTCTAAAGTGATGAATTTAAGAGCTATATATACTTAAAGGACTATACCACTACCATTATGAAACACTAGCAAAGTAATTTAACTGTAGGGGTACATGTTATAATCAGTGGTAGTGGTACCTTCTTTAAGTACCTATAGCTCTTGAACTAATCACTTTAGACCCCAAGTGTGTGTTTTGGAATTGTTTTATCGGGACGAACACAAAAAGTCACAAATATATAGGGTGTCCCATTAAAAATTTTGAATCGGACGTCACGTGATCAAAAACAAATACCTCATTGGGTGATACAGTAATAAAGAACGATAGTATATTTGCTCTAATTTAACCAACAAAGTTATAATTCGCTACTACTGCCCAGTTCCGATATATTGTTTGTCTTAATCGTCGTGGGACACCCTGTATACAGGGTGTTTACGATCTTAATGCCGTTATGTAAAGTACGAATATTACACATCATTGTAATGCTTCTAGCACAAATATAATAGGAATGTCCCAAATTTGAAGTTTTAAAAAGAATCGCAACATTTTCTGATAACACAGAATATGCGGCAACAAGTCTAGAGACAATAAAATTTGTTTACATAGTGAATATCTCCAAAAACACCTGACATAAACTAGGGCGAATATTGGCAAATGTTGTCGGATTGTGATTTTGCAGTCATACTTTTTTAATTTTTTTCTGTTTAACTATGCGTTAACTAATGGTACTGAGATTTCAGGTTCGAAATATCATGATCTATCGTTCCTTCAAATTAATGCACTAAGATCGTAAACTCCCTGTATACAGGAATATATTTCATTGACACGTGATATTCTCGTAACAAATATATAAGATCAAACATAAATTGAGTGAATTTTTTGAAAGTGTTATAGAGTGTATCATACCATGCTTACAAAACGTTTTTTTTGTACTTCAACCATTACAACTCGCTCCCAACCTTGTTTCTTCAAATAGCACCCTATAGTTTTTCCTACACGAATTTAAGTTCTTATTTTATTTAAAATCTTGTAGTACCTTTAATTTTACACACAAGACTATTTTTTTCGTACAGTCGTAAGCATAAAGTAAATAAAATAAGGATTTGTTTGGGGCGTAATATTTTCGTACGAAAAACGGTTTGAAAGAAAAATATGTCGGTTTTTCAAGGGTACTGAATAGCCTATCATATCATGCTTTCGAAACATTTTTTTTGTACTTCAACCCCTAAAACTCACCCCCAAATTTTTATTCAAATAGCACCCTACATCTTTTCCTACATAAATGAAGTCACTATTTTATTTTAAATCTTGTAGTGCCTTTATTTCAAACACAAACCAATTTTCTCCCAATTTCATAAGCATAAGATGAATAAAATAAGGATTCTTTTGAGGCGTAACGTTTTCGTAATAGAAAAGGACAAAAAAAGACATTTGTTTCCAAAAGTATGTATCAAATACCCTTCAAAACTCACGTAGTTTTCTTTTTTATGCATTCTTTGCGTCAAACAAATTCTTATTCTATTTATATTATTATGCTTATGATTTCAGGCAAAAAATAAGGTTGCGTATAAAATCAAAAGTACCACAAGATTTACAATACAACAGGGATACTATTTATGTAGGAAAACCTATCGAGTGCTATTTGAAAAATAAAGGTTGGGGGTGAGTTTTAAGGGTTGACGAACAGAAAAAAATTTTTTGAAGGCATTGTATGATAGACTCTATGGTACCTTGAAAAATTCCATTCCGTTTTCGTTTGAACTTTTTTTTTGTTACGAGAATATCACGTGTCAAGGAAATTCAGGGACACCCTGTATATTATTTCTCAGAATCGTGAAGGCGTGCCATTGTGATACCGGTCCCAAAAAGGTCTAATCCAGATGAATTTACTGATCTCAGACCAATAAGTTCTTTACCTACTTTGTCAAAAATACTAGAAAAAGCTGTGCACATCCAACTAATGCAATATGCTGAAGAAAACATAATTCCATCAAATTAATCAGCTTTCCGGAAATCATTCAGTACTACGACCTCTCTCTTAAATTTAACTGATAACATTATTAGAGCACTTGACACAAAAATGGGTGTAGCAGTGGTGTCAATCGATTACTCAAAGGCCTTTGATAAATTACACCATGAGTTACTGTTAGCAAAGTTACAACATTATGGTGTAGACCCTATCTCATTGACTTTCTTCCGTCATTATGTTTCTAATTGTTCTCAGTGTGTATCTCTTGATAACAGTGCATCCAGTTTTCTAAGTATTTCTTTTGGGGTACCCCAAGGCTCCGTTTTGGGTCCTCTGTTATTTTCAATTTATGTCTCAGATCTAAATAAGTGTGTGAGTGAGTGTGAGCTTCAATCTTTTGCAGATGATACACAACTCATTCACCATTTTGATATTAGTGATCTGGAACAGGCGCAGACGTCGATCAACAACGATACTCGTATGATTTGCCAATTTTCTAATAACCACAACCTTTCAATCAATGCAAATAAATCTTTTGTCTTTGTCTTTTTGTCCAGACCATAAAAGAGTGCACCCGGCTGACGAGGTAAAAGTTCTTGGAGTAATGATTGACATCAAACTCAGATTTATAAGCCATATCAAAAACCTTTTAAAGAAAACCTACTTGAGACTGAGATCACTGTACGCAAACAAATCTGTCTTCAATTTCAAATTAAGAAAAAAATTGTGCTCATCTTTGATCTTGTCTATCTTCAGCTACTGTGATATTTTATATTTTCCTTGTCTTGATGTGTATTCAAAAAATCGTATCCAAATTGTGCAAAATAACTGTGTCAGATTTGTTTGTGGACTTAAACATTTTGACCATGTTTCTAATAGTTTAGCTGGACGCAAGTGGATGAATGTTAAAAATGTCGTCAAATATCATTACCTTGTTTTTATCCATAGGCTAATATCTTCCGGCAAGCCCATATATCTAAGAGAAAAGTTAATTTTTAGGAAAGACGTACACGACAGGCGTATAAGGTTTAGTTATGCTTTAACTATTCCTGTTCATTCTACAGCCTTATTTCAGAGGTCCTTTTCATATAATGCTGCGACTTTGTACAACGCCATTGGGATTAAATATAAAAACATGTCTATGCAGAAATTCAAAAAAGCAGTTAAAATGTTGATTAACCTATTATAACCCTTTATAGCCTTTGTTTATGCGCTACTTTCTTGTAAGGATTTGTTTTTTTTTGTCTTGAATGTGCATAATATCATATCTATTTGAATCTGCTACTGAACAACATAGTCTTATGCAGGGGTGGTTAAGTGTAAGAGTAGCATGTTGCTAAACTTCGCCACTTTCTGCTACACTTACTGTATACCTTAATACAAGTTGAATAAAGACGATTATTATTATTATTATCTGACTTTCTAAGTTCCTCTCGCATAATTGCGCTAACAACAAGTATTGACGGGCTGTGCCAAGTCAACACCCGGACTTATTATTATTATTATATTATTTGTTTACTATGACAAAGCTACAGTCCGAAGTATCGGATCAGAATGGCTGGCATCATCTAATAATTTTAACCACGACACTATATTATCATAACGTCATTGATTCTATGGCCAATGATGTCTCAATTACACCATTTTATGTAAGAATAAAAGAAGTACCATTAATAGCACCCTGTATAGGTTTACGACAAAGTGTGCGCATTATACAGGCATGCATGCGGTACATGGCAAACTCGATAATAGCCTTTTTACAAGAACTCAGAACAAATGATCTGTCGTCGGAGAGGCAAAAAACTTTAATCGTGCAGGGTTGTAACTTAAGTGCATACACGAGATATATTATAGCATACATGCTGAATAAGCTCCAAGATAATGCGATGGTATAGTCACCTTGAATTCTCACAGCAATTTCCAGTCTTTCGTGATACTGGTGCTCTGATGCAGACTTGGTGTTAATCGAACATAAATACATGACAATTTGCTTGTTATTGGAACTCGTTTAAATATGGTTAAATATGGTGTAGTCCTCTATAATAATTTCGCATAAAATAATCCACTCACATATACAGGGTGTCCAGTTAGTGAGTAATTCTTCGATACCTCGCAAGATATACCTGATAGAATAAAATGGCATAAACAAAAGTTATTTGGTTGCTTAAGACCCATATTCTAAAAATATTTTAAAATACACAGGATGTTGCGAGAAAGTAGGATAGTGATCAACTTGATTTTTTTATATGGAAATATAACTTTTTCTTAATTTTTTCTAGTTTTCGTTATTGACCTCTATTCAATCCTAAAATGTTTTTGGGATCGGTTGCGACGTTGCCAAGTTATAATTTATTTTCTATTAATTTCCGGATTTGCAAGGTCGCAAGTAATACCTCCAAATCGATGTATTCTTTTAACTCTTCTCAATAATATTATACAGCGAGTTACTTGAATATTAAGTGGATATTACTTTGGATGTTACCAGCAATTTGTATCTACAGGGTGTTTTTGGCAGAATTTTAAATTACGGCAACTTGAAGGTCATTTTACTTTGTTTTTTATATGTAACACCCTGTATATTTTATTTTAAATCGAAATATCTACTAATACCCTATCTCGCCTTGTAATATTTTTTCGCGTTTGCGGCGTTGCCAAGTTATAAACTATTTTTCCAAATTTTTAAACAAATATCCCTGATTTGAATTTATTTTAAATAGAATTCTCTACCTATTTTTATTGCAATGAATTGCGCATGTCGAATTTAGGTAAGATCTCATAATTTCAAACAAAAATTTCTATTAATTACTAAGATACGGCAACACCGCTTTTTCAGGAAACGGTACCGGAACGCTTAAATACTTCCAAAACTGCCACAGCTGGAGAGATGAAACTCAATACTTGGGGGTTTTTGAACATACAGAATTCAAAAACGCTAACACCAGTGTTGTCAGATTTATCACTTTTACGTTAGACTTCATAAATAGGGCATTGCATTCAAAATTATGACGTAAAATTGGTAAATCTCACAACACCGATGTTAGCGTTTCTGAATTATGTATATTCAAAGACCCCCAAGTATTGAATTTCACCTCTCCAGCTCTGGCAGTTTTGGACATATTTAAGCGTTCCTCTACCGTTTCCTGAAAAATCGGTGTTGCCGTATCTCAGAAATTAATAGAAACAAAATTTTGAGATTATGAGATTTACTAAATTCGACATGCGCAATTCATTGCAATAAAAATAAGTAGAGGATTCTATTTAAAATAAATTAAAATCGGGGATACTTGCTTAAAAATCTGGAAAAATAATTTATAACTTGGCAACGTCGCTAACGCGAAAAAAATATTACAATGCAAGATAGGGAATTATTAAATATTTCGATTTAAAATAAAAAATACAGAGTGTTACATTTAAAAAACAAAGTAGAATGACCTTCAATTTGCCGTAATTTAAAATTCTGCCAGAAACATCCTGTAGATACAAATTGCTGGTAATATCCAAAATAATATCCACTTAATATTCAAGTAACTCGCTGTATAATGTTATTGAGAAAAGTTAAAGGAATATATTAATTTGGACGTATCACTTGCGAGCTTGCAAATCCGGAAATTAACAGAAAATAAATTATAACTTGGCAACGTCACAACCAATCCCAAAAATGTTTTAGAATTGAATAGATATCAATGATGGAAACTAGAAGAATTTAAAAAAAAGGTATAGTTCCATATGAAACGTCAAATGCGTCAAAATAGTATTAATGTCACATCCAAATTCTAGGTATAAAATCATCGATAATACTGAAGGAGGCATGCTGCAGGTCGTGATGAATACGTATACTACATATCAAGAAGGATGAAAATGTGTACCACTGTTGGGAGAAAGATAACACTCTAGGACGATGCAGCACTGCAGCAAGTTGGGTTAGCTAAATTGTCATGTATACATACAACATGTAAACTATTGTAAAAGCCTCATACAAGGCCTGGCCTTCCGAGGTTGCAATATTTACGTAATATAGTATAGTATAGTATAAAAAAATTAAGTGGATCACTATCCTACTTTCCCGCATCACCCTGTATATTTCAAGATATTTTTAGAATATGCGTCTTAAATAACCAAATAACTTTTGTATTTGACATTTTCTTCTGTCAGGTATACCTTGCGAGGTACGGAAGAATTACGCACTAACTAGACACCCTGTATAACTGCTTTACTCGTTCTGTGCACCCGAAGTCCTTGGACAAGCTTGACGATGCAAGAGATGCTTTTCTTTTGTAGTGAGGGGGTTAGGGTTCGGTTGCCCTAATAGTTGTGGCGTAGCTTATTGTGCCCATCCAGACGAAGGGATCAAACAGAATCCCATCCTAAGTTCTTTGCGAAATTTCAGATGCATTGGGCTATCCTCTTCTGTTTTCCCTTCTGGCCTAAATTCAGATAGGAGTTCCTTCTTTGAGTCAAGGCAGGACAGTCGAAGAACATGCTTAGCTGTTTAGTCTGCCTCGCTGCACTTCCTGCATAATGGGTTTGCCACTTCAATCCCCAGCTTTTGCAGGTGTGCACTGAACGTCCAAAGGCCAGTTATAAATCCGACCACCTTTCGTAGTTTTTTCCTGCTCAGTCTGAGAGCGTCTGCGGTATTAGAACACAAGGGTCCCCTCAGCATCCTCTTAGAGGGAGCTCAGCGCCTTCCTTGGCCCTCTCATTACCGCCCACTCCCATGTGACTTGGCACCCAAGACAATGTGACCTTGTTGGTGTCCGCCAGTGTCTTGGGGTATTGTGGCAGTTCCACACTATTTTTGAAGTACAGCTGTTGCTCGCCAAGGCCATCAGAGCCGCCCGGCTGTCTGTGTTTAGAAAGAGATTAGTTGATCCGGACTGTAGATCTTAAGCCTTACGAACCTACATTCGCCCCATCATTGATTGGAAACTTGAGGAGGGGCCAAAAAGTATTTAGAATAATACAAAAAGGACGACGAAAGGGTATATACGGAGCTTTAACAGATCTATTCAAAATGCTTGAAGCAGTTATACATTATATATTTTAGCAAATTGCAATCACACTGAAAGTAGTCATTATGAGGGCGTGTCAACCTCAATAGCTATAACTAATCTTCAAAAAAGTAACAAAATCTCTCTCCAACATGGCCAATAACTAGCAAAATTCTGCCCGTTAACCTTTACTCAGGTTAGTTTAGAAGTTGTATATACACTGTTACAGTGAATTGATCTAGATACCTACTAATATTAAAGTTGACATTTCTAGTTTGTCATTTGTCATTTTTATTATATTTGTCTCAGTTCCACGGGTTTTCCCCGCTTCTTCGTCTCCTCAAGTTGTTGTTTTCTATAGCTTTCTCGTCGGTTTTTTCTTCTCAATGCGAACTTTACAAAATTTGGCCATATAATTTTCAACCTCAGTCCACAGTATCGTTATTTTCAACCTTTTGACTCATTTTTTGTGAAAGACTACAGTTGCGGTTTTTCTTATGTCTTTTTGGCATCCCACATCACTAGGTGAGGGGAGTCTTGTGATCGCAAACAATTTTGAGATAATAGGCTTATGGGCATTTTATGATATCTACATAATCAAAATGCACGTCACACATTTCCATCGGTCTTTCTCTCTGTCTGTCTGTCTGTCTATCGGTCTATATCTGTCTGTTGGCGTTCTTAATCCCAGTAGCCGCTGCATGGATTATGATGAAATTTGGATAGCAATATGCTGTAGGGTCGTAGTAGATAATGCTGCTATAATTTTGAAACTCGAATTATGGGTGAAGGAGTAATTAGCAAAAATTTCAAATTTCCTCCCTACGTTTCTAGACATCTCAGGAGTTTCTGACCATTGGGGTGGGGATGCAATTGGGGTGATTGGGGGGTGAGGGGCTGTAAAACTGAAAAATGGGTTCTATACATAATAGGCTGTTCATTGGCTTGTGGAACAAAGAACTAGCAACATAACACACTTTTTTGTGCGCGGAGAGGCGATGATTCAGTTGCAAGGGGATGTCAGATCTTATTTATAGCTTCATACCATGAGAGAATGATAAACTGGTATCACCTAAATGTGTGGGCAGTACTGATGAATCAATCAACTTATCTTTATTTTCTTCTATTGCAGCACGCTCTGAAAAAGGCTATAATCATTTCTCAAGACTCCTACTATCAGATATTTAAATTATTTCTTGAGTTACATTCTTTCATAGAAATGGCCATTTCCAAGTTATCGAGTTCCTAAGATCACAAGTAAGCGGCAGCAGTGGAAATAGTCACTTTTGCAGACCTGTATCTCAAGATAATTTTTTCAAGTTTCGCTTTCCACGCCTAAGGACATTACTGTGCTCGCGTAATATCAGCAACCGCTCCACCTAACCTAATAAAATTTAGATTGGCATATTATGTTGCGTTATAGTAACAAACCATGCTGTTGAATTTTATGAGTCACAGGATTTGGAATAGGAATGCCAAAGTAACTACTGAACAACTGAACTACTCCAAACTTGGGTTTTTGGAAGATGCCCAATGGATTGTAAAAAACTAGTATGTGTCACATATCAAGGTTTGAACCTATTTATGATGGACAAATGATGAATGATCGATTCAGCAGCATAAATATTTGTTTGTCCCACTACCCCAGTCAATATTGCCATAATTAAGGTTATGAGATTTTCCGTGAAAAAATGGTGAATGCGATAGATATATCCGTCTTTCATTTTTGAGAAATAGTGAAAGAGCTTAGCAATTTAAATCTTGATCATGATGTTTCTGGTCTACGTAATTGAAACGTACCTATATATTGAGTTATAATGTTGCATATGCCTAGGATTTAGCATTCTAAAAGGTTTCAGCACTAAAAAGTGGAAAATAACGCTTAATAAGCTCGATATAGGGAAAATATGGCACAAAGTGCCCCACACATTTTTCACAATAATACTAGTATTCTTTGTTCATTATTATTACCTTAAAAATTATTTTTCACCTATTAGTAATCTAAAAGGGCCTTGTTACTTTTACGCTATAACTATGCCCTATTGACATGTATGAGTATAAAATAAATAGTTACACCATATTTTGTAACGGTTTATCTTGTTTGTTAGTTTATTTTTACGTAACAGTTTTGGGCACCAAGCACCAATCGTTTTCAATGTTAGGCATCTAGTGGTTTACTTTTGGTGCTCAAATTCATTGTCGGCGGCTCTTGTCGATACATAATTGCTTTGTGGAACTTTTCAAATTGTTACACCAACATATTATATTAATGATATAAAATGTGTGCCAGTAACTGTACAGACATCTCGATCTACAACAGGTACAGTTAGGACAGGAGGTGATAAAGGTTTTTGAATACCTGTCTTGCAATATTCAGAACTAACATTGATTGACAATCTCATCTGCAAGCCACAAGAGATTAAAGCCATGATTATATATGGTTGCTTTTGGAACAGCATGACCTAGTGTGCTGTGCTATTTATAAGCAATAATCATACCGGGTGTCCCAGACTTTCCTTGACTCGTGATATTTCTGCATTCTATTCATTTCATGCATTCAACAAACTTACGCCCAAATTTTGTTTTTTTTTCATGTTCCTGCATAAATAACATCCCTATTTTATTTAAAATCTTGTGGTACCTTTGATATTGACACGACGGACATGTAACAGCTCCGTTAAGTGAGCGTCTCCAAAACGTAACTTTGATGCATTTTCTAAAATATCTGCTGCAGAATCTCTGAGCACTGATATCGGCACACAAGCTTTTTCCTCATTCGACCAGTTATTCATACGTGCGATGTTTCCAAATTGAATTTGATAAATGTCCCATGACATTTGTCCATTGTACGGATAGGGCTTTGCACCTACGCCACTATGTCTATCAGGAATCGCGGGTGCTGCAGCTGTTAAATTACGCTTACCTGCACTAAATTCTCGCAGCTCCTCTCTAACCATTTCCTTGACCTGATCTTTCACTTGCTGTAGCTGTTCCTCAACGTATGTTTGTGATGTTGCTAGCTGCTCCCCAGTTGCAATAATACGGTGGTCTTGATTTTCTAATGGCTGGCTTACGACTTGCTTCTGCTTCTCCAACCGTATCATCACCAGTTCCAGTCCTATCTTCAGGTCTGCGACTGCCTCATCTTTGTGGTGCTTAAGCTTTTCTTCAAGGTTCACCACGGTCCGTTGCCCAGTTTGCACACTTTGTTCTAACCTGGTTCCCGTTTCGGCTGCACCTTGTTCTAAGCTGGTTCGCATTTCTTGTAGCATATTCATGCCATAGCTCTGGTAACTTGTTTCCTTTTTTTTTGGCTTGATTTAATGGATGATCCCACTTCTGACACCAATTCTCACGACGGCCGCTTTTTCTTGCTCCAGGGAATCAAACTTTTTCACGTTTTTATTTCACGATTGCATACAGTAACACTTAACTCTATCTCATCTTAACTTCTCTCAACAACAAGTCAACTCAACTGCTCACTACTCCTACCTGCTACTAATGGCGCCTTATGGATGCATCTCATCCGTCATTCCCAAAAACTCCCGATGATTCGACGTTTATACGTCAAAGATCTAACCTAACATTTTGACTTTACGTGATACATGACAACACAATAATATACAGGATGTTGCAATATTATACCCAAACTTACTTTTTTCGTAAAATCATAGATAAAAAAATGGAGTCAAGTTGATTGACTCAGTACTTCCCACACATAATAATGACACCATTTTATTGTTTTCTCATTGCATGAAGCTATAGTCTGAAATCTCCTTGCAACCAAATCATCACCTACCTGCCCGCAAAAAAACATTCAACACAAAAAATCTCGTAAATAGTTTCTTCCGTCTCCCTCCTTAGAAACTAGGACGCCACAGTTTTCATTCTGCATGCTTCAACTGAACGATGCGAAACGATCAGGAGCCTCTAAACCATCTAAAAGCGAAGTATGAGCTGTTTTTATATTTTTAGTTTTTTAATTATTGTTGCGTCGCCACTGACACGATATTTCAGACAGTGGCGCGTTTTCCACTCTCGCCGCGATAGTCAATTCTGTGTTGAACTTTCATTCAAATCAATTTACTAATTCTTGCTTTACGCAATATACATAGAACGAAATTAAACAACACTCGTATATGTATACATCACAAAATTCTAAGTCCCTTGGTTTCTGTAATATGCAACGCAATGTTCACATGGACTCAAAAAAATACGCCGCTACGTATTTCTTCCATAGGTCAATGGACAAACTTATGAATACAACAAATCACAGAGTTAACATCTCTAGAGGGAGCCTAATTTAAATATTGGCCAGCCAACATCTATAGCGCTATTGCCACTCTTCTTCGTCCGCTTCCAGTTTCTTCAAAATCTGGCAGCTTCCGCAATTTGAACACAAAGTATTTAACTGGGTGTTTAACTATATATTCCAATATACTTGCAATGTAACTGATTTACGTGAAGATAATTTGTATTAATTTAATCAAATCTCAAAAATGGTAAATTTCATAGCGGAATGTCGCAATAACTTCTAATATGTCATAAATCTAGCAACCTACAACCGGCGTGCCCTTAAGCTGTCATGTGGCTGTCACTGTATTTGCGGTTATTGCGTGTGTCGAGATTTTTGTGATTTTAGTGTATATTTGACTGACTTTGTGACTATTTGTGGTGTGAATTAAATTATTTGTGAACAAAATTGTCATAATTGCATGATGAGACAACATAAAAAGTGCATAGTTTGCTGTAATAGTGACGAATCGGTGAACACTTCTTATCATAGGTGAGTATAGGTTTTGTATTAGTATTCAGTAGCGTAATATATGGGGATAAGTGGGAACAAAAGTAACTTCACTCCAGTTTAAGGAATAATAATGGTTGTTTAATGTATGTTTTGTGCACGCATTACATTCATGTCAATCAACATGAATTTTCCAAATTCCATTTTTTAAACTATTTGAGGACATGAAATGCAAAAATGTATGCCACATTTACTTACAGAAAATCTATCTATGAGAATTCTATAGAACTGGATATTACCTAATGCAATTATTATATTTTATTGCTGAAGTAAAAATACGATGCAGCCATTCCAACAGGCTACCTTTCAGAACACTGTTAGATATGTTTTGAAAAACACTTCATGGTAATAATAAATTATCAACTGCTACAATGAAATTATAATAAGGGTAACTCTCTAAGTATCTCTAACATCATAGTAATAATTGAATCTATTAATGCTTAAGCTGCCAAAATTTCCGTTACATGTTGGCTGGTCAGCGACCTGTGCATTTTGTTGTTTACACTCCCTCTACAGATGTTAACACTGTGCAACAAATCTTTCAGTTTTACAACCCCCCACCCCCCAACCATCCCAATTTCACCCTCACCCAAGAAAACGTAGAAAATGATTAGAAACACCTAAAAGGCCTAAAAACAAGGTTTGAACTGTTTTTATATTTTTTTTATTTATATTTTTTATTTTTATTATTGATGCTTTGCCACTGACACAAAACAAACAAAACATAACCATTTTCCATCCCCGCCGCGGTAATAATACTGTGGCAAAATTTCGTTAAAATCAATTGAATAATTTTCGAGTTACGCAATATAGAACGATCTAAAACAATACTCGTATGTATACATCACAAACTCGAAGTCCCTTGGTTTCTACAATGAGGAAGGCAATGTTCGAATAGACCTAAAAAGTGTATTATGCCGCAAGGTTTTTCATTCATAGGTCAATGGACAGATCCGTCAACCCTCCACCCTCCAACCACACCAAATTCTCTCCTACCCAAAAAAGAAGTAGAAAATGATCAGGAACCCCAAAAACGCCTAAAAACAAGGTTTCTGGTGTTTTTATTTTTTTGTTTTTTATTATTACCGCGCCGCCACTGACACGATTTTTCCAAAACATACGCGTTTTCCAACCTCGCCACGGTAGTCATACTGTGACAAAGTTTCATTCAAATCCATTCCATAACTTTTACGTTACTCAATACTGAACGATCTAAACCAATATTCCTATGTATTTATCAGAAAATTCTAAGTCCCTTGGTTTCTGAAATAGGCAAAGCAATGCTCGGCTGGGCCTAAAAAAGGGTATTATGCTGCTAGGTCTTTCTTTTACAGGTCAGTGAAGACCCTATTATGAATACAACACATTTTTCAGATTTACAACCACCCAGCCTCTAACCACCCCAATTTCACCCTCACCCAAAAAAAAGTAGAAAACGATCGGGAACATCTTAAATCCCTAAAAACGAAGTTTGAAGAATATTTGAATTTTTTTGTTTTTTGCTAATTACTCCCCGCCCATGCACCGATTTTCAAAATTATAGCAGCATTACCTACTACGGCCCCACAGCATATTACTGCCTTAATTTCATCACAATCCATGCACAGGTTACTGAGATTACGTGGCTAGAATAACGCGTACATACAGACAGACAGACCGACAGATCGACATACCGACGGAAATGAGTGACGCGGATTTTCGTTATGTAGACATCATAAAACGCCCAAAACACGTATTTTCTATCGGTGTGGGAAGTAAAAAGAATATAAGTGGATTTTTGAATATACTGAATGACCTATCGTACGGTGCTTTCTAAAGCATGTATCCTTTTATGCTTTCTTATTTCAAAAATATTGCGCCCCAAAGAAATCCTTATTTTATTTCTTTTGTGCTTATTAATTTACGAATAAAAATGTTTGTGGACGACATTACATTTTAAATAAAATAGTGACTTCATTTATGTCGAAAAAGACGCTATTTGAAAAAAATAAGGGTGAGTTTTAGAGGTTGTGTACAAAAAAATGTATGTTTCGAAAGTATGGTATGATAGACCCTTCAGTACCCTTGAAATGCTCACTTAGTTTTTTTTTATCTGTTCTTGTTACAAAAATGTTACGCCTCAAACAAATCCTTATTTTATTTACCTTATGCTTATGACCCGACGACAAAAATAGATGTTCGTATCATAAAAATAAAATCAAAGATACAAGATTTTAAATGGAATAGGTACCTAATTCGTGTAGGGAAAACTATTGGATGCTATTTGAAAAATGGAGTCAAGTTGATTGACTCAGTACTTCCCACACATAATGATGATACCATTTTATTATTTTCCCATTGCATGAAGCTATAGTTTTAAATCCCTTGCAACCAAATCATCGCCCAGCCGCCCGCAAAAAACAACCAACACTAAAACCTCTCGAAATAGTTTCTTGCGTCTCCCTCCTTAGAAGCTAAGACGCCACATTTTTTTTTTTCTGCGTGCTTCAACTAAACGATGCGAAATGATCAGGAGCCTCCAAACCATCTAGAAACAAAGTTTGAGCTGTGTTTTTATATTTTTAGTTTTTTATTATTGCTGCGCCGCCACTGACGATTTTTCAGAGACAGACGCGTTTTTCATTCTCGCCGCGGCATTAAATTTGGTGTCAAAATTTCATTAAAAGCAATTCAATAATTTTCGCTTTACGCAAAATACATAGAACGAAATAAAGCAAAACTCGTATGTATACATCACAAAATTGGTTTCTGTAATAGGCAAGCCAATATTCAGATGGACCTAAAAAAGTGTAATATGCCGCTACGTATTTTTTTCAACAGGTTAATGGACAAACTATTATGAATACAACAATTTTTTTCAGTTTTACAACCCCCCACCCCCCAACCGCCCCAATTTCACCCTCACCCAAAAAAGTAGAAAATGATCAGGAACCCCTAAAACGCCTAAAAACAAAGTTTGAGATGTTATATGTTATATTTTTAGTTTTTTTATTATTGCTGCGCCGCCACTGAAATGATTTTTTCCAAAACATACGCGTTTTCTATCCTCGCCGCGGTAGTAATACTGTGTCAAAATTTCATTAAAATCAATTAAATAATTTTTGCGATACGCAATAGTATAATATATCGATCTAAAACAACACTCGTATGTATACACCACAAATCCTAAGTCCCTTGGTTTCTGTAATCGGCAAGGCAATGTTCGGATTGACCTAAAAAAGTGTATTATGCTGCTAGGACTTTGTCCCTCAGGTCAGTAGACAGCCCATTATGAGTACAACAAATTTTTCAGATTTACAACCCCCCACCCCCCCCCAACCACTCGAATTTCACCCCCACCCAAAAAAAATAGAAAACGATCAGGAACCCCTAAAACGCCTAAAAACGAAGTTTGAGCTGTTTTCATATTTTTTGTTTTTTTAATATTGCTGCGCCGCCACTGAGACGATTCCTAAACATCAGACGCGTTTTCCTTCCTCGCCAAAGTAGTAATACTGTGCCGAAATTTCATTAACATCACTTCAGTAATTTCATCATTATAAAATACAGAACGATCTAAAGTAATACTCGTATGTATACATCGGAAAATTCTCAAAGTCCCTTGGTTCCTGTAATACAAAAGGCAATGTTCCGAAGGACCTAAAAAAGTGTATTATAGCGCTAGGTCTTTCTCTCTCAGGTCAGTAGACAGCCTATTATGAGTACAACAAATTTTTCAGCTTTACAACCCCCTACCCCCCAACCACCCCAATTTCACCCCCACCCAAAAGAAAGTAGAAAATGACCAGGAACCCCTAAAACACCTAAAAACGAAGTTTGAGGCATATTTGAAATTTTTCGTTTTTTGCTAATTACTCCGCCGCCCATGCACCGATTTTCAAAATTGTAGCAACATTACCTACTACGACCCTACACCATATCACCACCGAAATTTCATCAAAATCTATGTAGCGGTTACTGAGATTAGGAGGCTAGAAAAACGCCAACAGACAGACAGACCGACAGACAGACAGACAGACCGACAGACAGACCGACAGACAGACCGACGGAAATGAGTGACGTGGATTTTCGTGATGTAGGCATTATAAAACGCCCAAAAAGTGTATTATCTCAAAATCGAAAATTTTCGCGATCACAATACTCCCCTCACCTATCGGTGTGGGAAGTAAAAAAGGGTGAGTCTTGAGGGTTGAAGCACAAAAGAATGTTTTGATAGCATATTGTTATCGTGCTTTCAAAAATACCACTCAGTTTTTTTGGATTTTTTTTGTTACGAATATATTGCTTGTCAATGAAATTCTGGGACACCCGGTATATGGTTCTCTTTGAAACAGCATGACCTAGTGTGCTGTGCTATTTATAAGCAATAATAATATACGCACGAAAATTACTGATACGCATATTAGGTATAAATTGTTATTAACGGCTGCATGTGTTTTCACAACACATGAGAAATCAGTTACTTTCAGCAAAAAATCTCGATAAACAAATTGCTTTTGCTATACTTTCAAAACATACACCCACAAAAAAGCCTCGTACGAAGAGCGTTTTGAAATGGACGTGTGCAGACACCGTTCAATGCAATATTCAAACTTTTCCCAAGAATTCAAATCAAATAACCTTTTCAATCAGTGGACTAACAAGAAAAGATATAAAAAATTTGGCAATGGCCATGCCAGACATGCTGAACGTTAGAGAGAACCATGGTATAGGTCCTCTGAAGCAAGGGTAATTTTCTATGACCATCGAGAGATAATGAATAAAAACAAGCAAAAGAAGGTACGGTTTAGAGGACTCAATTCAGCAATGTGACAAGATTTTTGGGTCGTATTTACTTAGTCGAACAAAATCTGTTTGCGGCGTGAGATTATTGTGCAAATAAAATAAATAGAGGGTAAAAAAAGACAGATTTTGTCCTTAAGTACTTACCGTTGAAAAGTGTTGAATTTTAGGTGCCTTTACGCAAACTATTTTTTCAAGAAGGTACCTCAAACTGTAATATGGCGGCTTTTAGATTTTTAAAAATTCATTGCTGCTTAGAAAACTGCATAAACCAACAAAAATCAATAAAACGTGCGATAGAATTTGCAAAATTGACGTTAGAATTACTTTGTTACATTAAAAGTTGAGCAATTTGATACAGAATATGTCATTAAAACTTCAGAACGATTTATTACATACTTTAAATAATGTTCAAGTTGTTTATCCCGCAGAAAATAATAAGTATATATCAATTCTACTTCTCAAACAACAAAACTTCAGCTTGATACTTAATTAAAGAAATAGTAAGGTAGTACTTAGTTTTGCAGAAGCGAAAAGTATTCAATTATCGTGCCCTAGTTTTTTTTCTATTTAGTTCACACAATTATTTTTTATATGTAAAAAGCTTGTAGAATTTGCTGAGAAAAATCTAATTCTATATAGGAGAATAAGATTAAATTCAGTTTCATTTATCTTCATAAATTGCCAATAATAAGTTCTTTTACTAAGTAATTTTTTGTACTATGTACATTTCAATAAAATACACGACGGAAATACTAACATACTTCACTATTACTATTCTTATGTACGTAGTATATGAGGTTTATTAAAATAAATTGGTTTTTATAGTTAAAAAATAAAGTTAAAAAAGCATTTTTGTCAATTTTCTTATACTAATGGATTAATCATAACAAATAACTCTTTACAAATGAATATTAACTAACTTCAATAATGTTCAATGAGAACATATGGAAAAATATTGTTATATATTTTTCAAAAAAATGATCAACTATGTAAACAATTTACAGGATAAAATAAATATATATACATATTTGTAATGCACGTGAAAAGTACGGTGCATTCCATAGCAGAACATAACAGTGACGTCACGCAATTGATGTACCGGCGTGGACAATGTGGTGGATGACATTGCTAACAGTCACAGGCGTAACAATTGCTTCCTAAAATCGAATTTAAGTAATAGCGTTGTTTCTTCACTCAACGGTAATAGTGTAATACATAAAATAAGTGCCGCAGGTAGGTAAATCGTAAAACTATACAAAGGGAAAAACAAACCGCACAAGACAAGTCACTCACAAACGATTACCGAACGATGTTCCACAAGTCAATCGAGCCCACCCTACTAACAAGGATTTGTATGGCAGCCGCATATAAATAAAAAAACCTTAAATTCCATCAATAGCTCATTCAGATCCAAATCAATCCGATCTGAAATTTGTGCGGATTTGAGTGTTCCACCACCACCTACTTTAAGGTCCGTATTAATAGTCGTTTCTCAAGTATCTCTTGAGTGTTACTCGAGGGATACTTGAGGATTACTCAAGGGACCCTCAGGTGCGGGTTTCCTTGTGTACCTGTTTCCTAGACAAGATCTACAAGACAGCAGGATTCATTTGACGACGTTGTCATATATCTCAAATATAGGTCAATTTGATGCATTTTGACGTTTTCTGTTATCTTTTTTTTTTGTTTTGTGTCAGTATTTCGTGTTTTGTGCCGGACATTTTTCCAGATGTGACAGAAACTCACAACACCGTACTCCAAAATTAACCTACAAAACCGCCTTGACTGCAACGAAATGTCATGTTGAAAAGGCATGTTGATATTTCGTTACTTGAGTATTACTCAAGGGAGCCTTACCACAGTATATCCAATATAACAGTAGCGCGACTCTCCAGAATTTTGGTGGTTCGCGCATAGCACCCCGCGCATCGTTCGCAGGATGTTTAGCACGGCAATCGCCTGAGTCGTGTTCAGTCTATGAGAGTGAAGGTAGTGTCTTTGACAGAACCGGATTAAGGCATTTGGTGAGACGTTGATATGGATATCGGGACGCGTGGAGTCAAATGTTGCGCCGCTGTAGGCTGTATTAATAATTCCAAAAACTGTGACTATAGTTTTTTTAAGTTTCCTCAAGATGCTGCCAGGTAAGCGATTCCTCCAATGTTTAATATGCTCCTTTATTACCTAATAATATTAAAGTGTGATAGCATAGCTCTATCTGTCTCTAACAAAGTCTGTCGGGTATTAGGGTAGCTGTGTGTTTTTTTTTTCAGTTTTTAGACGAGTTAGATGTTACGGAAAGTCGTTCTTTAATTGTGAGCCTAAAGTCAGAATTACACAATTCGAAATGGGACATCCGATATAGCGGATTTAGCCATTTTGTACCCGCCGATTCAACATGCTGCAAATTTGTTCGGTAGTTTATACATGCCACACAATGATTTCGTACAATACGTTGCATCTATGGAGATCATATTTCAAGAAAACTTTGAAAGTTTTTCCATATCTGATAATGCTGTACAAAAATTTGTAAATACAGGGTTATTCACGTTATTCGACACAGAGCATTATGGCTAAAGTATTTGATAAAAAAGAAAATAATTATTTGGGATGGATAGAGACCCATAAAGGCTACATTCTAAAAATATTTTCATGTTATACAGGGTGTCCCAAAAGCACGAAATGTATCAAAGTTATGTTTTTTTAAATGAAACACCCCATATATTATTGCATATTCAGATCCCTTGGTGAATTCTAGTGTAACTTTATGTATCATACATGGTACCTAAAGCGAACCGTTAAGGTGTAAATCACCATTTTCGGTATAAGTAGATATCAGGAAAAAATTGAATATCGCAGAGATTACAAAATATGGAAGGCTGTGACTTTGCCGTATTACTAAGCATAAAATGCATCAGCTTTGATGAGACTGTCAAATTTAAGTTATGTTTATGCTTGGAGAAATCGGTCGATGAATTAAGGAAACTGCGATCAGCGATAACTTGATTTTTTCAAATAGGAATGCCTAATTTTTATTATACGGTTAAACGTAGAATTTGATAAGCTTTCTAATGATATAAGGTTGTGAATATCAATCTCTCGTAGTTTCCATTTAATTTTAAATTTTCAGACAAATCGGCGATTTTCAATTTTCCTACCTATAAGCAACGTAGCAGGCCATGAAATATAAACAAAAATCTGATCAGCTAGAAGAAAACAACTAACTTAGCTGAAAAATACACACTAACTAGACTAAAGGGACAAGATTATAAAAATTCCTTACAACAAATCAATTCTCCCAGAAACAACTGCGATAACATCTCTAAGGTCAAAGAGAAGCTGGAGTATGGCAGTAATAGATATTTTTACTGTCTACTGGCTACCGCAATTTACTAGAGGTTAAAAATTTCCAAGGCAATCAAAAGCCTTCATATGAAACAGAAACAACCAGCGACTGTTGCTCCAGCCGCAACTATCATTCATATGTAATGGTGTAAAAAAGTACTAATTTGCGTCGAAGTCGATACCTCTGACTGGAGCCCTTCTATTATTCAATATCTATTAGCAATATTGCAAAAAAGGAATACTGACAAATATGATTTAAATTTTCTGCCATTTAAGTTACGTTTTATAATTTGCACAAATTTTAATTCATTCTTCATTTTCTGCGACCTTGCTAATAGGTACTAAAGAATTTTCAGAACTCCAGTCAGAGGTACTTTTGTCTTGAGTTTTGACAGAATTGCATACTTTTTTATATCATTAATGTGAAATTTTATTATGAAAATAATAAACTGCTTACAACATTCTCTAGTATTTTTTACTTTATTTCAAAATTTTTAATGGTTTTGGAAATTGCCAATCTCTAGTACATTGCAGTAGCTAGTAGGCCGTGAAAAAATCCATTTCTGCCATACTCCAGCTTCTGTTTGACCAAAGATATGTTACCGCCGTTGTTTCTGGTTAGACTTTGTTTGTTGTGAGTAATTTTTATAGTCTTGTCCCTTTAGTCTAGTTCGTGTGAATTTTTCAGCTAAGTTAGTTGTTTTCTTCTACCTGAACAGTTTTTTGTTTATATTTCATGGCCTGCTACGTTGGTTATAGGTAGGCAAATTGAAAACCGCCGATTTGTTTGAAAATTTAAAATTAAATGAAAACTACCAGAGATTGATATACACAACCTTATATCATTAGAAAGGTTATCAAATTCTACTTTTAACCGTATACAAAAAATTAGGCATTCCCATTTGAAAAAATCAAGTTATCGCCGATCGAAGTTTCCTTAATTCATCGACCGATTTCTCCAAGCATAAACGTAATATTAATTTGACAGTCTCATCAAAGCTGACGCATTTTATGCTTAGTAATACGGCAAAGTCACAGCCTTCCAAATTTTATAATCTCTGCGACATTCAATTTTTTCCTGATATCTACTTATACCGAAAATGGTGATTTACACCTAAACGGTTCACTTTAAGTCCCATGTATGATACATAAAGTCACAATAGAATTCATCAGGGAATCCGAATATGCAATAATATACGGGGTGTTCCATTTAAAAAAACATAACTTTGATACATTTCGTGCTTTTGGGACACCCTGTATAACATAAAAATATTTTTTAAATGTAGCCTTTATGGGTCTCTATCCATCCGAAATTATTATTTTCTTTTTTATCAAATACTTTAGCCATAATGCTCCGTGTCGTATAACGTGAATAACCCTGTATATTCTGAACTTGAAATACAATCACCCCTGTTCAAATTTTCCGTATAGGTATATTGCTCGATTATATGCTAGAATTCGTTTGTTTTATACACTAAAAACTATCAACCTGAACTTTAGAACCCCAAACAGAAACCGAAAATTGATAATTTGGAAAAATGAGTGAATTTTAAAATTTTTTTAAACAATCTTAGAGGGGTTGTTATAAATAGAAAATTTTTATATAATAATATAATATTAAAACTGAATAAATTGCAATGGCTTTCTATATCCAGCTTATACAAATACAATCTTTGAGTCATGCGGAGCACAAAACGGTCTTTCGGCCGAAGCCACAAATGCGCTGGCTGGCTCTTCTCGGTGCCTTCTGGCTTTGTTTTTCCATCCTTGACTCCTCGGGTTACACCCGAAACCAAGTGTTATGTTATGTGACCTCATCTAGATGTGAGCACACGACATCCGTTTGGGCCTGATGAAGCCAATTAGCAGAAACACGTGTCGCTCGGGTTACCATCCTTCAGTTGTTCTGCTCCTCAACCTCTTTCTCTTTTGCGGTCACGCCCCATTATTTTCTAAGATCTTGGAGTTCTTTTACACAAAATTACTATCACGTCCCCTTCTTACCTCAAAGATAAATTTTAAGCGTGACATACAGCCACTTATTATTAGCTTTCCTAATAATTTCTCATTGTTTCCTGACAGCACCACAACGTTCAAAAGATCTTTCACGATTAATAACAAAATTAATGTGATTATGCATTCCAACATTATGAAATTTTACGCAGGAAGTGAAGTCCATTATTTTTAATGTGATTATGCATTCCGACATTATGAAATTTTAAGCAGGAAGTGAAGTCCATTTTAATGGATGCTCAAATAGAGAGTTCACAATAAAAAGAATTAACATGCTAGTTTCAAAAATGTATCATTTTCCTCTATAAACATGGAGTCTTTTCTTCAATATGCCTATTCATATACGTAATATACAAATACAGAAGGAAGGGTAGTCTTGGTAAACTAGGTAAAAAACAGTTTTGCAATTTTTTTATGAATAACGACCAATTTAGTATATTTTATCGTTGTTATAAACCTATTGATCTTTATTTTTTTATGTACACCTAACAGGTCTTCATCGGTTTTGCTGTTTGCCATTTTTTTGTGCCTTAAACGTTTCTCTACGATGATTGATGAAGATACATTTAAAGGTTGTGCGATAACTAGACATAAATGTTATTTTGGACGCTACGTCTTTACTTATAGCCATATTTGAATCATATAAGATATTATAAAGTTTTTATATTTATTTAAATGTTTAAGGTTAAGTAAGATAAGATAAAATAAAGTTGAATAAGTCTCGCATTTTTGTTGATTTACTTACAAACAATAGAGCCACATATTTTCTCGGAGTTAACAATTTTCTTTCATACACCGACTATTTCTTGTTTTGCTTCTAAACAAAAATGTTTACACCCCATTTATATGCAAAGAATCCATGATCAATTAGAAGAATCAGTACAAAACATTTTCACGTATGGACAATAAATTGCTAAGCCGACCCTGTGCTCAAGACGTAAACGGCAATACTCGCGGCTCGAGTTGAGGAGCCGGCGTGGGGATATGAGAGGCCTGTTTTTCGGAGACAAATTGTCTGCATGATTTCTAGGGAGTTGCGCTACTGTATTGGATATACTGTGGCCTTACGTAATAAACCCTCAAGTAAGAGACCCTCAGGTATTAAAGGACCCTTAAGTACTGACTATGAATACGACCCGTAAACCACGTCCATTTGATTCTCACTTTGATGGCTTCGCTGTGGCATTTGGGAATGTGCATAGATTTCTAAAAGTTTTACGCAAAGCTTTGGATATACTAATATTAAATGGCGGAAATTATGTTCCTCAATTGTTATAAAACAAGGTGCTGTGAATTAAAAAAGATGGTTAACTTTAGTCCAAAAGAGAGAAGGAACGGTTTTGTCTCATAGTGAGATATTATAAAAACTGAGCGGGATAATATTATATTGGAGAATAAGAACAGGTCTCGCTACTGTATCGTCTTCCTATAATATGTCAGTAAAAAAGACGATTTTCATTTCAATCTGAAAACTTGATCACTTGAAGAAACATCCACAGCTGTATTTCTTACATTTTGCTTTACTATACTTCCTTGACTATGATAATTGCACTACTTTCCACGACAGTATTCTGAGAAATGTGCACAGATCCGATTAGTATGCATATGATTTGCAGAGTTCATTTTACCGATACTCAGGAGATTATGCGGGTTACATAATACAGGGCGTGGTACGCAAGAAATGCTTCATATCATGCTTTCACTTCCCAAACAGATATCCGATAACATTATGTCGTGTCAACGCATTTCAGATTATTATCAACACATTCTTATACCGCCATGCCTTCGACAGATAACAATCGTGATATGGATTATCATAAATTGTTTTGCCTTTTTTCAGTCTAGCGAATTTGACTGAATCAGATGTATTGTCAATGGACTGACAGACATTTATTCTTGGATCTTAAACTGCCATCCGGGGATATCGCAAGTATCCGTTTATAGTATTTCAAATAGGTACCGATTACCAGAACCCGGTCAAACAGAGCCGTTCTATAACGCGGCGTTACGGCGTTCTCCAACGCCGTCTTCAGTGCACACGACATCCGACGATACGACGGTACGAAAGTGTTCCTAATGGTTGAAATATCTTGACTTGATTTTGGATATTTCAACCAATAGGAACAGTTTCGTACCATCGTTTCGTCGGATGTCGTATGCAACTGAATTAAACATTACAGCATTCCGTTGGTTTTTCCAAACAGGTCTGTTTGACAGCTTGAGGAAAAGCCTTACGCCAATTTTTTTTAAGATGTCAAGTTATTCAAACATAGATGCTAAGCGTTAGCACCAGTTAGCGCTGTCGAGTGTCTGTAAGATTGTCACTATTGTGTATCATGTTTTAACCCAAAGTATAGAAATAATTATTTGGTGGATTGATAGATTTTAAATATGGAAACAGACAAACAACGCAAAAAAGCAAGGAGTCAACAACAACAGCTTATCTACGTATTTCCTTAGTCCATATACTGCACAAACGTCACCAACTGATACGTGAATATAGGTTAAGTGCTACTTAAGCCAAACAAGTTAGCTTAGATTTTTGGCCTTAAAGTTTCGGTAACGTTATGAAAGATAATGGTGCAATTCGAATTTTTGTGATAAGGTCCAACTGAAATTGAGCCTCGTTTAAGCGAGCCGGTGCAAACTGCCATAACAATTTCGTTTTAAAGACTTATGCAAGTTTTAAGTAGGTATCTTGAATTGGTACATGATATTTTTTCAACCAAGATAACTTAGACATATTGTTAATATAAATAAAGTATTCATAGAAATACTTCCGACACCTTATTAGTATTTAAGTACTCAAGATCTATTTCAGATACAGTATTAGCTTCTGAATTACTTAAACATGTGTTTCAGGTACGGTAGACGCATTGTAAGTCTTTTAATAGTAATTGCTAAGCAGTTTGATTTATATTTCAAACAAATTAAGTCTACTAGTTGTAAAGTCAAAACCTCTAAGGTCTGTAGTATCTACGCAATACATAAATAAATGTAATGATCTGACAAAGTTGAAGTTATTCTAGATTAGATTGCATAAGTGTCGAACTTATTTTATTTACTCTTATTAAATCATACAGCGATTATCAAATTACTTTTAAACAGGTAATAGTACCTATAAACAGACAGGGTGAATTATTTTTCATAACTCACGTTTCAGCCGTGTATTATCTACAGCGCCTACTAGATACCAAGAACTGATCTGTTAGAAATTATGATAACTTGCGACAAAAATGTTGAGTAAACTGCACAAAAAGTTTTTGACTATCTCCAGAGTCATATTTATAAAGACTACTTTAGACTGAACTATTTTTTGAACTAGATTTAGTCTGCAAGACTTCGTGAGCAGCGGAGTTATAGAGGATAGCTCAGAGGAACAGGCTCTGCTTGGTCACCGGTAGAAAACAGGAGCCATTTATTTTACATCTACTTGCCAAGCTAAAAACTATATTACCCAAGTTAATTAGCGGAATTACTCCCAAATAAACTAAATAATAAAATTAGTATATAAATACAGATTTGCATAACAGTTTTAATATTGAACATAATGTGGTTCGGGTTCTTATGAATAAATACCAACAGACGACATACTAAGAACCTGAATGACACTACTTACTCCGTGTACAACACCTTCAGATTAATTGGTATAGAAGCTTGAATATAAAAATTCTATAATATTTATCTGATTGGTAACCGCTTAACTAGAGCTACATGTCAAAAAACAAAGACTTTATAAAAATAATTATTTCCAAATCCTTCGGTCCTCCAACATTCAAAATATATTTACCTATTATATCCCACAGAGCCGTTGAAAGTTAACCTGATCTTGCAATTTCATAATTTCTTAAAATGATTACAGATTTTGAATTCATTTCAATATTTTCTGAAGTTATGTAGCTGCTGTTCTTTGAGCCGTACTAAGCTATCGTAACCGGTTCCAAAAAATAAAACAGCACTACGTATTACTACCTCGCATACCCTTAACATAACAAGCATACCAAGCAGATAACAACTGTAAACAATAGAAAGCGGCCAAATACAACAGAAAACCATCAAATAGAACCGAATACAACAGAAAAGAAGAGGAAATAGCTCAAAACAGCAGAAAATAAGCAGATAACAGCGGAAACAACTGTAAACGGCCAAACGCAGCCGAAAACAACAGAAAAGAATAGAAAACAACTCAAAGCAACAAAAAAAAAACCTGGAAACAGCTTAAAACAACAGAAAACGACTAGGTACAATAGAAAACATCGAAACACAACAGAAAACAATAAAATACAACCGAATGCAACAGAAAACAGATCAAAACAACAGAAAACAAGCAGATATCACCAGGAAACAACAGAAAACGACAACTGCATACAACCTGTATACACAAGTTAAAGCTAGACTCTGAAAGGTGCGCTGAAGTGAGTGATGAACATTGGTAACATCATAAAATGAGCACTAAATTTGGACATTTTGGAGATCACAGTGGTATCATCACTTGTTTATGCGAAGTATTATTACATGCATTCGATGGAGTTATTAGGCTCTCAGTTGTTCCTTATATTCAAATGTCGATCTATTATTGTACAATTGTACCCATATAGTTTAATAGAATCTAATTTAATCCAACCTAGGTATATCAGCTAATATCTACAAATCGTTCTCGTAATGATTAGGGTGCTGTGGTTGTTGAGCAGGATTCAGAGAGTTCTTACAATCTGATAATAATATTGTTTTCAAATGGATATCGTGAACTTGAAATAATTCGATTACGAAACAAGCTATGCAATACTGAACAAGTCGGCAGTTCTTATTCATACTAAAAAATTACATAATACAATTGATTGAATCTCTTTCTTTGTGTAAATACTAAATATATCGATTATACCCCAACAGAAGTGAAAAAGATTTTTTCATATGATGCAAATTATGCAAGTTTTTCATATAGCGGCATCATTAAAGTGAGCGACACAACCTGTCACGCTACTTAATAGATTGACTTGAATATAGAAGTAATAATTTCAACTATACAACACCAGTATTCGCATCTTTTTCAAATAAAGGATGTTAAGTACGGTTGCGAAGGAACAATAAGAACTTGGTGCTATCCTTTCAGATAATGCAGCTTGAGGTAACGATAGGGAACAAGAAGTGATATACCGTTTGTTTAGTTTTATACAATGAAGGGAAAGGTAAATTGTAATGATGGGATAAGGTGGCAATCAAGCGTCAAATATACATTCGAACGATATACAGTATTTACTTCGGTGACTGTCATCACAGTATTATTAACCAGGATGGAAGATGAGTATCGTTTTTAGAAATCATGTCAGTGGTGGAGAAGCAATACCAAAAAACTAAAAATATAAAAAAACTCAAATTTCGTTTTTAGGGGAGTTGAAGGTTCCTGAACGTTTTCCACACTTTACTTCCCTCACCTATAGGGGAAAGGGGAGTATTGTTACCGAAAAAATTTCGATTCTATGGTAATATGCTTTTTAGGCGTTTTGTATGCACATAACGAAAATCTAAGTCACTTATTTCCGCCCATCTATCTGTCTATCGGTCTGTCTGTCTATTGGCGTTCTGCTAGCATAGTATACTCAGTAACCGCTGCCTGCATCATGATGAAATTTGGGTAGCGATATGCTGCGGTTTTGTAACAGGTGATGCAGCTATAATTCTGAAAATCAGTGCAATAGCGGCGGAGAAAATTGGTCAAAACACAAAATATTACCAAAACCCATTCAAACTTCGTTTTAAGGCGTTTCAGAGGTTACTGGTCCTTTTCCCGTTTTTGTTTTTGGAGGGGAAATCGGAGAGGTGCGGCGGGTGGGGTGTTTGAAAACACAAATATCTGTTGTATTCATAAAATACTATACATTGCGATGAAAAAATTAACTTATATAGCGCGCATTTTAAACCTAACTGAATGTATCCTTTGAATTTTATGACTACGTAATAATTTGATACATACCTTTTGCAGTCCCAACTTGGAAACTACTTACTTGATTGTGATGAAATTGAGACACCTTATTGCTACCGCGGAGTAAATGGTAGCAGTGTATCGCTGTTGGAATTCTTGTCAGTAGCGGAGAAGAAGACAACAAAAGCAGAAAAATTCAAAAGCGATCGAACTTCGGTTTTACATGTCTACTTTTTGTGAGGATAGTGTAGAGATAGAAACTCCAATTTTGTTGTTAGCACGGACAACATGTGGGAAGCGCGCACTGAGTCGAAGCACCTGACGCATTTTTTTAAATTTTGCTTATGCATAGGAAGTCTGCGCAACCATTTGTGGATATGGACTTAACGTCTAACCGTTTTCTATAATTCAACAACGAACCAGTATTGCGTATTCCTATTTATTCATAGCATCCACGACTGTCGTTTCGAGTGAATTCAACCAACTCGTTATGATTCCAGTTGCACAAAATCAATTCACTTGTCCATCTTTTTTTTACTTCCAATATTACATACATGCAAACCGCTTTCTTGTCATGAATAATTTCAGTGCGCTTTAGACAATAGGTTTCCATTTGCAAATATGTATTAGGTACGTTACATCACTCGGGAGTTATTTTGAGAGAAACATTGTCCGTAGTGTGTCTATTGTTAATTATTTTGTATGTATGAATCATTTCCAGGCATTTCCAATATGTTTAGCGGTCGACTAAAACAATAATGTTGAGGGTGACTCAGAACACTGAAATTGCTACCTGAGCTCTTAACTAATGTATGGCTTATTGTCTAAAAGTAGTACCATTGTAGTACATAATATTATAAATATTATCTGTTGAGATTATGTATAATGTCGACTAACCAGAAAATTTCTGCACATTCAACTTCGTTACAAAAAATGGAGTCAAGTTGATTGACTCAGTACTTTCCACACATAACAGTGATATCATTTTATTAATATTCCCTTTGCATGAAGCTATTATCTGAGATCCCTTGCAACCAAGTAATCGTTCGCATGTCCTAAAAAAACATCCAATACAAAAACTAGTAAATAGTTTCCTAAGTTTCTCCGTAGGAACTAAAATGAGAAAATTTTTATTCTGCCAACTTCAACTGGACGAAACGAAAGAATCGGGAACCCCCAAACGAAGTTTGAGCTATTTCTATATTTTTAGTTTTTTATTATTGCTGCGCCGCCGCTGACAGATTTTTAAAAACCATATGCATTTTTCATCCTCGCCACGGTAATAATACTGTGTCTAAATTTCATTAAAATCAATTCCATAATTTCCATGTAACTAAATTCAGAACGATATGAAGCAATACTCGCATGTATACATCAGACAATTCTAATTCGCTTGATTTCTGAAATAGCCAAGGCTCGAGCCAAGGCAATGTTTGAATGATCGGATGGACCTGACAAACGTTTATTATGCCGCTAGGTCTTTCTTTCACAGGTCAATGGACAGCCTATTATGAATAGAACAAATTTTTGAGTTTTACAACCCCCCACCTCCTAACCACCCTAGTTTCACCCCCTCCCAAAAAAAGTAAAAAATGATCAGGAACCCCTAAAACGCCTAAAAACAAAGTTTGAGCTATTTTTATACTTTTAGTTTTTTTATTATTGTTGCGCCACCACTGACACGATTTTTCCAAAACATACGCGTTTTTCATCCTCGCCGCGGCAGTAATAGTTTCATTAAAATCAATTCGATAGTTTTCGCGTTACGCAATATAGAACGATCTAAAACAATACCCGTATGCAAATTCTAATTGGTTTCTATTATAAGCAAGGCAATGTTCGGATGGACCTAAAAAAGTGTATTATGCCGATAGGTCTTTCATTCACAGGTCATTGGACAGCCCATCATGAATACAACAAATTTTTCAGTTTTACAACCCCCCACCCTCCAACCACCCCAAAATCACCCCCACCCAAAAAAAGTAGAAAATGGTCAGGAACCCCTAAAACGCCTAAAAACGAAGTTTGAGGAATATTTGAAATTTTTCGTTTTTTGCTAATTACTCCACCCCCCGTACAACGATTTCCAAATTTTATCACAATCCATGCAGCGGTTACTGAGAGTACGACGTTAGAAAAACGCCATGAGACAGACCGACAGATAGACAGACAGACCGACAGATAGACAGCCCGACAGACAGAAAGACCGATGGAAATGATTGACGTGGATTTTTGTTATGTACACATCATAACACGCCCAAAAAGCGTATTATCTCAAAATCGAAAATTTTTGCGATCACAATACTCCCCTCACCTATCGGTGTGGGAAGTAAAAACGCAATTCTTGACTCTCATGGCGAAAAACTATAAAATTATACTGTAACTAGACTTAATGCTTCTACATATTGCGGTAGAGAGAGGTACCAGAATGGTTGCCTACAGACTGCTGTCAAGTGGCAAACAGGACAAAAAGGAGCTAGGACCAGTAACAACGGGTATCATGGGTGAAATTACAAATAACCACATACTCGGAATGGTCTTCTTTTCTCAGGAAGGGACGAATGTAGTAAACCTTGGGAGGCATACAACGGTCTTCCAATCAGAAATAATAGCCATAGAGCTGGAAGTCAGAGAACGGATCAGAAGACGCCTGACAAACAAATCTACAAACATTTTTTCAGATAGCCAGGCCTAAAACCACTGAGCTCCAAACGGGTTGAATCAGGACTCGCACGGAACTGTATACATCTCCTCAACAACCTTGGAGCAAGGAACAAGGTAACTTTGGTTTGGGTTGCAGGTCATAGCAGAGTGGATGGCAATGTATTGGTCGACGCGCTCGCAAGAGGACGAAAACCACCGCTAAGAAAACCATCTCAGATTGGACAGAGAGGAAAGCACTCCTCTACTGTCGAGGTAAATCAGGGCTACCGCGCTCGAAGGCGTTCATACGATAGCCCTCTAGTCAGGCCTCCCCGAAGATCATAGAATGGAACAGGCATAACCTCCGCATGGTTGGTTTGCTGACGGGACAATGTCATCTGAGGAACCACATGCGGAAGTTGGGCCTTGAACAAACCACAGACTGTCGCATCTTCTATGTGGAGAACGAAACAGTGGAGCACATTATATGCTCCTATCTAGTACCGGAAAGAGCTAGGTTCCAGACTTTTGTGCTTGCCCAACTGGAACATTCTGACTTCAGCGAAGTTTCACCGATCACAACCATCACCTTTGTCAAGAGGTGTGGTTTGTACGGTGAACTCTAAACAGGTGTGAGCCACAAGAGACACAAATAGAGTTGCAGTCGAAGGAGGCATGATCGCCCCACCCACTTTCAACCTAACTCAATCTAACCTGCACTACAATAAAGCACTGCATCAGGCTTCTGAAGTTGCTAAACACCTACGAAAATCAAATTTCGTTTTATAAAGCCATCGATTGACAAGTGAGGTGGAAAGCCGGTTCCAAACAACTACAATATGACAAAATAATAATATCGACGTTGCCGCTTCTTCAGCTTTGTTGTAGTGTTTGATAAATTAGCATTAATCATTGGAAACATGAACGGCGCAGTGTCGATACTCTCTAACTTAAGAGATAGAAACATGTTTCTATCACCATGACGACCATGACGATCGGGCAGTTTCGGGTGCCTATCACATGTCTACTACGCTGTCACGGCACGCTGTCATATGTACGAGGCCACTCGATTCCATAGTACATAGTGCATAGAAACACGTTTCTAAGTTACAGAGTACCGGTGCAGGATCCCAGATATCTATTGGATATTGTTATCATTACTATTGAATTCTGAGAGTACCGTTAACCTAATTGGAAAGTTTTAGAATACAGGTTAAAAACAAAGACACAAGAATGATAATAAATAATTACTGTTGTATCTGTCTCACAAATCTAAATAATAAATCTTATATTTTACAAATTTGTGTGCCAGTGTTGACTTGTTTTTCACTTTGAATAACTATTAAGAGCTTCACTAGTTGCTTATTCTGACTACTACTTATTGTATACGCCTCTTGTCTTCTTTAAGTAGTCAGATCCTTTGGGGGTAGCTCGACAGGACAGGCATGTGTGCTTGTGCCTGGGTATTCGGTTTTGACAACTTTGACATTCACAATGAACTATGATATCTATAAAGACTAGACTTTAATAGCACGAGTAATATATAAAATATGGTAGAACAAGTAAATCTAGAGTTGAATATGTGTACAATGGTTAGGTAAGATCAAATTTTGCTTAGAAGTAGCAATTAAGATACGTGCGATATATAACTAATTGAAGTTACTACATCGAGTACTTGTGCTCTTGAATTAATCACTTTAGACCCCCAAGTGTGCTAGTTTGTTGTAATTGTTTTATCGGGAGGAACACAGAAAGGCATTAATATAGAATGTGTCCCATTAATAATTTTGAATCGGACGTCACATGACCAAAAAAAGATACCTCATCGTGTAACACAGTTACAAGAAAAGATACAATATTTACTCTAATTTACATCCCCAAAATTATAATTCCCTACTGCTGCCCAGTTCCGATATATGGCTTGTCTTAGCCGCCGTGGGACACCCTGTATAAATATCATATAAACTTTTTCAATTATATGAAATGGATAGCTGGCGTTAAGCGTACAGCTCGACAAGTGTGGCAGGAGACTTGGGAATTTCGGCGCTGTCTCACACGCACATGTTATTTCATATCCTCTCGTCTCTTGCTATCCTTGCCTATTTCATATTTCTCACGGCTCTTGTTACACTTGTCAGGTTGTACTGCTAACCAGGGATACCACAACCACAGAAACTGCTGGATTTTGCACGCAAGATCCAATCGTGTACAGTATTATACCAAGATCAACGGCACATTTATAACCTCCTCTTCAACACATAAATACGTAGCTTTGTCATACCGCAGAGGCTGTGAATGATCACAAAAACCGTGAATTTGCTAATGGATTTTTGAAAAAGGAATTTTAGGCAAATGTCCAGTTAGACACATCATACATTATGCAAAGCAGTCCCAGCACAACACATTTTGCAGAGGCTGTGTACGGTTATTTCTACAAATTTGGTGATACAGTTTTTTAAAAGTATATTAGTCATTTTTTCCAGTTACTCCCATAATCGCAAACGATTAAGTTATGTCAACGACCTTTAATTTAATTTGAACGAGCTTGGCTTATAGAAGTATCTGCTGGTATCTCTAAAATATATCGCCCATACAAAATTATATCAGGATCCAATTACATACAATAGTGAAAGGATAGTCCATAGGTATGTAAAGAAACAATTTATGTTTCGGGATATATATTATAATTGGAGTCTAATTACATTGCCAAGAGCGGTTCCAACAATTGTTGTATCGAAAAAACCAGTATATCAGTTAGCGATTCTCAGTTTTCAATATGTTCTCACACACAGGGTGTTCACTTAAAAACATCCCTCATACATTTACATAATTTATCGTTCTAGAAATAATTTTGAATGACAATAAAAAATTGGAAAACGCATAATCTTCGTCTTTGTATTGTTAAAGCCTTTACATCCAGGGTGTGCATTTGTAAACTTCCCACCACGAATTCATCAAAAACTACTAAGGCAAAGAATGAACGTCGAGACATGTCAAAAAATTTGTCAAGGGGGGCAACTTTTTAACTAAAAACGACTTCACCCCTTGTACTCTCCGCTCCCCAGGGTCATCCTCTAAAAAATTTTAAATGACAAGGGGTATCGAATGATAGATTGTTTCAAAGGTAAGTCGAAGTCTTTTATTTTAGCATTTAGTTGTTTAAAGTCGGTCGATTAGTTTTCGAGAAAGTTAGAAAAATCTGCACGAATCTGGATTTGTTCAGATAGGAGAAAAAAAACACGAAAATATCACTTTTCACTGCAAAAAGTGTTCAAAATGTTGCCCGCTATTGGCCAAATAATGATATAGGCGATGTTAAAATTCCTGATGGACAATTGCAAGAACATGTTGTGGGATATCATGCAGGATGGCAGAAAAATGCTAATGGCAAATCAGGAGATCTGGTAGGCCATTTTATAAACCCTCTATGGTTTTCAATGGTTTCAGTGATAAGCGAATTGATCATATTTTCCAACATATCCAAATAAATGACTCCATTTAAACTTCCATTAACAAATAATGGCCCAATCACTTTATTTCCTAAATTACTACCCTGTTGTGCAGACGCTCAAAACTCAATAGTCCGCATCCTCCCAGGTATCGTGGGAAGTAGAATTGCGTGACAGACGACTTAGGGTGTAGACTTCTCTCAGTATTCAACCTTTTGCGAATCTTCCTTTCGATTTGTTACAGCTCGTACACTGTCCAGCGGATTAATATAATTTTTTTTTAACAAAAAGCTGCATCTCGGGCTCTGACACACCGAGCAATTATTCCACTAGCCAGTGACTATTCCTCATACCATGAGTTGAGCAGTCACTGGGTCCGTACATCGTGCGCGATAAGTACAGATGACTGTCTCCTGCAGCTAAAATGTGCGCTGTGGCATGGCACACCGGCATTGCGCGCAGTGCAGACATCAGCGTATTTCTCATTCCACCTTGACGTCCAATGACCATAACCATCAGACTTACAGTGTAGTCCGGCCAGAAGCTGCGAAGTCAAACGTCAATATAAAGGACTGTAACGTACCTTTGAAAAAAGCTATTAATAGATGCCCCATGTCATTTTCAAGGGGAGGACTGGGGGCAGATGGTACAAGGAGATGAAGTAGTTTTTGGTTAAAAAGTTGCCCACCTTGACAAATCTTTTGACATGTCTCGGCGTTCTTCTTTGAATAACACCCGTATGCACCGTAAGTCAATTGCGCGATTAGTTACGTAAACTTGGATTAGATTACTTTTTTACTATGCACCGCAAATTGACAATTTTGACACTGTCACTGTCAAAACAATCTTGCGAACACAACCGAACACAACCTTACCGTATCTCCAATCTGGATTAGTTAATCTCCTGACGGTGCATAGCTGGATGCCAAAGATTAGCAAAACGCGATTAGGGAACTAAGATTAGAATCGCCAAACGGTGCATACGGGTGTAAATGGTTTTCGATAAATCATGGGGGCAGGTTTTCTAATGAACCCTGTATACATCGTAGGTATATTGTAGTTGTAAAAATTTGTAAACTCAAACTAACAGGTATAAGTCACACCTGACAGTTTGAAATTACAAGTGACGAGTTGGAAAAATAACTTAACCGTCTGGAATTATCACTTGACGCTTTAGAAGCTAGAGCTGGAAAAGGTGTAGTAGCAACAAAACAGTGAAAAACGGTTTGACTTTCTAAACATATACTCCCCCAGTTTGTTAAGGGAACGGCTTCTTCATAAAAAATATAGTGAATGTGACAAAAATCTATGTCACTATAGTAAAAAGAATATCTTATACAGTAAAGCAAGCACTTATACTTTGCTTATCTAGAAGTTTCTCTATGTAAGATGGTGAGATATGAACAGATCGATATATTTTCTATATTCTTTCACCCCACTTTTTGATGCATTTAAATATATGTAAGGCTTCGACTTAGTAGTGTAATATTAAAATTAATGCCACCTTCATAAGCTAAATTATTTTAAACTCAAGTTCAAGTAATTGTAATTGAAGTACATCGTAAGCTCAAATCTAATCTGATTTGCTTATAATAACTTATCATCAAATTTGATGCTACCTTTTTTTGTGTGAGGCAGCATTGAACCTGACTACTGAAATTTGTCATTCAGCATAACGTCTAATATCTTAGATAGGTACATGCGTAGGGGTTCTAAAACAAGCTTGCTTCCGAACACATAACAAACAGAGTGCGTAGGTCTTTGCAATATCTTAATACCGCTAGCGATAGCAACTTATACACGCCACATAAACACGGCTTCTCCAAATGTGACCCGTGGTTATGTTGACATCTCTATATACGTAAAGCCATGTGGGCAGCTTCTGGCGTTGCAGGATTGAAACTATTTTCCAGTAACAATTACGGCGATAAAACTGTTAGCTGTCACGGATAAAATTTTGCCCACGTACCCCTCGATAATATCTTGGACAATTTTAAAATGGAGCGTAAATAAAACGACAGTTAAAGCCAACCGTATCTTGCTAAGTTACTATACAGGGTGAGTCAAGCTCAACGCCTCGGACTTTTGTGACCAAACGATACAAATTTTCGAAAAATTAACCTTGCGAGTGTATGTAGGTCGAGTAAGACTTCATTTTGAAAATAGTGACTCTTATAGGGCGAAGGTAAATTATGTTTAATAATTTAAGCAGATTTCCAATTCATTCTTCATTTTTGGCGACCTGGCCTATGGGTACTGAAGAAGAGGTATCGGTTACTACTTTTTAAATCATTAAAAATGAAATTGTATTCTGAAGCTATTAAACCACCAGCAGCATTCGGTGGTAGATTTTCTTTCACTTTAAAATTCATAATGATTTTGTGAATATTGTAGTTGCTGGTATGCTGTGAAACATTCATTTCTGTCGTACTCCAGCTGCTTTTTGACATTAGATGCGTTACTTCTGTGATTTCTGGTTAGAGTTGATTTTTTGTAAGTCATTTTTATAATTTTCTCTCTTTACTCTAATTCGTATGTACCTATCTGCGAAGTTAGTTGTTTTCTTCCATCTGAACAGTTTTTTGATTATATTTCATGGCCTGCTAAGTTGCCTATTGGTAGGAAAATTGGACAACACTGGTTTGATTAAAAATTTGAAATCAAATCAGAACTACCAGAGATTGATATTTACAACCGCATATATTTAGGAAGGCTGTCAAATTTTACATTTTATTGTATAAAAAATCAAGTTATCATTGATTGAAGTTTCCTTAGCTGATTTAGCGATTACTCCAAGTACAAATGCGATTCAAACTCGACCGTCCAACATAAGCTGATGCATTTCATGCTTAGTGACACGGTGAAGTTGCAGCACTCTAGGTTTTATAATAAGTGCGATATTCAAATTATTTCTGAGATCTACTTATATCAAAAATTGTGATTTGCACATAAACTGTTTGGTTTAAGTACCATATGTGATACATAAAGTCACACTCAAATTGACCCGAGAATGTGAATATGCAATAATATACAGGGTGTCCTTTTAAAAAAACATAACTTTGATATGTCACGCTTTTATTAGACACCCTGTATAAAAGTCATTATTTTTAAAATGTAGTCCAACTCGACCTACATACACCCGCGCAGTTAGGTTTTTGAATAGTGGTATGGTTTGGTCGCAACATTCCAAAGCGTTGAGCTTGACTCACCCTGTATATACGCTCTTGTTTTTTTCCTTCTTATTGTGCACAAGCCATAAGGTTACGCTCATACATATTCACGCAACCCTTTAGTACTGACTTGTTATCTGAAAGACGATTGACTGGAGATTTGACGATTGAGATAAATCTGTTATTAACAGTATTCCGCAATTATAGCTTTCTGTACTCTCATTTGATAATTTCCCAAATAGTTTCTCGAATATAATAACAGGGACACGATTAGAAATAAAATTAACTGAAAATGGGTTTCAAGTGTCGTTTGGTGGACGATATGGCAGTACATAACGGTGTAATAGTTGATAACAAGTATCTAAATGAAAATAACAATAATAATAAAAACTCATCACGGCCATATCCAAACGGAGATGCGGCAACTTTCAGGGTGATCCTCTCAAATCAGTGTTCTGCCTTTGCTTATATCCACTCTGCAACGCACTCAGCAACACAAATGATCACGATCACTCATCTCCTATAAAACTATATGCCGCTCCTTAAGTGCAACTGAGATAAGTGCTCAACATCACCATTAACACCAGTTTGTACGTCACACGTCAGAATGGAATTCGGAATGAGCAAATGCAAGGTGCTTCACATCAATAAAGGCTATTTGAAGAACCACTCCGAACAGGTAATATTAACTGGCCAAACGCTAGACAATATGGTCAAGGACGAAGGGTACAAGTGCCTGGGCTTCAGTTAGGACATTAAGATCGATCACATACAAATTAAGGCTCAACCCGCACAAAAGCTTAGAGACCGCCTTATTGGACTACTAACAACAAAATTGAATTCCATTAAATCTGACAAAAGCCTTCAACACATTTGCTGCATTGTAATGAAAATCAGTTTATCTCTAAAACAGTTGAAAATCGGGCCCTACTTTATATGACTTTTTTTGTTGGTAATGAGCTGTACAGTCTTCTTCTAAAGTATTTTCCATTCGTCATAGAACATCCTGTATATGTGTATTTTACTTATACTATGTTTGTCTCTTTCTCAGTGATAAGATCTTGTATCTATTGAAAAACAGTTAAACAAATATATAAATACTCGCTATCATAGCGCTACAAAGAATATTCAGAGCTTTAGCGCTGTGCGCAGCCAAGGATAAGTTTTGTGCTCGTTCTAAAGACGCGCTTAGACTAGGCAACAAGTTGTAAAACAACGTGTACTAAAACAGTGTTTTGAAACAAGCTGTAAATCCTAATGAAAAATATTTTAAAACTGACCCTTTCTGCAACAGTTTTCGTATTTTATAACCATATTTTCGTTGTCGCCTTAATGTTTTGCAACATGTCTTAAAACATTATGGTTTCAATAAACTTATTTTATCTACTCCCAGCGATTACCAAACTACTTTTGAACAGGTAATATTATCCATAAACAAAGAGCGTGCGTTATTTGTCGTAACTCACGCTTCAGCCGTGGGTTATGAACAACGCCTACTAGATACCAGTATCGATCTCCTGAAAATGCATATAAGTTATATGGTGGTCCGGCCCTGTACCCTTCGATATTTCGGCGAGTCAGCGTCTCGCCGTGGTTGCATTTCCTGCCGCTTATCGTATGCGTTTCCTTAGTGCAGCATTTATTGTTACCATTGTATTGAACTGTATTTTCAGTCTGAATTTAGAATTGTACGAGTAAAGACCTCTCTCCTGTAATTTTTCGACTTTGTCAAATAAATTTGTTTTTTAAAAAGCAAGTTTCCCGAACCTACAAGTTAATTTATATTTAAATATACGCTACAACAACTGCAAAGGTCATGCCATCAAACGTTAATTCGACGGTGTACAGCATTTGTTTTACAGAAATGAGGTTTAAGTTGTCAATAATTCGTAATTATTATGTATTTAAGTCATACTATTAATTGCTTCGGTCGTAGATAAAGTGAGGGGCTTTCACGCAAAGGTCAACATGTCCACTTTTAATAATTGTTCAGGGAACGCAATTTCTGAATAATACCTTCAATAGTTATTTATTTGAATCAGTTTTTGCATGATAAATAGTCGCTTAATTTGTTCATACTTTGAGTATGAATCCATATTTTTCAAGATAAGAGGTTTCATTTTAAAACACATTTTGTTTTGGACTTGTGCACTTTTGAAAGAACGATACGTATTTGTTGAGTTTTCCATGGATTGCATCTTGGACTTGTTCAGTTTTGAATGAAAAGCTTTAAAATTTTTATTCTAGGTGGAAGACACAATAAAAATACTCTGTATAAACTATTTTGTATTATTTTATAATTTGTGTTTAACAGTAAAAACTAAACAATCTAAATATGAACTGCCGGCGTCTGTTCTATCAACCAATCGCAAACGTAGTCCTTATCATTGTTTTGGTACAAGAGGCGATGATATGTAGCTATAGATTCACCAACGCAATGCTTTTTGATGAGTTGTTTAAAATAATAATTGTAAATAATTGTTTAAAATATTTTTTGCTGCGAACTGGTTTATTTTGGGCAAAAAATTCAAGAGACATTTTGTGTTTAGAATGAAACAGGCTATCGGAAATAAATGTTTAAATGGTAAACAAATAATAAGACAAAAAGTTGCATTCGAAATAAATTTTAGTCAGGTTAATTACAACATTGTAACTTTTTCAATGCTTGTGGCAAAAATTGTTAAACAAATTTTATGTACCCCCTTTAAGGGGCTGCATCTTAACAAGGATGCTCCAATGAAGTTTTTTTATATGAAAGATCCTATCTTTTTTTCGATGAGGAATCACCCCCTTAAATATTTTACACTTATTTAGTTACACCTTGTATTTTATTCCTACAGTGGTTTATTTCCAGTGCTGTGACCTTGGAACATTCACATGTTTTCCTTTACGTCTACAGTTTTTTGGATTCAAGTTGACATCAGGAATTTTGTACCTAGTTATAAAAGTTTAAAAAATACTTATCACTCTGACAAACAGAAATCATTTGAAAATAAACTGAAATAAACCTTTCACGACAATGCAACTCTCATTTTGTGTATTTCTCCTGCCTCTTACGAGTTCCCCTCTTACCCTCCCGAACTGATATATCATGTGAATCCATCCTCGAGTTTTTGCAGTAATAAACACAGCCAACAAACAAATCTAAACAACTATAATAACGGTTTTCGGTTTTGTATGAGATCGGGGTTATGCCGCCGTTGACGGTTACCAAGACTATTGAACCAGTAAAGTGCTTTAAATTCCAGGATTCCTAAAATCGCACCAATATTTCAGTTAGCGCATATCATACTGACTGTTCAGAACTTATACTTGCCTTGCATAAAAGTCACCACGCAGCTACAAAATAAATTTATTACTCCACATAGACAGGCGTGGGTAGACTTGTTAAGTTTGAATTCCTAGATCTAACCCAATGATACTATTAGGGACTTGTTAGGTTTTGTTCGATTTTCGATGAAAAAACTCATGTAGTAGGACTTGTTGCGTTTTGTATGAATGCTTAATATTTCCATGCTGTTATATGATGGATTTGTGTAATATTGCACGGAATAGATAGCCAATCCGGCAGATATCATCTTAAACTACATAAATTCGTATATAACTCAATTTGGTATGAGGTTGGACCTGTTCACTTTTGCGTGGAAGCTCCTCAAGTGTATTCAACTCGCGGTAATGTTAATAACTCACTTGCTGATTTACAGCAGCCGCCTACGGCTCATGCTTCAAACATTAGCTGTGTGAGTTATTACCGTTATTAACGCATCGTCGCGCGTCGAATAATATACTATTATTATCAAAATGTATGAAACTTGGAGTGAGGAAATGTGTCTTCTCCGCCCTATCACTTTTCATCCTAACAAGTTATACTTTTGGTAATAGCACACAAAAATCTAAAACGAACTCAGCACTGGTCTAGGTAGTCTTCCTAGCTATACGTTCATTAAATATTATTCAAATGACAAATGAGATAACTACGCCCATTCGTATAAAATTAGTCAAGAGAACATAATTACATGTGATGACATAAGAACTAAGAACCCACATGCTCTCTGAAGCTTGGTAGGCGCCTATGCAAGAACAGGTCGTCCGCTATATAACAGCGGTCATCTGAAAAAGGCATAAGTGGCTTTCGAGACCGGCACATTTCGAAAATCACCAAAACGAGTACGAATTTTACCGACGCGACGCGACAATTGTTACGAAACTCTCACTTTCGTCCGCGGATACCAGCCGGCAAAACAATTCAGGGTCATCAGCTTGGAAACTTCTTTCGCTGCTTTATATAGAGTGAAATTAAATTGTGATGATCGAACGCGGATTTAGTTCGTTACACTGAACTTGTCGAGCGCTGCGATTATTGTCATGTATTGCAAAAGTGTCAGGAATACTAAATAAGTACCACGAAATACGATATTATACGACCCTGGCAAAAACCGCACCAAAAAACTTTAATCAGTGTATCCCACACATTCTCGGAAATGACACGAATTTTGGAATTACTAAATTTACCACCCTCATACCAGCTACCTCTAATAAATACACCTTATGTCATTGTATAAGTCTATATCCCACAAAACAAAAGTACATACAGTGCACATACACTGTATATCGAATCAATGGATATGTATATCCACAAATGGAGCAAGAATGTCTAATGGATGTCAAATAGACATCAAAAAAATATACATATCATGTAAGTTTGTCGCGAACTTACACATTCATCGTATATACATTGAATGTACATATGTACGTCTAAAGTACATGCATAGTATATGTAACATAGATCAGGTACGAACATGTATATTCCTAACATAGTATGTACATACACACATACTTAAGTATATGCAGTGTAAATAGAGTGGATATGTATATCCACCAATGCAGCATGGACGTCTAATGGATGTAAAATAGACATAAAAAAATTAACATTTCATGTATGTTTGTCGCGAATTTCCACATCCATTGTATATCCATTAAATGCACATTCATGCATTTTTAATGCACATGCATAGTGTATAAAAGTTCAATGTATAGGTAGAAAAATAAAAAAACCTTATACTTTCATTATGTATTGTTATTAATACAATTTCTAGCTGTAATAATAATACTTGGCAAAATCGACTACTGTGATTGTCATCTCTTTCTAGTTGAATGGCATGTCAAAAATCAAGGTTATAAAGTTTTGTAGTTGGTTTGTTCCGCTTACGACTTGCCGTCAAACGCTGGATGCTAGTGTTATCAGTAGCCAGAAGATAAGTAACGTTGTACAATATTTCACTCAATCAGGTAGTGTGGCACAACCAGCACCAGCACACACGCCAGCTACGGCTAAGGACGCGAACGACGGAATGGCCAGAAGTCAGCAATGGCGGCACTAGTTGTTCTTTGCGCAGGCGTAAATTATTATATGTATATATGATACCTAGATCAACATCCTATGTATACTGACATATGAATTGTACATAGTATATTACACTAGTGTATATTTTTGCATATTTATGTACATTCAACGTCCTATGAATATTCCAAATACACATGTTAAAACTGGAATATCTAATGTACATTCTGTGGATGTACATATCCATATAGTGTTATGTGGAATGATGGTTTGATGTTAGCTAAGAGTTTTTAATTTAAAGGTTTAATGCTCATAAATGACATGCTTATTACGCATGCTCAAAATTAGCATGCTCTTGATAGTGACACACTTACATTTAATCGCACAAGCGTCGGTTCTTGAGCATGTTTGAAATTAGCGTAGTCATTTCGAGCAAGGTAGGTACACACATTTGAGCATGTGTATTTGTACCTTGAGGAGAACCACTTAAATTGTTGTCAAAAACTGCATATAATTATGGGAGTAGCATCTGTGAGCCAAAAGGCGAGACGCTGCACCAGACAGTAAGAACATTATTTTATGCTGTACTCATTTTACAAGATTCATGCATTGTTACAGTGACATTGACCTAGTTATCGTTCAACGTTGATATTTCCAGTCGTCGTTGGTCTTTTACTTCCCACACCGATTGGTGAGGGGAGTATTGTGGTCGCGAAAATTTACGATTTTGAGATGATATGCTTTTTACGCCATCTAGATAACGCAAATCCACACGTCACCCATTTCCGTCAGTTGGATTGTGTGTCGGTCTGACTGTCGGTTTGTCTGTTGGCGCTTTTCTAGCCTCGTAATCTCAGTAGTTGGTGTTTGGATTCTGATGAAATCTGGGTAGTTATATTCTGGGGTTTCTAGTAGCAAAGCTGCTATAATTTTGAATATGGTGCATATGCGGCATAGTAATTAGCGGAAAACAGAGATGACCAATATTACTCATCCTTGGTTGTAAAGCTGAAAAATTTGTTGCATTCTTAATATAGGCTGTCTGTTGACCTGTGAATGAAAGACTAACGACATAATACACCTTTCTAGGTCCATCCACACATTGCCTTGCCTATTATAGAAACCAAGGGACTTTTCTGATGCATAACAAAGCATGCGCCTTACGTACGAAATTGTATTGTGTAACGTGAAATTAATGAAACTTTGAGACATTATTATTACCTTGTCGAGGATGACGCATATGATTTTCAGAAATTGTTTCAATTACGGCACGGCAATAATAAAATAACTAAAAATATAAAAGCACCTCATGTTTAGGCATTTTAGGGGTCCCTGGTCATAGTCTACTTTTCTTTGGGTGGGGATGAAATTCGACTGCTTGAGTGGTAGAGAATTGTTAAACAAAGATTTGTAGTACATACATAATAGGCCCATTGACCTGTGAAAAAAAACCCAGCGGCACTTTTTGCGGGTGGCGGGCGATGATTTGATTACATGGAAACTCAGACTATAGCATGCTATCGGAGAATAATGAACTGGTATCACCATAATATATGTAAAGTACTGAGTCAGTCAACTGGCCTGCCTATTCCACAAACCAAGGGACTTAGAATTTTCTGAGGTGTACGTACTAGTATTGCTTTATGTATGGTAACCTGGAAATTATTGAATTGATATTAAAATACCGAGGATGGAAGACGCGTTTGGGTTTGGGAACTCATATCGTGATCGCGAAAATTTTTGATTTTGAAATATTGGCTGCTTTTGGCTGTCTTATTTTGTTCTGTCCTGATGCTAGAAGAGAATTTATTAAATCACACCTTAATGTCAAGATCAGCACAGAGAATTTAAAATTCTCCGAAAGTGTCAAAATTCTCGGGGTTACATTTGACGAGAAGCTAAGATTTACTAACCATGTTAAAAATCTCTTGAAGAAAACTTACTTGAAATTACGTACACTTTATGCCCATAAATTCATTTTAAACTTTAAAACAAAGAAAAAACTTTGTGAATCTCTAGTAATGTCAATTTTTAACTACTGTGATGTATTATTTTATCCATGTCTTGATCAGGTGACTAGAAATCGCATACAAATTGTTCAAAATAATTGTGTTAGGTTAATTTTTAGCTTAAGGCGTTACGATCATATTTCAGAAAAGTACCCTATTATTAAATGGTTGAAAATGTCTCAGTTAATTAAATTCCATTATCTCGTATTTGTTCATAAGGTTATTACGACCTCAAAACCACAGTATCTGAGGGAAAAGTTATTACTACGGGCGGATGCGCACAATCTAAATATAAGACATGGTTCCAGTCTTACTATACCCTACCATGTTACCACACTTTTTCAACGTAGCTTCTCGTATAACGCTGCTATTGTTTATAACTCGGTTAGTGCCCAGTATAAAGAAATGTCGTTGAACATTTTAAAAAAAAAGTCAAGGCCTTAATGTTTGGTCTTTAATATCGCAATAACTCTTCGTAACAGCTGGGAAACTACTGCTACGCCAAATTATTATAATCAAGCTTGTTTTTTTTTTAGTTTATTTTTAACATCTAATAAATGTGAGACACTGGTGGTTAAGTGTAAGAATAGCACTTTGCTAAACTTCGCCACCGATGCCCTATCCTGATGTAAGCTATCTTACATGATATGTTTATTTTCAATAAAGACGATTATTATTATTATTATTATATACATAACAAAAATTTATACGTCACTCATTTCCGTGATCTGTCTGTCTGTCTGTCTGCCTGTTGGCGTTCCTATAGCCGAGTAAGCTCAGTAACCGCTGCATGGATTGTGCTTTTGGTAACGATTTGCTGTGTGGTCGTAGTAAGAAATACTGCTAAAATTTTGAAACTCGTAGCATTGGCGGCGGAGAATTTGGTACGAAACAGAAAATGATCAGAACCCCTCCAAACTTCATTTTAAGGCATATGAGGGGTCCCTGATTATTTTCCGTTTATTTTTGGGAGTGGAATTGGGGTGGCGGGAGTTTGAAAAGTAAAAAATTTGTTGTACCTATTCATAAAATATTCTGCATTGCGCTAAAAAATTGACTTTCGTTATATCATCTGCTTTTAAGATCTATGGTCTTTGAGTTTTATATCTCAGGAATAATTTGATACATACCTATACGTTATAATCCTTGATGGCGCAACTTCAAAAATACTTAATTGTGAAGAAACTGTGACACCGTTTACCATCGTGGAGAAAATGGCAACAGTGTATCGTTATTGGAACTCTTACCAGTGGCGAACGAGGTGTCAACAAGAAACTAAAAACTTCAAAATCGCTCAAACTTCGTTTCTAGATGTTTCAACGGTCCCTGATCGTTGTCTACTTTTTTGATGAGGATGGCGTAGATGTACACCAAACTTTTTGGTAGTACCGGTGATGTGTGGAAGGATTGAGTCAAGACACGTGATGATATTTTTTTCTTATTTCCTCCCGGATTCATTCATCACAACACTATGCTCCTTTCCATATTTTTCACGAATTTTCCTACTTCATGTGAACCTTACATGTGTTTCACCTTATAAATTTATAACCCCATTTCATTTCGATCGATTTGTTAACTTTCTTATTAATATGCGAAAAGCTAGAGTTAAGGCTTTTTCTGATGTTTTTTGAAACTGCAACCCTTGAATTGCCACCTTTGCACTGTAAGTCAAGGTGTTCTTTATACATGATATACATCCTTATTGTGGCGCACGCTGAATTAAGAAATAAATGTTTCCGAAAGCTTGGCTTAGTTTCTTTTTCTTCACTGGCCTAATTGCACGCTACGGTGCTACAAACCCAAAATTGAAGCCTGTTTTATCAATAATCGTTGCCTGGGTAGATGATACCTTATGTCAAAAAGTAAGGTTATAAAGAAATTCTGCATCTGTAAGGGATATACTGCAAGATGAAATTTTTTCACACGATCAAATATCCCAAAATAAAAAACCAAATCAACATTGACCCTATAATAATATTGCAAATTAGGCAGGAACTGGAATCGTCAATAACCAAAAGCAGTCTTAGTTATATTAACAAAGCTGATTTCGGCCAGTATACTGAATTCCAGTGTATTGGAATTTGATGAAAATAGTTTACAAACGCAGATCGAAATACCTTATCGAACTGGGCAAACCTTCAAACGACAAACACATTTCAAAGCACGGAAACGTATAATATTTAAATAAAAAAATGGAGTCAAGTTGATTGACTCAGTACTTCCCACACATAACAGTTGCAACTTAACTCTGTGGTTGCAACCAAATCATCGTCCGCCTGTCGCCAAAAAACATCCAACACAAAAACTAGTAAATAGTTTCCTAAATCTCTCCGTAGGAACTGAAATGACAAAATTCAGCTTCAACTGGACGAAACGAAACAATCAGGAGCCCCCAGATTGCTTAAAAACGAAGTGAGAGCTATTTTTGTATTTTTAGTTCTTCTATTATTGCTGCGCCGCCACTGACACGATTTTTGAAAACCATACGCATTTTTCATCCTTGCCGCGGTAATAATACTGTGTCTAAATTTCATGTTACTAAATTCAGACCGATCTAAAGCAGTACCTACCTACCCCTACCAATACCAAGTCCCTTGATTTCTGTAATAGCCAAGGCAATGCTAGGATGGACCTAACAAACGTCTATTATGTCGCTAGGTCTTTCTTTCAATGGACACTATTATGAATACAATAATAATAATACAATACAATACAAAAATGTATTTATTCAATATAAGTAAATAACAAATAATTCTTTTTCTTTATATACTCATAAATACATTGGACAGCCACATAAGGGTCACAGCCCTTGCTTGTGGGAAAAAACATGACTATGACAGAAAAAATAATACAGAAGAAAAAGTGCTATACAGCACCACTGAACCCATATACACTATAAACATACCATACATTCAATATATACCACCCTATAATAAATTTTTGAGTTTTACAACCCCGCCGCACCCCTAACCACCCCAATTTCACCCCAACCCAAAAAAAAGTAAAAAATGACCAGGAACCCCTAAAACGCCTAAAAACAGAGTTTGAGCTATTTTGACATATTTAGTTTTTTTATTATTGCTGCGCTGGCGCCACCACTGACAAGATTTTTCCAAAACATACGCGTTTTTCATCCTCGCCGGGGCAGTAATACTGTGTCTGAATTTAATTAAAATCCATTCTATAATTTTCGCGTTACGCAATGAAGATCTAAAATAACACTCTGATGTATACATCACAATGTCCCTTGGTTTCTATTATAAGCAAGGCAATGTTCGGATGGACCAAAAAAATTGCATTATGCCGCTAGGTCTTTCATTCGCAGGTCATTGGACAGCTCATTATGAATACAACAAATTTTTCAGTTTTATAACCCTTCACCCTCCAACCACCCCAAATTAACCCCCACCAAAGAAAAGTAGAAAACGATCAGGAAACCCTAAAACGCCTAAAAACGAAGTTTGAGGAATATTTGAAATTTTTCGTTTTTTGCTAATTACTCCACCTCCCGTAGAACGATTTCCAAAATTATCGGAACATTACCTACTGCGACACCACGCCATATCGCTGCCCAAATTTCATCACAATCCATGCAGCGATTACTGAGACTATGACGTTAGAGGAACGCCAACAGACAGACAGACAGACAGACAGACAGACAGACAGACCGACAGACAGACCGACAGACAGACCGACAGACAGACCGACAGACAGACCGACAGACAGACCGACAGACAGACCGACAGACAGACCGACAGACAGACCGACAGACAGACCGACAGACAGACCGACAGACAGACCGACAGACAGACCGACAGACAGACCGACAGACAGACCGACAGACAGACCGACAGACAGACCGACAGACAGACCGACAGACAGACCGACGGAAATGAGTGACGTGGATTTTCGTTATTTTAGACATCATAAAACGCCCAAAAAGCGTATTATCTCAGAATCGAAAATTATCGCGATCACAATACTCCCCTCACCTATCGGTGTGGGAAGTAAAATTTACCGTATCTCTACACTGGTCTATAAAAATTCGTTATACTTGTCCAGGAAATGAACAGCACTGCAGTGAATACGATTTCATTCAAAAGTGAAACTATACATCTTATTTTTTACAATTAAGCGGTATTAAATAGTATCGACATTAATATAATATGCGTGAACAAATTATGGAGATTGTCTATGAATATGTAGTACCAAGTTAAATGTAGCATATTTGCACGTTTCCGTCAGTTCCTATGTGTAGATTTTCACTTAAAGCTATTTATGGTGCGTACGCGTAATGCTTAAACAATTTGCTATTATATCGCGATTATTACGAACAATATCAAGGTGGGTAAATAGGGATCAACGTTGGAGATCCGCAATGCACAATAACATGATTATCTACTTATGAATAGTTTAAGGACGTAATCAGTTTACTCGGAGTAGAACTAGTGATTTTTTATTATTTGAATTAGTGCAGCTAGAGGTTGATATCCAGATGGGTATTAAAAGGGACTCCAGAATCATGTCCAAAGCAATAATATATTCTTATCCCTTGAGTAGTAAGAATTAATTCTTGGAACTTCTTCCCCTGTTGGGAAAGTGAAGACGACATCGAATTTTCTCGCAAAAAAGTATACTATACAGGGTTATTCACGTTATTCGACACGGAGCATTATGGCTTAAGTATTTGATAAAAAGAAAATAATAATTTCGGATGAATAGAGACCCATAAAGGATACATTTTAAAAATATTTTCATATTATACAGGGTGACCCAAAAACACAAAATGTATCAAAGTTATGTTTTTTTAAATGGAACACCCCATATATTATTACATATTCAGATTCCTTGTTGAATTCTAGTGTGACTTTATGTACCATACATGGGACGTAAAGCGAACCATTTAGGTGTAAATCACCATTCTCGGTATAAGTACATATCAGGAAAAAATTGAATATCGCAGAGATTATAAAATATGGAAGGCTGTGACTTTGCCGTATTACTAAACATAAAATGCGTCAGCTTTGATGAGACTGTCAAATTTAAATTACGCTTATGCTTGGAGAAATCGGTCGATTAATTAAGGAAACTTCAAACAGCGATAACTTGGTTTTTTCAAATGGGAATGCCTAATTTTTTTATACGGTTAAACGTAGAATTTGATAGCCTTTCTAATAATGTGAGGTTGTAAATATCAATCTCCAGTAGTTTTCATTTAATTTTGAATTTTTAAACAAATCTGCGTTTTTCAATTTTCCTACCTATAAGCAACGTAGCAGGCCATGAAATATAAACAAAAACCTGTTCAGGTAGAAGAAAACAACTATCTTAGCTGAAAAATACACACGAACTAGACTAAAGGGACAACATTATAAAAATTATTCACAACAAATCAACTCTCCCAGAAACAACTGCGATAACATCTCTAAGGTCAACAAGAAGCTGGAGTATCGCTGTAATAGATATTTTGAAAAAAAACATATTTTTGATACATTTCGTGTTTTTGGGACGCCCTGTATAACATGAAAATATTTTTAAAATGTAGCCTTTATGGGTCTCTATCCATCCGAAATTATTATTTTATTTTTAATCAAACACTTTAGCCATAATGCTCCGTGTCGAATAACGTGAATAACCCTGTATAATAACAGAACTTATTGACAAAATGAGACACATTTCTTCTCTTTGTGGTTCAAAAATAGGTGAACATTGAAAACTTATATTTGGTGTAATTGTTTAGTTCAATAGGCCCCATACATAAGAAAAGGTGTCAAATTTTCTTGACTCAGTACTTCCCACACATTATCGTTGCTAAAAAAATTTGGAGGTCCTCTATTCCTTCCTGATCAAAAATGATAAAGGTCATTTGAAATATTTTAAGACATCCAACAATAATACAGTATTACGGTTTCGTCCACGGTGTCACCATTTAAGTTTTTTCAGCGTAATGTAGAGTGTTTTATGAATACAACGAATGTTTGAGTATTCAAAGCACCCACTTCCCCACTACCACTACTTAGCCCCCTCCGAAGTCAAAAATGGAAAATTATGAGGAAACCCTGAAATGCCTGAAAGCGACATTTGGAGGGGTTCTGCTGATATTTCGTTTTTTACAAATTTCGTCACCGCCAATATACGGATTTTCAAAATTATTCGAGCATTACCTACTACAACCCCATTGCATATCTCTACCCAAATTTAAGCGGCTAGAAAAATGCCAATAGACCTCAGAGTAACAACTGAACATAGAGGTAGTAAACAACTAATTCTAATAGGCCGGCATCTCTTCTTACGTTGTCATATTGACCACCAGATACGGCAATCATAATTATTTGCTATCGTGTTAATTGTATAGTAACCATAAATATTCCATTCTACGTTAAAAAAGATGGTTCAGGAATAATTACAGCAAAATGAATAGATATGTTGACCACTACTGCGTTACGGCATATTTCTTTATCATAGACGCAAATTCTGAAGTCATACATAAATTTTGAGGAGTTGGCAACGCCGATATAATTCTCATGCGACTTATTTACGGTAGAACTCCGACTGTGTTTGCTTTGTTTGTGCGTCTTTTATGTTTGGTCTGTAAAATCGAATTCGCTATTTGTTGGTAACTGTAGTAAAGCTTTAAGGACTTGCTGTGCTATATTCGAGTGTAGTTTAACAGTTTTTCTAGATGGGACAGTGTAGTGCAGCCTTTGTAACATGGGTTGCATTGGAAGAATTTTCAGGTTAGTTGACAATGTTTGGAGGCTGAAGGGCTGAAGTAGTTTGTTTACTACCTCTATATTCTGTTGTCATTCTGAGCAATAGACAGGCAAACCGATAATGTTTGATAATTTTTGATTTCTTACCAATTTCTCTGCCGCTAATGTATCGATTTTCAAAATTATAACAGCGCTGCCGTTTTTGGTAGCATCTTGATACTTTTTAGCGTTTACTCTAGCGTATGTTGGTATTGTATTGTATGTTCCACTCAGAGGTTCCACTCCGTGGGGCGATGTTCGTCTAGTAGTCCATATTACGCTAAGGGACATCATTTCTAGTATTATTTGCAAAGAGAATAAAAACTTTGTGAAAGTCCAAAGCTGTGCCAGCAATATATAGTACTAACCATATCAAAAACGTTCGTTCTTTGTGCGAGACCCTGTATTTACAGCATCAAATTATTTAATGTAACTTGCTAACTTACGAAAGGATAGGTAAAAGTGCATTGTAGAAAATTGCAAGAGAAATGAACTAATAATAAATTAATACCTGACAGATAATGTGTTTTACAGACAATAACAGTTTCCCACATCAATGTAAAAGCCCCATTATGTTTACTTCTTAATTTTTCTTCTTTAATCTCGCTCACTGAATCACCAAACACCTTCTAATCGGTGTGAAGTATCAAAATCGACCGCATTGTCTCGGTTAACCGTCATTTAATTCAGGTGAAAGCTCTAATGAGCATCTAAACAGCTGCAGATGCCTTGTTAGGCCTAGAGATGGCTGAGCCTATTCAACTAGTCTAGCAAGCATATATGTACTTTACGCCCTCCGTATTTCAACATTCAGAACTGGCGCATGACAGATATGGAAACGATAAACATATTTTGCGTAAATCTATTGGCTCAAGGCTATTTCTCGTCCAAATATGCAACCAAGTTTGATTTTTACAAATGTCATGTAGAATTTGAAATTTTGTAAGAATTGCGGTGAAGCTATTCTTCACAGTATTTGAAATAATTATTGAAAACCTTTTAGCAAAAACGTCACAAGTCCAAAAATGTGTTTATTCACAATAGTGAAAAAACATCATTGCAGTGTTCATATAATCCCAAACCGCGTTAGTCGTTGTTCCAATAATTATTGGGGTGTAGTTCGTTTATATACTGCTAGGGATGTGAAAGAAAAATATATTTTAATTATTGCAATATTGAAAAAAAAGGTTGAACATGTGTTGTTTTTGTAAAATTATGGAGCATTCGTATATTTTCAGTGCAACCAGTGAAATAAAATCGCATCAGTACGCTTGCTGATGAAAAAGCATTCCACTTTCTTCACTGTTGTCCATATCAAATCAAGAATGTACACGTTATTATTAACAAGTACCTTTTACTATTTTAGGTTAGGTGCATATATTTTGCTATCGCTAGATTTAACAAAAATCATAACTCGAAAACTGTCAATAATCGCCACACATACATGGGGGTGTTTTAGTACGTCTCGGTACAGGCTATCTAAAAAAAATTAACGTCACCCGATTGGTCAACCTGTATACTTGAAAACTGGTGCATTGAAAAAAGTGCCAGTTCCTATTCATTTTATTCCACTTTGGGGGGCAAAATTGGGATTACGTGGAAGAACGCATTGGGGGTGTCAATTATTTTTAAACAATTGTATTTTATAATTATTGTATAACGTGTACGTTGAAGACACCTAACTTGGTTGTTATGAAACTTTGATTCTTAGCTATTAACTGAGACACGTGGTAGGTACTAAATCAAGTAACTCGACGCCATTCTTAACATATGATTTAACTTTACGAAGAACAAATGTAAACTATGTCTAGACAAAATAGTTATTTAACCACACAATGGAGGGATAGATTATGCCTCCTTCCACTGCGACCCTATTGTGTCGTCTATTATGGCTCGCATCTATTTACAATTCACCATACAATCCACAACTCTTGACGAAGGCGATGGTAATGTTGGGTGAAACCTCCTTGAAGTCAGTCAGTTCCAGCTGGTTGAATTCGAAAATCTGAAACGTAGCTCTTTCCAATACTGGACAGGAGCACAGTATGTGCTCGGCTGTTTCAGACGACAACGTCCCGTCAATAGACGAATCAGAATGCGGAGTTTACTCCTGTTCCATTCTATGATCCTCAGGGGAGCCTGATAAAAGGGGTATGGTATGCACACCTTTCAGTATAGTAGCACTGGTGTACCTCACCAGTGCAGGAGTGCCTTCCTCTCTGCCCAATCTGAGATGGTTTTCTTTGTGGTGCTTTTCGTAGTGCCCGAGACTGGTTCTGGTCCTATGAACACAGATTCGGTTCCTCCTCTTGCGAGTGTGTCGGCCAATACATTGCCTTTCACTCCGCTATGACCTGGAACCCAAACCAGGGTAACTTTTTTCCTCGTTCCAAGTTCGTTGATCAGATTTATGCAGTTCCATACGAGTCTTCAATCAACCCGATTGGAGGTCAGTGCTTTTAGGGCAGCCTGGCTATCGGAAAATATTTTTATGAATTTATTTATCAAGGGTTTTTTGTTCAGCTCCCTAACTCCTAACTCTATGACCAACATTTCTGCTTGGACGAGTGTGGTATACCTCCCAGGGTTCACTGAGATTTTAATTCTTGGATTGGTACCAGCTGTTCTTGCTCCCGTCTCCAGTTCTGACTTGGAGCAATCCGTGAATAGCGCAAGACCAGAGGGTGATATGAAATTGTCACTCTCTGGAGGGGTAATGTCCAAGTCACTTATTCAAGCTGGCAGTTCGGACCGTATCGTAGTCTTCTCTTGAGTAATACTTAAGGTTCCCTTAAGTAACACTCAAGCGGTACTTGAGGGATCCTCAAGTGTGGCTTTCCTTGAGTATCTCTTTCCTAGACGACATCTATGAGACGGCGGGATTCATTTCGCAACGTTGTCATATTTCAAATGTAAGTAAATTTGTTATGCCTATGTGAGTGCCTATGCATACGCGTTTTGATGTTTCCTGTTATTTTTTTTGTTTTGTGCCAGTATTTCTTGTTTTGAACCGGACATTTCTCCGAATGTGACAACACCGTACTCCAAAAATAACCTAAAAAATCGCCTTGACTACATGTCATTTCGTTACTTATGTATTACTTAAATGAGCCTTACATTAGGGACCCTCAAGTAGCTGTCGAAACAAAAAACCTTACTTCAGGGACCCTCACGTATTAACTATAAATACGACACCTTATAGAGAAGACTTAGACCAGAAGAAGTATGACAGTCAGACGATGCCTAAAAAGCAAAAGATGAAGCACGTGACAGACTCCGTACTTGTATTGTCCAACACGTGTTGGGAAAACGTTTTCGATAGTTGATATAGTTATTAAAAAACTTAGTATACTAACTGCGTGAAAGGTAATCAAATAGAAAATTATGAATGACTAGCTAGCACGTATAGGGAAACAACGATAGCTGCCGACACGTGATTCGGACAAGTTTCGTTCCGTTCTGCCTTTAGGGTTCATCGTACAGAGGATATAGTATTACTGGTACTCTGGTCTTCCATAGTAAAGGTTGTGTCCATCCGATTGCGCAATTGCATAATTGATTCTATGATACGACACCCTGGTATATTTCATCATCAAAGGCCTTCTAACTTTGTCTTAGAAGAGGCTGCCCTGATAAGGTCCAACTAGTCCGAAATGCGTGTCGGCAGCTATTACTGATTACGTAGATTCACAATATTCCTGAACGATGGAAGTAAGGGTGGCTGAAATGAATACCCTTGGTCCCCGTAGAAGAAACATTGAATATTTGTTTACAGCCGTTTGTTTTCTATAGTCGCCTCTTGACCTATGTATGCACGCATATAAAGGCAAGAGGCAAGTTGGATAATCGATGACGAAAAGTATTTTTAGATGCGATAATAGAAATGCATCTGTGTTTATGCTTAAGCTAGTATTAGTGATGCTAAAATCGTTCGTACCTTAAACTTGCGATTTGCATACAATCGCTTTACAACCTGTTGCGTTAAAGGACATTACTCATGTGAGACAATTCCATCTGCTAGAATTGTATCTAGGGCATTCACAAGTGGCTACGAAATGTTACTTGTTCACTGAAAATGAAATGGTCCTTTCAATAAGGCGACCTCATTTTATCCGGAAGTTGGAATTAGGACATTTAGGTACTATTAGACTCCTGTAATACATATAGAAAAAGTAAATAAAAGAAAGTAGTTTTTTTACTTCTGCCACTATACGATGAAGCATTAGGTTCTTTCCAACAGGCATGAATACCGTACAATGTATCGTCACGGACATGCGCAGAACGTGAAATGCGTTCCAACACGTTTTGTGACCGTTCATGAAACGGTCCATAAAGCGTTCCAATGGATTTCGTTACCGTTCATGGGACGGTTTCTGTACGGTCAAATCGGTACTTGGTCCAGAGTAAGGACTGTGAGGACTGACATGCGCAGTAGAAAGTAAATCGCCCGCTTGGCACACAGTTTCATTTTGTCATTTCTATGCGCCTTCTGTTTTCTTGCTCTCTTGAGTCTTGAGTGTTGAGATTGAGTGTGATATGATTTGGTTGTTTTTGCTGTTGCTTGTTGTTTGGCTGGCTCGTTTGTTGGCCGAAACTTCACCAAAGCCAAAAATGGGAACGGAATCAAACAATAATGTTATACATGACATGTTATGATAAATTGGGTCACTTTTATGGAAAACATAACCCAGGTTCTTTGTTTATAGAGCTACAGGAATACCTGGTTGTGAGTAGCAACCATTATTCATGACTAAAATTACCCAAATAATCCTCATTTTTCGGTTGTGGTTGATAGAGTAATACCAAGTCATCGTTAGAAAACTCAAGCCCCGATCAATTTTAATAAAGCTCTTGGCGTCTTGGCTTTTGACGATGGCTTTTGAAATGAAATCGAGGTTAGTTTTTTTTTATAGCTCTCAGAACTGACACGAGTCCAGTGAAATAAGAGGAAGAACCGTTCCAGCAGATTTTCCTGTTTGTACGGTCACGAAACCATCCAAAATCAACGCATGCGCACCACAAACGATCCGAACAGTTTCGTGAAGGTTCAGTGTACGGTACAAAATATGCTGTTGGTAAGAACCTATTATTATCTGAGTAATATATACCATCAACACATAGTGTTGCATCTGCGTTGTGGATAGAAAACAAGCGCCCATAATAGACAGGTGTATTAGGTTCACCGCTTTGATGACCGAATAAAGCGACATATAATTGAAGGACCAACAAGGATCCCCACAGCCGCCGCGGAGATTTTGCTAGACTGCTGGACCTATATCTCGCAACTACTCCAACAATTTACACAGTGGAAGTAACTGCTCCACTAGGATCCACAGAGTCTCAGCGCTATGTAGGATGCATTCTACAGATCTCCACTATACAAAGCCTCGCCGGGTCTGGCATTACGGATCAGCAAAGTGGGAAAATCCAAGAGAATACTACCAGTCCTTTCCCTGAAACCACGTCTGCTTCAAGTAATGAGACCCATCAGCTTGCGTCCAAGAAATAACAGAGGTGCTCATATCCTGCATGGAAGCCTATATTCTACATGTCGTCAAGCGTCCCCGAAGGCGTATACAAGGGGGGGGGAGGTAACAGGGGTAATAACCCCCCCAAGATTTTCGAAAAAAAAAACTCGATTCAACTTTGACTTATTTATTTAAGCAATTGTCACACTGAAACAAAATTCTTTTTTGCAGTAACTAAATTACAAAAGGGTTTGTTTTCCATTATTACATCAGCGCATATCTAATATATTTCCATTGTTACATAATCAGTTGAATAGAGGGTTTTTGGACGTCCGCTTCCTGACGTTATTGCATGTTATCGGCTATTTGTGGCATGCGCAATTCTCCCGAAATAACCAAATCGGCGAATAACCGATAAAGTAGTACGTTAGCTACGGAAGTTTACGGTACGATATGATTCCGTCAATTTTATTTGATAGTATTATCCAATAAAAGCTACAAAGTGAGGTGTCTCCGACAACAGCGTGTGATCATCACGGGACTGAACCATGGTAGTGTCGGTAGTGAAATCTGAACCACAGCATAGTAAATAACCAGCATAATATCTGTAAGGATTTTCCATATAAAAATGGTTCCCTCAAAATTTGAACTTGGGATGATTTTACGGATGTGAAGTTTGGGTAGAGATGCGAAAATGAAAATATTGATACCGGTACCAACTCGATATTTTTCAGCCAAATAGGCGCGTTTGGTTCGTACAGAGCATTTTGTGCAACTGATTACACCCCGCAATAATTATATAATAATTTTCGATATCGATACAAAAGTATCGATACCATCTTAGAATGCCTCAAAAAGTATCGATGACAAAAATACTCGATATTAGTGCAGAAGTATCGGAGTATCGTTAGCATCTCTACAAAAAGTCATCCAAAGGGGGGATGTTCGTGTAATTATCGCCAACCTGAGTTATTGTGCTGGCTGTTTACTATGCTGTGTCTGAGCTGTCATGCTTCGGGGATCCTTCATAATCTATTTTTTATTTTACTTGTGATGTGACCTATTTTATGCTTGTAGTGTTTACTTGTTGCATGTAACATTTCTTGGACATTTCCGACCAAATTGATCATAATGTGAGGTTAAGTTAGAATCAAATAGGTCCAATAATTGTTAATGTCAATTGTCGAATAACGCAACCATACACGTCACAGCTTCCGGTTACAAAAACTGTACACAAGGCACATGCTTATCCGTTATTCGAAACACACTGCGCATGCTCAGAATAATGTTTTACGGATAGCGTCGTCCCAATTTTTAGTGGCTCAAAACCTCTCTAATGTCCTATACAACGTGGTAGCTTGTCACAAAAGTTTACCTAACTCATTAATTACCTGTTTTGAAAATTGCATCGACTAGAAAAGTTAAAACACTAATTAAAAAAATAGAGTACGTGTTGTGGCTACTAGGGTACCTGACTGGTCAGTGTTCATGATCGTTTAATTTTGTATGCTGTGCCAATAAAATGTTCACGGATGATGTACGTATTACATATTATTTGTATTTCGTAAAATTAAAATTGATTAATGCATCAATACATTTTTTATTTCATCTCCCTGAAATACCTGATACTCCACTGTTTCGCTTGCTGTTTATATCTTCTTTTTTATTTGAACACTATTAACATTTTCCTTTTCTCTTGCATCAACATCTTTCATGAAGGTATTACAAAAAATGGTGAAAGCACACACAACTTCATACCCCGCAACCCCCAAGACTGAGGTCTGGATACGCCCCTGAGTGTCCCTTTAAAAACAATCCATGGTATAATCAGCGTTGAGATGCAGTTACCTCTAAAAACCAAAATTCAAAGAATGGAGAAAAAATCCAAATGCCGAGAACCACCGCAGTCTTATCGACGCCAGAAATCACCATAAACGCGTGATATGCAGCAGCAAGGAGCAACACAACCAAAAAATTAAGCAAAAGCTCATCGCATATCCTAGTTTGTCCAGAACATTCCGGTCTGTAGCTAAGGCTGTTAGTCGGAACTTTTCCTATGCGTCAATACCACCCTTGACCAGAGAGGACAAGTCCGTCGCTTCTACTCCTAAAGACAAAGCAGACATCTTAGGGAGGCTTTTCGCAGCCAATTCTACTATGGCCTTCCAAGGAAGTTTTACGACCACCAAACGTGAACTCGAGAATGGCAGAGGTCAAATTTCAACATCGAGATGTGAAAAGCAACCTCTAAAAACTAAACACGAACAAATCAACTGGTCCTGACCAAATTCCAGCCATTGTGCTTAAACGCTGTGCCGCTGAGCTTGCACCTATTCATTGAAAGCTCCTCAAACTATCGTATCAACGAGGCATGTTTCCCGCTTCATGGAAGTTTGGCTGCATACAACTCATTGCTAAGAAAAGCAAAAAACCGATCCCATTAACTATAGACCTGTGGCTCTTCTTAGCAGAGTGCCTAAGGTTATGGAGGCTGAGATTAACACACGGCTCGTAGAATACCTGAACAACAATAGCATCATAAGTGATCGCCAGTATGGCTTTCGTAAGCACAGGTCTACGGGTGACCTCCTAGCCAGCCTACGTCACTCACTTGTGGAACAGCAGTTGAAAATCATGGCGAATCCCGTGTTGTTGTACTTGACATATCAAAAGCCTTCGACAAAGTGTGGAATGAGGGACTTCTGGTCAAGCTTGCGGCTTATGGACTACCATCTGGCCAGCGCCAGTAGCTGAACAGCTTTTTGAACAACCGATCTCTGTTTGATGTGGTAGAAGGCTGTTCCTTAGACGTATTTTCAATAGACGCTGGTGTTTCTCAGGGATCTGTCCTGACCCCTACACTGTTTCTGCTTGATATCAACGAGCCTGCTGGAAATAACATCCAATCAAATCTATAGCTTGGCAGATGACTGTACATTAATATCGTGCATGGAACCAGGCAAGCCACTATCATCTCAGGAGACAATACGTCGGCGACAGCAGCATGCCTCACAGATCAACGTAGATATCAAAACAATTGGAGAGTGGAGTTTAGTAAATAAAGTACAGTTCAACGTACAGAAAACTCAGGCAACAGCACTTACAAATAAATCTCACGTTGGCTTAATGTAATAGTACATTCAAGTCTCGTCACCTGTCACGATGCTGTTCATATAGTGAGACTGTAGAATCGCCGCATCTATAATAGCTCTACGATGTATGGTGGGGAGTGTATACTTATAGATAGACTAAATTGAATTTTTATCATAAAGTTGATGTTAGGTTGTTTATATATATATTTGAGAAATCATAAAAAACACGTTATACTCAAAGCTATAATAGGAACATTAAGTCAATGAACAATTGTTTCGTCCCACGACGATTATGACAAGCATATTGCTGGGCAGTAGTAGCGAATTATAATTTTGGGGGTGTAAATTGGAGCAAATATAGTATTGTCTCTTATTACTGTGTCACCCAATGAGATATTTGTTTTTAATCACGTGACGTCAGATTCAAAATTTTTAATGAGACACCCTGTATATTTGTGACTTTTTCTGCCGCCCCCTATAAAGCTATTCCAACGAACTAGCACACTTGGGATCTAGAGTGATTAATTCAAGAGCTACAGGTACTTAAAGGATTATACTACTACAAGAAGTTAACCGACCTAAGGCTTCACTTGGGTAGTGTAATGACTCAAAGAATGTAATGCTGTCGTTATAAACTAAACTATTTAAGTAGCTGTAACTGAAGTAGGCCAATTCTAACCTAACTTGTTTGTAATAACTTATCATCAAATTTGATGCTACCATTTTTGTGCGTATCCAGCCATACTGAGCCACACTGCAACGATTAATCAGAAATACAATCGTGATTCAACTTTATGTAGGCAGATTCCTTTACTTTTTCCTTACAACGATTATCCTTGTTGTATAGTACAGCAACTTGGTTCCTTTTCCCGTCTCCTCCCATGTTGGTGCCGAAATCACTACTCAGCGAATACGGGGTTTTGGGTTGCCTCTTTTGGGCTGGATCGTCAACACTTTTGAACATTTGAACAGCACAAAAAATGTCTCTTAGATAATGATAAGAACGCCTGTGGGTCCATCCATAGGGGGAGGGGTAGGTTTGCAACTTTTGGACGAGGCCCTCAACACTTTTAAAATGAAAATAACGTCTCTGGACCCTGCCAGATAGCTGGCAATATTGCTCTCCTCCCAAACCCCAATTGGTTACGCCCGTGAAACCAGAATAGAAATGACAGTTACGCGATTACAACGCCGACAATCAGCCTAAAATTTTCTATTTTCTTCAAGCATATGCATAATGGTAACTCTATTATTTTCAGCAACACGGGCTGGAGAAATTTGGTACTATGCTACTATCACAATAACGATTTTTTTGTCTGTACCAGTACAATACTCGTAAAACAAAGCAACGCGCTATTATGGATGCAGTAAACCGGTAGGTAGCAGCTGTCATTTCAATACCTATGGAATCTGATGTTCTTCTACTTTCAAAACTTGTTTGTAAAAATGCCTCGAAGATTTTGCTGCATATAGCGTGAATTATCTCTTGGTTAGGTCTAAAAAGTTTCACTCGGCAATACCACTTTGTCAGGTGACTGCCGTATTTTTTCTGAATTGGTGGTGATTTTAAAAGCTTTCATTTAAATTGTGATGTATGTATCTGTTTGTCCGGGTGAAATCTTGCTACTCAGTTTTGAAGCAGATATCTTCAATAATCATAAAAGCTTGTCGCGAGATTTGCGTAAGTACCTATGAGTATTTAATTAAACTCAAATTTTAAACCAATTAAACTCAGGAGATTAAGCTACTCAATTAAATAGGTACTAGTTTACTTACACAAGTAAATCGCGTATCGAGCTTTTATGATTATATAAATTCTGTATTCTGTGCATGGGTTGACAAATTCTGGGGATGTCAAAGCAGTATTCTAATATCTGTGTAAATTTGTGCTCTTCTGTGCCTAACGTAGATTGTCGAGAGGTACCAACAGTTGTATTATATCAGTAGTCTATCCTAGCCATAGTAGGCTTCATGCATCATTTCTCAATCGATTACAAACAAATAAATATCCAATTAAAAAGATATGTGGAAGCAACCTCATTTTATTAAACAACGCCCACGGATATAAAATCGCACAGGTGTAACTTTATGTAAAAAATGTGGAATTCATATTAATAAAGTCAAGGTATCTTTCTTCTAATGTAGTAGGAGGAGCATAATAAACAATGCTCGCACGGAGATGCTAATAGGAGGGTGGATATTGCTAATGGCATAACCATGAATCACTTTAATTTATTTGTGAATTTTGAGAGGTTTGAAGAATGAGTCGGACACAACAAAATTAAAAATAAAATTAATTAGGATTGTGTCGAAACCAGAGAAACTTTGGCTTCGGGATAGTAAGTTCTAGCCTTAATAGTTGACACATATGATGGGAGACTAGACGTGGAACTTCATGCAAGCTACCATTTTTAGAATACAAAATTATGACTCTAGTAGCACTATTCATTTTGCAAACGTCATTACTGGTATTTAAATATAAATCAAAATTTGAGTCCATGAACATAGAATATAAGACCAAATAATGAATTAAAATTAATCACTTCCAAATTATTACTCAGTAGAGATTCAATTATATGTAATCGAGTGAAGATTCATAACAAACTTCCTCACTCGCCTAAAATTCAAAGAGATTAAAAAATTCCCCGTAAAAACTTCATCCACATATTTTGTCTTGTTTATATAGCTTTGTCGACAAGAATCTTGTAAAACAATAAAGTATAAAGTATACTTAACTATGTATCAAGGCAAGCCCTTTATTTATAGTGTGCTAAAGTTTAAGCAACAGTAATAAGTTTTTAAAGTTGCTACTAAATAAGGGGTTCTATTAAATTATATATGAATTAAACTACTGAAAACTACTGTATGGCAAAGAAAAAAGGGATTCAGTCTTTTAATTTTTTTCTGGAACAAGTTTCCAGATTAGCATTTTTGATAATAACAACAATATGATAATCACTGCGAGCCACATTCGATAATTTTATAATAATTAGAATCTCGTAAAAAATGATACCAATAATAATGGGTCCCTTGGAAAGAAGAGTATTATATAAATCCTGACAACCTGTATTGCTACATATCGCAAAACACCTATTTTTTTGTAAAAAGTAACACTACGTCAACTGCTCGCCTAATTTAGTAGCCATGATTTTGGTAGGGATTCAAAAACCACTTCGGATCGTTATTCCTTGAAGTAAAACTGTTGTCAAATCCAGCCTTGTAGCCGAAATCAACATAACGTTTGATAATATTCTAATCCGTACTATATCTTGTAATGATAGATTTATCTATCTATTAAATAATATCATAATAAATTAATATCTCGCAATGACATAAGTATTAACACTAACCAGTACGAAGAGGTAGTAGCCCAACATTTTCCCCTTTGGCAGGTCGTGGCGGTTAATCCAAAAGATGAGCGAGCCACGTGAACGTCGAACATAAACAAACCGCGCAGCACGTGACACGTGATTGGTCGAGTGGTATCATCGACCGGAGTACCGCCGTTTGCCAGGATCGCGCGAGCACTGCCGCTCCGGGGACTCCGGACGCCGCGCCGCCGCCGGTCGTGTGCAGGTGGGCGTGCCCCGCCATCGATATCTCGCAGACGCGCCGCGTCGCGACGCTATGACGCGACAGCGCGACGCAAGACATTTTTGGGGAATGAATGAATAATGAAAAGAGGTATGAGGCTTTCTGGTGGCCAGAACCAAAGTTTACGGAATACATATAAGTTGGATCACTCCGCAAAAATATCAAAACGGCTTGCCCCTTGCTCCGTCTCCCCGGTACACCGGTAGCAGTGTACCGACGTCAGCCGGGAGATACGGGGCGGCGCAAAGTAGAGGTTGAACGTGTTTAACGTGAAGTGTATGCAGTGTCTCAAAAATATCGGATTTTGTTATCTCGGATTTGTTTGCAGGAAATGGATAATCTTTTTAGAAGTTTGATTTTATCAGTTAAATTTATTAACGCATGGAAAATGTCAATCAGATCCATCCTTATTTTGTGGTAAACCTTGAAATGTAAAGGATATAAATACAGGGTGTTTCGCGATGATTAAGAAAAGCAATGTGTCGGAACTGGGCAGTAGTAGAGAATTATAATTTTGGGGATGTAAATTAGAACAGATGCTGTGTATTTTTTTGTCATTGTACCACCCAATGAGGAATGAGGTGTTTTTCTTTGGTCACGTGACATTCGATTTAAAATTGTTGATGGGACACCCTGTACATTTGTGCCTTTCTGTGTTCCTCCCGATAAAACAATTCCAACAAACTAGCACACTTGTGGTCTAAAGTGATTAATTCAAGACCTACAGGTACTTAAAGGATTGTATCACGCTAAAAGCGTGTAGTGTGAGACAAAATATTCATTCGGTGGTCTTACCATAACACCCAGGGACATTCTAAATTATATTTTAGAGCTCGGAAATATTTTTATTGATAACTTTAACAATTTAGTTTCTACAGTAGCAATTGGAATGACACTGAAAAAATGTCAAAAATAATTTACTCACATAAGCATTTCCACATGATTATTTTTTAAAATTGTACATACCAGTTCGTATATACTGTACCATAAAATTGATAAATTGTGGTCTCAAAAATAAGCTAAATAAACAAAACGTCAAGGTAAAAATACTGCAGCACATTTGAACCAATATTTCCGTATCTATAAAATAGCTACAATATGTGAAGTCATTTGAAATTAATTAGTAATAGGTTTACTAGGTTTTATTTTTCATATCCATTTATGTTACTTAGTGCATTAGCAAAATAAACGTTATATTTGTATTTGTATGTCTAAGTCGGCCGTCAATGCCTAGTTTTTCAATTACCCTTATATATACGTACAACCCAGGCGTTAGCAGGTCTCCGCTAAAAGACCCTCGAACTTGGGCAAAAAACAATGCAAAAACTAACTGGCGCATCGCTTTCATGTCAGATCTTCAAAGTGCCGACAGAGAGTGATCCAACTTACATGTATTCCGTAAACTTTGCCAGAACCACCAGTGCATAGCCCTACAAGCGGGCCCATCACAAAGGTGAGGTTGGCCCAGTGGCGTAACTTCAAATTCGCCTCCCCCCGCAAGGTACTTCCCGGGGCCCCCCGTTAGAAATTTTCCGTGGCTTTTTTTTAATAATATATTTATACAGGGTAAGTCATAAGTTGATTCCTTCTTCAACTGTGTATAGAAGTCATTAAAATACAATTTTTCAAATAACTTTTTCCGAAAACTGGAAAATGAGTGAGATACAGACTCAGAGTCTGGACCGGTCTACACTTGTGTGTTAAGACGTACCTAATATCTGTATGTTTAGTATTTTGCCCGAATTTTTGTCTTACCATCAGGCACTGTACCTGTCGATTAGTGCACTAGTCACCTGCACTTTATCGTAGTTAATTCTAAATTTGTAAATTCTACTGCACTATCAAACAGGTGCAATGGGCAAACATCCGAACAAAAAACTTAACATAAACAGACTAGGTAGGTTTGTTTTGGAAAAAAGTTATTCGAAAAACTAGCTTATTTCAACGACTTTTATGCACAGTTAAAAAAAGTATCAACTTACGACTCACCCTGTATACATTCAAGAGAAAATCTTGGGGTTGTGGCCAAAAATTTGAAAAGAAACACGGGTCACTGCATAAAGCAGACTGCCAAGCTTTCGCTAATGCTTATTGCCATCTTCAGGGCTGTAACGTTGAGGTTTGCTCGCAAAAAACAGCAATGTGCATTCTGTCACAGACTTTCAAATGCAATTCTCAAACAAAAAACGTTAAATTTTTTTTGGCTAATTTACCCGAGTCTTCAACAACATAGGTCACACAAACAAAAACACATAGGTGTAAAATACAAACTAAACAACGACCCATACATGTTTAAATCACCCGAAAAATTACAAAATTCGTGGTTCAAAAAAACACACAATTTTCGATTTAATTTTTTTTATAAGGTCGTCGTCTGAAGTTAAATTAGCCACAAATTTTAACGTAACCTGACTTGCTGTATTTTTCCATTTACTGCGGATACTGCGCCGCTTTTTAGGGTTTAATTTAAGATTCACTACTGTTCCACTTTTCAAATGGTATAGGTATATACCATGGGGTTGATAGTATTATTTGTAAAAAATCTAACATACAAGTAGAAGCGAACTTTTAATTTAGTACTTAAGAGGCGATTACTACCGGATTGAGGTTTCCAAGCGAAATATCCACAGTTATACAACCTAGTTAGAAAAGTTAGAAAATTTAGATTTAAGAAGTTAATTAAGTCTTTACTTTTAGATCATTGTTTTTATTTCACAAAGGAGTTTGTAGACTTTGTTAGTTCTAACTGATCATGTGTGACTGTAAACATGTTATAATGTTACGGTCAATAAATTATATTCAATCCTATTCTATGGCACAAACGATGGCGCTTGAGTCCAAGACCACGCCCCCCCCCCCCCACAGCTGCGGGTCCTGCGGGCCCTTAGTTACGCCACTTGGTTGGCCTTAGGTCCTGCCCATCTTATATCCTCAGGCTCAAGAAAGCTTGAACCTAGTATGGTCTGCCTGTGATACCCAAGGGATTCACAACGACATAGAATGTGTGCCGAGGACTGTTCCTCCTCGCCACAGCATGTGCACGTGAGGTCCCATGACACCCCGTCACGGACATACAATTTTAGAATGCTATAATTAATACCTTAGTGAAGGTCAATTCAGAGCGATTTACTGTATACTATCCGGGAAACAGATGGTTGGGTTTAGGTCAAGAAAAAGAGGAAGTCTCTTTTACTGTTTTGCCGACGTTTCGGCCTTTATTAGGCCACCTTCAGGACACTAGCTTTTCAAATAACTTTTTCCGAAAACTGGAAAATGAGTGAGATACAGACTCAGAGTCTGGACCGGTCTACACTTGTGTGTTAAGACGTACCTAATATCTGTATGTTTAGTATTTTGCCCGAATTTTTGTCTTACCATCAGGCACTGTACCTGTCGATTAGTGCACTAGTCACCTGCACTTTATCGTAGTTAATTCTAAATTTGTAAATTCTACTGCACTATCAAACAGGTGCAATGGGCAAACATCCGAACAAAAAACTTAACATAAACAGACTAGGTAGGTTTGTTTTGGAAAAAAGTTATTCGAAAAACTAGCTTATTTCAACGACTTTTATGCACAGTTAAAAAAAGTATCAACTTACGACTCACCCTGTATACATTCAAGAGAAAATCTTGGGGTTGTGGCCAAAAATTTGAAAAGAAACACGGGTCACTGCATAAAGCAGACTGCCAAGCTTTCGCTAATGCTTATTGCCATCTTCAGGGCTGTAACGTTGAGGTTTGCTCGCAAAAAACAGCAATGTGCATTCTGTCACAGACTTTCAAATGCAATTCTCAAACAAAAAACGTTAAATTTTTTTTGGCTAATTTACCCGAGTCTTCAACAACATAGGTCACACAAACAAAAACACATAGGTGTAAAATACAAACTAAACAACGACCCATACATGTTTAAATCACCCGAAAAATTACAAAATTCGTGGTTCAAAAAAACACACAATTTTCGATTTAATTTTTTTTATAAGGTCGTCGTCTGAAGTTAAATTAGCCACAAATTTTAACGTAACCTGACTTGCTGTATTTTTCCATTTACTGCGGATACTGCGCCGCTTTTTAGGGTTTAATTTAAGATTCACTACTGTTCCACTTTTCAAATGGTATAGGTATATACCATGGGGTTGATAGTATTATTTGTAAAAAATCTAACATACAAGTAGAAGCGAACTTTTAATTTAGTACTTAAGAGGCGATTACTACCGGATTGAGGTTTCCAAGCGAAATATCCACAGTTATACAACCTAGTTAGAAAAGTTAGAAAATTTAGATTTAAGAAGTTAATTAAGTCTTTACTTTTAGATCATTGTTTTTATTTCACAAAGGAGTTTGTAGACTTTGTTAGTTCTAACTGATCATGTGTGACTGTAAACATGTTATAATGTTACGGTCAATAAATTATATTCAATCCTATTCTATGGCACAAACGATGGCGCTTGAGTCCAAGACCACGCCCCCCCCCCCCCACAGCTGCGGGTCCTGCGGGCCCTTAGTTACGCCACTTGGTTGGCCTTAGGTCCTGCCCATCTTATATCCTCAGGCTCAAGAAAGCTTGAACCTAGTATGGTCTGCCTGTGATACCCAAGGGATTCACAACGACATAGAATGTGTGCCGAGGACTGTTCCTCCTCGCCACAGCATGTGCACGTGAGGTCCCATGACACCCCGTCACGGACATACAATTTTAGAATGCTATAATTAATACCTTAGTGAAGGTCAATTCAGAGCGATTTACTGTATACTATCCGGGAAACAGATGGTTGGGTTTAGGTCAAGAAAAAGAGGAAGTCTCTTTTACTGTTTTGCCGACGTTTCGGCCTTTATTAGGCCACCTTCAGGACACTAGCTTTTTTTTTCCTTTTTTAATTGAACAGACAAATATACATGATAGTTATAAAAAATGAATATATAAAATGACAATAAACAAAAACAGATTATTAAATTAAGAATGGGGGTGATCATTGTTATTTTAAAAAAAACCTAATATATAATATACACAATAAACGGGTAGTACTTACACCAGTGACGGACTCCTTGAGTCAAATATGGTGAAAAGGCACATGTAGTATAAAAACAATTATGTAAGGGCAAAATGACTCGTAATAAATAAGTAAGACAATAAAACGGAGATTGTATATTACAGGGTGTCCATTTAGTGTGTAATTCTTTGACATCTCGAAAGGTGTACCTGACAAAAGAAAATGTTGAATACAAAAGTTATTTGGTTACTTAATATGCATATCCCGAAAATATTTTGAAATATACAGGGTGTCGCGGGAAAGCCGGATAGTGATCAACTTGATTTTTTTATACGGAACTACAACTTTTTTCAAATTCCTCTAGTTTCCATGATTGATCTCTATTTAACCCTAAAATATTTATGGGATCGCCTGCGACGTTGCCAAGTTATAATTTATTTTCTGTTAATTTCCGGTTGCAAGTAATACGTCCAAATTGGTATATTCTTTTAACTTTTCTCGATAATATTATATAGCGAGTTACTTGAACATTAAGTGAATATTATTTTTGTTGCTACTCACTATGTGCATCTACAGGGTGTTTGTGGCAGAATTTTAAATTATGGCAATTTGAGAGCAATTTTACTTTGTTTTTTTAAATCGAAGTATCTACTAATACCCTATCTCACCTTGTGATATTTTTTTCGCGTTTGTGACCTTGCCAAGTTATAAATTATTTTTCTAAAAATTTCAAACACACATCACCGGTTTTCATTCATAGAACTCGCTGTGTATTTTATTTAACATTGAAGTTCTCCCTAGTAATGGTTTACGGCGTGAACCAGTTTTAACTGGTGTCCCTAAAAAAACAAAACAGTTTTCCTTGCTCATACTACCTATTTCGAATACCAGGCTAGTAAAAGGTACAACAACGCTGAAATATCTCCACAACCTGCACAGCTGGAACGTTAAAATTCAATACCTACAGGTTTTCGGATATGCAGAATTCAAAGACTTTAACAGTAATGTTGCCAGGCTTACCACTTGTACGTTACACGTCATAACTCTGTTATTTTAAACAAATACTTATTTATATTCCAATGAATTGCGCGTGTTGGATTTAGTAAGACAATTTTGTTTCTATTATTTACTGAGATACGGTAACACCGCTTTTCCAGTGAACAGTACCAGAACGCTTTAATATCTTCAAAACTGCCACAGCTGAAACGGAAATCATCAATATAGGAGAGTTTTTCAACATGCAAAATTCCACCACTTTTATGTTGGACTTCATATATAGGGCATTCCATTCAAAATTATGACGTGAAAGGTAAACTTGGTTAATCTGATAACACCAATGTTAGCATTTTTGGATTCTGTATGTTCGAAAACCCCCAAGTATTGAATTTTACGCTCCAGCTGTGGCAGCTTTGGTAATATTTAAGCGTTCCGGTACTGTTTATTGAAAACGCGGTATTACCATATCTCAGTAACTAATAGAAATAAGATGCTGAAATTGTGAAATCTTACTAAATTCGAGATGCGCAATTCATTGCAATAAAAATAAGTAGATGTTCCTATTTAAAATAACAAAATTATGACGTGTAACGTGACAGTGGTAAATCTGGCAACACTGCTATCAGAATTTTTTAATTCTGCATTCTGCAGATATTGATTTTATCGTTCCAGCTGTGCAAGTTTTGGAGATATTTAAGCGTTCCTGTACCTCTTACTGACGTGGTATCCGAAATAAATAGTATGCGCAAGGAACACGGTTTTATTATTTTAGGGACACCAGTTAAAACTTCTTCACGCCGTAAACCATTACTAGGGAGTGCTACTATGTTAAATAAAATATACGTTGTCTATTAATAAAAATCGGGGATATGTTTGTTTGAAATTTTGGAAAAATAATTTATAACTTGGCAACGTCGCAAACGCGAAAAAAGATTTTAAAGCGAGATAAGGTATTCGCAGATACTTCGATTTAAAATAAAACATACATTAAAAAAAAACAAGGTAAAATTACTTTGAAATTGCCGTAATTTAAAATTCCGCCAAAAACACCCTGTGGATGCACATAGCAGGATCCAAAATAATATTCATTCAATATTCCAGTAACTCGCTGTGTAATATTATTGAGAAAAGTTAAAGGAATATATCAGTTTGGACGTATTACTTGCGACCTTGCAAACCTGGAAATTAACAAGAAATAAATTATAAATTAGCAACGTCATAACCGATCCCAAAAATATTTTAGGGTTAAATAGAGATCAATTATGGAAACTACTAGAATTTTAAAAAAAGTTACAGTTCCATATAAAAAAATCAAGTTGATCACTATCCTACTTTCCCGCAACACCCTGTATATTCCAAAATATTTTCGGGATATGCATCTTAAGTAACCAAATACATTTTGTATTTGACACTTTCTTCTATCAGGTACATCTTGCGAGATATCGAAGAATTACACATTAAATGGACACTCTGTATACTTGGCTGTCATACATAAATAGTTTATAACTTTCATTTTTTAGCTACTATTTCTTCATTATACTACACCTTTTCTAGCCGTAGTTTCTAAAGCGTCAAGTGATAATTTAAGTCGGTCAAGTCAATGTTCCAACCCGTCATGTAAATTGAAACTGACAGGTGTAACTTATACACGAAATCGTCTTCGCGGCGGTCGGCCGTGGGCAGTATCGCAAGGCGACCTTCGGACTTTTGGATTTTTCTCGACAGTTGAGAACGGCGAAATGTCAGAATGGTTCAATTTTTGCAAAGCGTTGCCAGTAGATATACAAAGCGGTTTCTGGCATCAAAAGCGCGCGAAGTTTGAATCTGTGGCGGTTGAATTTGAATTTGACAGATGACGTGGTCACGTGACAGTTTAGTGTTCTGTGATTGGTTGACAGATGGCGTGGCTATGTGACAGTTCTGTGTTCTGTGTATTTTTTGACGGAACCATAGAGATGTCAAGAAATGTAAGAATTAACAGTATGGCTAACAGTCAATAGATGGCGTGATGTAGACATGTTGTGTGACGTCATTACCTGTCGTGTACCTAACCTAACTTAAACAACCAGTTATGATGTAAGAAAAAAAGTGACCACCTATTCTGGGGTTTGAACACGGACTTACGGAATGGGAGACGCAGCTCGTAACCACTCCGCCAGGCTGAAGGCCCGATAATAGAATACCGAGTCGAGGTATATACGATACATGCTATTAATAGCATTTCAGGAAATCAAAGGTGTGCGTACAAAGTTTATCTGAATGTTAGATTATGGGTATTCTAATAAAACACAGTAAACGAAAATGTTGGTAAAAAATAATTTTATTACATAGGTAAAATTGTATTATACAGCCAATCATGTAAAATGCTTGCCATAATCATGGTTGGGACATCTACCTACTTGCCGAGGCTGGTTCATACCTAGCGGTGGCGTACTCTGTCGAATCGCATTTATGTTCATATCCTCGCACTTTTGTTGTAGAAATTTTGCCCTTTGACTACCCCTTACATATATAAGGTCGACTATACGTAAGAGGTACGTCTTGAGGATCTCATCCATGTCATCGTATTCGGTATGCCCCGTGTGGTATGGAATACCGTGCACAAAATTTTCAACATACCTCATGCACTTCCGGTCCTTACTGCTAAGTTCATCGGGTGAGACAGGAGGCTTGAACAGGAAAGTTCTTCTCTTGCTGCTTATTTCTATTGTAACTTCCTTTGAGTGAAACGTATTGCCAATATGGAACCCCTGTATATCTACCAGTGCGATTCTCATCTTGGTAATGAATAGAGCAACTACGACTATTCCGACAGCAAAATATTTCTTTTATATACATAAAATTAACGTTCAGTGGTGGGGTGTACCTCCTCGAGTGAGTAAAAAATGCGTTCTTACGTAAATACTTTCACATTGCGTGTCCTGGTTATCTGAATTAAGATAAAATTTTCACAATTTCTGTTAACGGAAAGTAGTCCATCATGCAGTCATGCACAATAATACAGTAGGTTCTTGTCTTTTCGGGAAATCCAGCGCTGGCTTCAATGTCCAATCTTACATCAACTGTGGAAGATTTCATTGTTTCTTCTTGCTTTGAGCAATCAATAACAAATAATGCTCGATTTTTGAATGAAGCATAATCGAGAACATTATTTTGCATAGAGTTTGTATAACTTGGATAAGATTCGGTGTAATTGAAAAAAGCTTCGGCAAAATGATTTCCAGAGAAGCATAACGTTCGTTTTTCCACAACCACTTGGCCCGCATATAACTGCTCTAAATGAGTTTGGTATTAGTTTGCCATGTTTGCTATGCTGAGATTTTATTTCAAAGTCTAAGTTTTAGATGGGTAACGTCTGCTCTTGCTGGATGACTTCCATGATATGACGCTAGCATACAACTTAAGGATAAATAAATAGATTTGAATTTAAATTATATTATCAGTCAAAATGTTTGTATACGAAGGTAAAGGTGTTCTAAATTCGATAATAAATAAGCTCCCGTTCGAGGCTCATCTACTAGGAGGATATCAGTATTGCGGCCGTAAGATTTATATTGTTCCATATTAAGCATTAGTGAATTATTTTATTTTTTATCATTTATTTTTCATTCTCATAGCGGTAACGAAACTACAAAAGCGGCTCGCACGAGGGAACCCAGGCATTAATCCGTTAGACACCGCATGTCAACAACACGATATTGCTTATTCTATTCCATAGATCTTTGGAAGAAAGGCATAAAGCTGATAAGATACTTGAAGATACTGCTTGGGAACGAGTTAAAGCAAAAGACACGAAATTCGGTGAAAAAGCGGGCACCCTATTTGTTACAGGTGCGATGAAAGCTAAAAGAAAACTCGGTATGGGAGCCAAGCGTTCAGTTTCTTTCAGAAGAAATATTATACAAAAGATAAACAAGTACTTAAAACCAACATCATCACTGAAACAGGCAGCTTCAAGCGCTCTCAAAGCTGCCAGAATGGAAGTAAAAAAGGTTGGTGGAAAAAAGAAAGTGAAAATTCCTGGAGTAATACCGTTTCAGTCAAAATCAGGAGGTATGCTACCTCTAATACCACTATTTGCTGGTCTCAGTGCCTTGGGAGCTTTAAGTGGGGGTGCAGCAGGGATTGCAAAAACGGTTCTAGATGCAAAAAATGCACAAAAAAAGCTTGAAGAAGACCATCGCCATAACAAAGCAATGGAATCTATAGGGGACGGTATCTATCTCAAGAAAAATGCTAAAGGAGGATTTGGTCTTTTTATGAAAAAACAAAAAAACTCCCAATAAAGCTACCCAACAGAGCATTAACTGACATTGACTTAGCTCACTACGCGGAAAAACTTAAAATACCATACTTCCGAGGAATCTTCATGCGCGATACCTTACCTAAAAATGGACCTAAGCAGCGGGAGTGTGCTATTATCAATTTAGATGTGTCAGAGAACAGTGGAACGCATTGGGTAGCTTATAAGAAGATAAACAGTGATGTGGAGTATTTTGACTCATTCGGAAATCTGAAGCCACCAAGAGAACTAGTTCGCTATATGGGAAAAGGTGCTAACATTTTCTACAATAGCGGCCAATATCAGACATATAATCACGTTAACTGCGGCCATCTTTGTCTACACCCAGCAAACATTTTTGACACGGCCGACAATTTTTTAGGAGATGAGCTTCTCTAAGCAATAGTTATTCAATATATTGGGAATTTTAGTCTACCAGAGCTTTTAGTTGAATACATGTAGAAGATTCCATAAAGTAAAAGAACTAACACAATCATGTCAATACCATACAACTAATTGCTGATTATATAATCATACTTAAAAAAAAAGAAGAACTTACCCATTTTTTGAATACTTCTTCATTATTTAAATCATTGTTCAATCTTGTCAAGTCTTCAATAGTATCAAGCTGTTCAATTTCCAAGTCCTCGGTCTTTATTTGATGCATCTGACTGTTATTGTTAGTGGCTATTAGGTACTTGTATGGACAATTTACACGAATATAAATATATAAAATATATTCACGCAAATTGTCCGATGAAAGTGGACTGTAATAATTAAAGGTTGAAAAACGCTTACCGCTATCTCTCGCCACAAATTTAGGTCCAAAATTGCTATGCAACAAATGGCGAAAAAGGAACAAAGGAAGGATAAAAAAATATAAAATAATAAGGATTATACCACCTGTTGCACAATCCCGCACTATAGCGACGCGTATATGAAATTGAACTATATAGTCAAATATTTGATTTATAGCCGAAGATTCTGTGCCGTTCGACTTCCGACGTCTGACTCTGACTCATGACCTCTACCAAAATCGAATTGTTATATCCTTTCAGAGGTGCGACATTGCCAGATTTTTCCGTACAAATTTCTCCAAAAATAAAACATAAAATTAACCCTTAAAAAAGCCAAAACACACCCCCCGCCCTGAAAACCCGTTTTTCAGCACACCAAAAAAAAACTATAATTATACGTTATTTTGCGTATATTGCTGAACCCGTCTATAACTAATAATTCCAGAAAAAAAAACTAAAATGTAATTAACCCGATACCTACTGTGTCGGCAAAGGATACACCTTGACAGCAGGTCTTGAAAAAATACCCTTTGAAGTTTTGACAGCTACATTCCTAATGCAGCCGTCTTTTCCTGGAAATCCTCTTGGATGACACCCAGAGGCCAATGTAGTGGCGGAGAGTTTTCTTCTCTTAAAAGCACTACCATACCGATTTCTAACTTGGGAACCGACTTGTACCACTTTGCTCGTACCTGCAAACCGGTAAGGTACTCTAACCTCCATCTTTTCCAGAAATCTTGAATCATTCTATCAATTAACTGGTATCTATCTAAACGATTTAGTTTGATTTCTGTTACATCTGACGCAGGTAAATGATTAAGCGGTATCTGAGTTAAAAAATGTGCCGGAGTCAAAACCTCGGGCGCACTCGGGTCCATTGATTTCGCGCATAATGGACGAGAATTCAACAATGCCTCGATCTGAGTTAACACCGTATTTAATTCCTCGTATGTCAATAGCTGGTCGCCTATTACCCGATATAGGTGCGTCTTTACAGATTTTACATTGCTCTCCCAGAATCCCCCTTGGTGAGGCGCCGCTGGCGTGTTAAACTTCCAGGTAATACCGTTTTCCTTCAGTTCAGTATTAAGCCTTTTCTGATACTCCTCCGACTTAACTAATACGTTTAACTCACGCAGAACTGTTTTAGCCCCCACGAAATTTGTGCCTTGGTCTGAATAAAGCATTTCGCAAGGACCCCGTCTCGAAATAAATCTTTTAAAGGCTTGCAAAAAATGCTGCGTACTTAGTGAACTCACTAACTCCAAATGTATAGCCTTAACATTCATGCATATAAATAAACAAACGTATGCTTTATTGACTTGTGATCCTCTCTTTCTCCCTAAAGTAATTCTCACAGGACCAAAATAGTCCACACCTGTATGCAGGAAAGCCTTACATTCATGAACACGCGAATATGGTAAGTCCGCCATCAATGGCGGTCTATTAACAGGACGCAATCTGAAACAGTGATTGCATTTCTGAACACGTTGTCTTATCAAATTCCTACCCCCGATGATCCAATATTTCTGCCGTACGATTGTCTCTAGTAAATAAGCACCCGTATGCAAATTTATTTTGTGGTAAAAATCTACTAATCTTTCCGTAAATACACCTTTAGCCGGTAAAATAATAGGATGTTTGGAACGAAATTCTAAATTTGCATTTCTTAACCGCCCTCCAACCCTCAAAATACCATTTTTTAGAAAAGGCCGCAATTTCATTAGTTTAGGGGAACACTCTTTGCCATTTTCAATCCTTTGTATATCTAATCCGAAATGCTCTAACTGCACTAAACGTATAATACAAAATTCTGCTTCAACTACATCACTAACCGAAATAAAGTTACCCGCCGGTAAAATTTTTAAAAATCTTAATATCCAAACCGTTATATTCATTATGTTTGACCACGACGAACGCCTGGTAACTAATTCTAGTAAAGGATGTCTTTCCACTTGCAAAGAAGTGAAAGTACATTCAATATTTGGCTCCATCCTAATTGGAGACGATATAACTTCTCCTGGCCAATGATCTCTAGACCATTCCAACCAAACAGGCCCCGATTTCCATAATGCATGACTCACAAGTTGACTCGGTGTCAAACCTCTTGACAAAGAGGTACCTGCAATATGACGCCACTGCACCATGGACAAATTTTCCTTGATCTGATAAATTCGATTAGCAACAAATATGTCCTTCAAATCAGAACAGTTTAACCATTGCAAAACCGTAGACGAGTCCGAAAAGGCAAAAATATCGGAAACTACAACTCGTTCGGTATATACTTCTAAAACGAACTTCATCAATTTAGAGAGGAGCAAAGCTGCACACAACTCCAACCTGGGTATGCTGACCAACTTACTGGGTGCTATCCTGGATTTTGCACAAACCAAAGTTACTGTTGCTTTACCCCCCGCCGTTTGAGAACGCAGATATACTACTCCTCCATAACCGACTTGACTAGCATCCGCAAATCCAATGAGAACAACCGGAATGTCCCTTTTAACATTCAAGTATCTATTAATTTCAAAATTTTTAAGGTCACCCCATTCCGACCGTATTTTTGTCCAACGCCTTTGAATACTTCTAGGAGCTTCGATGTCCCAATCCAAATTCAAACCCCATAACTCCTTTATCAATAATTTTAACGCAAACAGAACAGGAGCAACTATGCCGAGAGGATCGTAGCATCTGGCTACCGATGAAAGAATGTTACGTTTAGTACACTCAGCATCTGGACAATCAAATTTGAAACGTAAAATATCATTTGAGGGGCTCCACTGCATGCCTAAAATCTTTGTATCTGTTTTGAAAGTTACATCTTTTGATGCTCGCCTATCCTTGGGAATACATTCTAATAAATTTGAAGAATTAGTTGAGAATTTTGTCAATTTAAATCCCCCTGCCTTAAACAAATCAACCGCTTCGGTGTATAACTGATGAGCCTCGTTATCTGAAGGAATACTACACACCAGATCATCCATATACAGATCCCTATCAATATAGTTTACTGCCAATGGATATTTTGCGCTTTCGTGCTTTAACAACTCCTTTACGGTACGCAATGCTAAAAATGGTGACGACTTAAGGCCAAAACCTACGACCGTTAGTTGGTAGACTCGAATTTCGTCTTGTGGATCAAACCTCCATAACAATTTTTGAAAACGCCAATGATCCGCTCTTATCCCTATCTGTCTATACATCTGACATATATCTCCTGTCAAAGCGATTTCAAATAGACGAAAATTTAAAAGCAGCTTACATATATCCGTCTGTAGTTTGATTCCACCGTAAAGTAAGTCATTGAGCGAAACACCGTTATCCGAAGGAGCGCTTGCATCCAAGACTTCTTACGGGTGTGCTTGTGCTCGTCAGTTTTATTACCGGGTGGTGAGCAATATAATAATCCACCTTATCATCTCCAGAACCGTACAAAGGTTTCATGTGCCCTTGATCTATAAAATCTTTCATGACACTATTATATTGTAACCTAAGTTCTACAGAACGGCCCAAACATTTTTCTAATGATAAAAGCCTATTTTCCGCCGCAAATTTAGAGTTGCCCAAATTTTCCGGAGACAACTTAAATGGTAAAGCTACCGTAAAACGCCCCGACTTATCGCGCTGCACCGATTCCGCATATAATTTCTCGCATACAAGATCGTCTTCAGTCATAATTTCCGGAAGTGGAACATCTTCCAATTCAAAGAACTTTCGTAGCAAGTTTTCTATCGCCGATTCTTCATGATACACAAAAAAACTATCCATAACATCCGAACTGCTAATGGGAACCTCGCCCATGACGACGTACCCGAATGCCGTCTGAATTGCAAATGGTGATCCGCCATCACACACAATTTTATCATTACCCATCAAACGTGGAAATAGCTCCGCGCCAATTATGCCATCGATTTGTCCCGGTACTCCGAAATTGTTATCCGCCAAAGATAAACTATTAAATTTATCAAGTATTTTCGCATTTATAGAACATCGAGGAAGCTTATCCGTAATCTTTTCGACAACTAACGCCCGCATTGCAAATTTCTTATTTGCATCATATCGAGAAACTAACATCAGTTCGACCATCCCTTTTACCGTTTGTAAATTCTGACCAAGACCTCTTACCGAAGAGCAAATCTTAGTCACCGTTAACCCTAATCTTTTGCAGCAGTCCCAAGTTATTAAGTTCACCTGACTTCCGCTATCCAGGATAAATCTAGCAGAACTGTTTGATATCACCGCGTTATCTACAAAAACCACCGCCGTAGAGAGTAAAACCGTACCCTTTGTCATGTTGTAATCCGTACCCACAGAACAAAAGGAATCACCCTGTACATTTGCCGAAGTACTTGGTTCCATTTTATCTATCTCCGAAATATGAATCGTGCCTGATGTCGCTTCGTTATTTTCCTTTTTACCCAGATGTAACAAAAAATGATGGTTAAGAGAACATACACTGCATTTTTTGTTCGAGGAACAACTTCTTACCATATGTTTATTTGATAAACATCTGTAACACCAATTATTATTTTTCACCGTTGTATATCTCGCATCAGGTGTTAAGTCCTTGAATTTTTTACAACTAACAATAACATGATTTTGTCCCTTACAAAATATGCAAAACTTAGTCGGAATATTTCCCGTTCTATTTTCTTGAGCAAAAAATACATTCGAAGATCTTGGAACGCCGCTATTTTTAAAATTACTCGATTTGTTGATTTGAGAAATTTTCAATTGTTCGGAAATAAATTCTTTAAGGTCAGTATACGTTGGTATTCTAGTGGCCCTTTTCAAATTATCAAAACATTTTCCCGTCTCGTTATCCAATTTAGACCTAGCTAAATAAAACAAAATGAAGTCAGATAAATCAGGCAAATCTAATTTTCTCAATGCCGCCACTGCCGAATCCACTCGTTCTAAAAATGTACCCAAATCTTTTGAAGAGTCATTGCGCAGCGGTCTAAACTCCAAAATTTGTTCTAAGTAATTGTTTGCTAGAAATCTTTTATCATGATATCTATCAATCAAGGCACTCCAAATGATTTCATAGTTGTCCCCAGTAGCTTCAATACCTGAACAGACACTTAAAGCAGGACCTTTTAAGCGACCTATTAAATAATGAACCTTATCAGACTTATTTAAGTTAGGATTATCGTGTACGGAATTTTTAAATATCTCATAAAATGTTAGCCAATGTCGAATATCTCCAGAAAATTCCGGTAGTTCCATTTTTGGCATTAAAACCGACGCTCTACTGGGACCATAATTTCCCTCCACATGGGCCGCTTCTACGGTGCCTGAAGTATTTAATTTCAATGCCGCAGCTCGAATAGTACCACATATTTCGTTAATTGTGGGAATCACTTTAAAATCTGGAGTATACCCTTCATCCAGTTCTAAAGACACGATCTGAATTTGCTCAATAACATCAAATAAATCTTTTTTCACTATATCCATTTCCTGGTACAGGGCTTTAAATTTTCTTTTATTACCTACATCCGACAAATCCCGTGAAAGATCTAGCAAGTTCTGCAAAGTGGCAAAAATCGACTCTTTTTTGTGAATCAAAATTTTTAATTTTCTTTCGCCAACCGACATTATCAATGGTCTGAGGGTTCAGCAATAAAATTATTTTCAAACAGTAAATAACCGAAAATTCGAGCCTTCAGCACAGAGTTTATATGTAACCGTAACCGCACCCCAACTTTTGAACCACCGCTAGTTCAAAAGTCGTAAACAAATTATTGCAACTATATAGTTATGTAAATACAAAAATCCGCGATAAAATCCGAAATCCAGCAACGTCGCTACTCGCTAGGAAAAACGCAAAAATCCGACGACAAAATTGATAAAAAACCTGTCCAAACACGCACAAGAAACAGCGATCTGGCTCGAACGGTACCAAAAAATGTATGGACAATTTACACGAATATAAATATATAAAATATATTCACGCAAATTGTCCGATGAAAGTGGACTGTAATAATTAAAGGTTGAAAAACGCTTACCGCTATCTCTCGCCACAAATTTAGGTCCAAAATTGCTATGCAACAAATGGCGAAAAAGGAACAAAGGAAGGATAAAAAAATATAAAATAATACGGATTATACCACCTGTTGCACAATCCCGCACTATAGCGACGCGTATATGAAATTGAACTATATAGTCAAATATTTGATTTATAGCCGAAGATTCTGTGCCGTTCGACTTCCGACGTCTGACTCTGACTCATGACCTCTACCAAAATCGAATTGTTATATCCTTTCAGAGGTGCGACATTGCCAGATTTTTCCGTACAAATTTCTCCAAAAATAAAACATAAAATTAACCCTTAAAAAAGCCAAAACATCATCACAAATCAACACAAATCATTTTTGATGACCATGATTGCTGTCATCATCTCTCTCATTACAACTGCAAAACATATTAACAAATTTATATAAAAAAAACATTTGTTACACAAAACTTTGGAAATCAAGAATATGATTATATGAGAAAAGTAGTAAAACTTACACTGGATGTTTTCACAACAACAGGTCTTTATTACATCACCAGCTTTAGTTGTCGGACTATTTTGCTTTTCTTCCTGTACCTCAACAACATCTTGTGTTGGCTTTTGTGTAATGAGTGGATGAGGGGTATTTTTTACTTTCGATTTTGGTTGGCTTGCAAATGTAGGAAATATAGGTTGAGTTGAGGCTTTTTTGTTATTTAATTTTGGAGGTACTGGGATTTCCTCATCATTGTCAGATAACTCAGAAATATCATATAAGTATTCCATAGACTTTTTTTTCTTATGCCTTACTACTTCACCCTCACTTGCACTTGATGACTGAATTTCCTCCAACCTTTTCAGTTTGTTCATGGCACGATTGTAGTCATCTGCAAGTTGAAAATTGTTTCAACATACATAAAAAAACATATTTGTATGACCTATTTAGGTTCATACAACAAAATACATTATGGGAATATAAGACTTGCTTTTTTGTTGCACTTTCACAATGTATTTAATCCAATCTGTCTTGTGCTGAACATAATCTAATACAGTGCTAAGTTAGTCAAGAGAAATGTAACAATCAAAAGAATGGTTATTGTAATTAGTATAAAACTTAAAGATTACAAACTTTGCTTTTAATGAAGCTGATTACCTATAGCTAACTTCATACTAATTTAATAAAAATATACCTGTTGAAAATTTAATTAATATGGGGCATTTCATGCAGCTCTCTTCTCTTATTTGCTGATGCTGTAATAGGGCCTTCTCCCTCTGAGAAGTTGACTTTAAATACGAGGGTCAATAGCAGGCAGGAACATCATTATCGTCACATAACCAGTTGCTTGATATTACAGCCACTGGCAGACCATCATCACCCTCTTCTTCAGGGAACTCCACAACCAAGTATTTACTAAATTGAAACCAAAGTGTCAGTACAATCTTAATGTCTTATTGATAGCTGCTCAAATTTAATAATATTTAAAAACTACAGTTGCATTAAAAACAAGGGTTTATATGTAACAGTAAGGTATTATCAGTTTGAAACAATGTGCTTACAAGATTAAAATGTGGAGATAGAAAGAAAATATCCCTTCAGAGGTGAGATCACCTAACACACAGTAAGATTACTGGACTCAACATAAAATTTAAAAATTTCTTATCTACACTACCCCACTGCACATCTTTCCTCCAAAAATTATTCACCTATACCATGGCTAGGATTCACAATACTATTCAAAGTTGCCTCAAAAGAGTATCTCAATCATTAAAAATTAAATGAGCTAATAATGACTAACCAGAATATTACTTACCAGCAATATCAAACTATGTGAACCATATATGTTGAGCGGAAAAATGATAATTTACAACTCTGCTTTTAGGCAGTTTGGTTTATTTTTATACCTATCGCCAATAAAGGTCTATTTATATACATGCAAAAAAAACAATGTGATATTAGTGGCAGAAATATGTCTCAAATGTAACACGAAATTCATCTGAAATACTAGGGTATATATAGAAGGTAATAAAATACTATACCCTTGATAATTCGTTACCAAAAATGTAAGATCTTATCATATGTACAGCCATAATATGTGAAATTTATGAACACATATTTGCTATTATAAAACCAAAAAGTTATGAGTAAAATAAAAATACGCATACACCTATACAGAAGTTTGGAAACGAATTGAAAAAAAAACAATTTGGAATGTACATAATTAGATACAACCTAATTGATGGATATGTCTGTAAACATGGGATCTTTATCGAATATAATAATATTTTTCAAAATATCAACAATTAAATCATGTAAATCATATGTATATGTATAATTATTTTTAAACTTTTTAACAATTATTGATACTATGGTTCTTCATTCCAACTTTTTTTCTTTATGTACAGCATATTTTTCCTACTGAGCTAACCTATATAAACTATATTAATTTTATGTATGCAATAAGAAGCTACAGCAAAAAGTGTTATCTGTCCATGGTAAGATCAGAGCTTTACACAGCACATTTTCAATCTTAGCAGTGAGTTCTATTTCACCTAAAGTAACTTCAAATAAGGAAAAGATGTCACTATCACAAGGATAGTTGAGAAATAACTGAATAATATCCAATTTAGTGCCTGATAAATATATATCATCATCCATCTTACATATGGATGTAATTTTAATTAAATTATTATCTTGAAGAAAGGCATAGTTATCACCAGGCGCTGTAACTGAAAAAAGAATATTATTATAGATTACATTCTTGTAACACACACAATTATTTCCCTCAATATTATTATTATCTACTTTCAATATTTTTCCCAATACTATGTCGCTGTTAATTTTTTTTGATGATGGCTCTCTCCCTTCAGAACAGCGATTAACAACTTGTTGTAGACAATTATTTGATTTCCGTAGCATCTTTTTGAGAAACGATAAATAATTTTCAAAAGCAAAGCAATTGATTTCATTTAAGGAACCAAAAGCACTGGCCTCTTGAGCTAAATGAATCAATGAATGTACATTATAGACACAAAAATCTTCTCCATAAATTTGAACAGAATGGGATACAAATAGCCTCAACCATTTATCTGCATATGAATTATATTTTTTATTTAGATCTTCATTCAATAGTACACTAATGCCAAATTTCAGGAGCATCAAGTTACAGAATATATTGTTAGGTAATATATCTTTTAAAAGAGGTGATAGATATATTAAAAATTGTCTGTACTCTATTGCTTTCCAATGTTCTAGCTCTAACAGTGATCTAGGTTTACGATTGAAATCAGAGGGCCAATATGCTTGACAATTTTGTATCCTCTTTTCTAATAAATTGAATTTATCAATTTTTATCCGGTGCAATCTACTTCCATCCCTAAAAATGAATTATAGCTTCCTTACCACTCCTAAGCATACACTATGCATATAGTCACTAGGAAATTGTGACACCAGACCAATGTTTATAGCTGATAAAGGTGTATCACCTTTATGGTAATCCTGATTAACTTTGTCTATAAAAGACTGATTTGTTCTCAATTCAGCTTTTAGATTTAGAAAAACCATTTTTTTATTTACAAAAGTTCCCCTCACCAAACACTTGTCACATCCATGGTAAGAATTATGCCCCTTTACATTTTTTATGTAATTTCTTGCTGGTGTATCACATATGAATGCTCTGCATTTCACTAAAATTTTTCTGTTATTCCAACTCAAACCTTCACTCATTAAATGGCTAAGCTCTGGGATGAATTTACTGAAATAATCAACTAATGGTGGTTTATTATTTCCTGCATATATCAGTACTGGGAAGGGACACAACCAGGGAAAATTTGAAAGCTGTGCGAGTATAGGCCAGAATGATATTTTGGTGCTTTTGTGAATTGGCAAACCATCGATATTGAAATCCAAATATAAAGTATTGATATTTTGTTTTGCTGTTTCAAGTTTTTTCAAAATTCCATTCATTAAACCAAAATAAAAATACTCCCCATCACCCATTGGCTGTGTTAATTTTAAATTGGGTGTTTTCAGTAAAGTACGAGCATCCAGTGGGAGATTATTTATAACTGGGGCAGTTGAAAACCATTTTAAGAGTTCTGTTAAAGCGGTATGAGTAATATTATTTCGCAGAGCCCACACGTTTATGAAATCACTGCTAGAAGTACTGTTAGATGTATTTTGTCCCAATCCACTATTATCATTATCAGAATCATATTCTGAACTTGAGCTAACATCTGGAAATTCATATTCATCAGTCATTCTTTCTATATCATCCACTGGCAGAGAATTAGATTCTGTCTGTTGTATAAAATAATTACCAGAATTGCCTACAGCCGTTTCAAAATGTGATGTAGATGGCTGAGGGTCAAGAAGTTCATTGACACCAGATGGAATAACTTCATCCCAAACTTCCAAAACTGAACCACCAGAAGAAAAACTAACCCTACCAGAAATATTTTTGTTTTGTGTATCTATACACAGTGACATTATTTTCTGGACATGTTTCTTTATCTCTCGATTTTGAGACCATCGCGATTTCTTCTTAAAGTCTGTTATTTTGGAAATGGACATTACTGAAATTTTTAACGATAGTTTTGAGAATATTATATTTATCAGAATACTTACTGTGATTCTTCAGCGATCCTCCAATCTTGGGATTCGGCCATACCTTTCCTGTTGTTTTTTTTTTTGAGTTTGCACTTTCAGCCTCAGCCCTATCTACAGAGAGGGTTGTGGCAAACGAATAAATTATGTCTTCACACAAATTACACTTGGTTGCAATTTGCAAATTACAAATTCACAAAAATCTATAGGTACAGGGTACGTTTAGGTTAGCTTAGAAGGAGTGAGAGAGCAGCGACGCCGACGAGTCGACGATAAATAGGTTAGGTTTAGGCAGGGCTGGATGCTCCGCTGTCCGGTTTTTCGCCTGCTTTGCGCATGACGTCACTTCAGAGTGATTCTCATTAGAGATATATGGATATTATAGTTATTTTCTCTTTACCGCGCTTATTTTCACATTTACAAAAAAATGTCTAATACAAAATATGTTTATTAGGGTTGATGTCGACTACTCCTGCATTTAATTTTCATCGTCCGCCCATACAATCTTATTTACAGGGCGATTTGACATTAAAGGTATATAAATACGGTCGTATTTTCCCATGTAAAGAGGTTATTTTTGGTTACAAAAAGTTTCGAATACATAATATCTTTGCAAAGGTTCATTTTACAACTTCAAACATTTTAAATGACTCAAATATATTGTGCACGTCTTCTTTGTGCATTGCTTTATAACTGTAAAAATGGTCTAAAAGTTTTTTGGCACAAATCTTGAACATACATAATTATTTTTTGGGAAAGCATTTATCAATATATCTTTCGAAGGGTGGATATATGAAAAAATAATAACACATGATGTTTAACTGGGATACTGGGATAACTAATAATAAATAATAATAACTACCTTAAGTAACAATTTTTTTCCATTTCCTCTTACGCGCATTTTGGGCTTTTAAAACCGCATTTAATTCTTTAATGCGGAAAAACATTCGTGACCTAAAAAATAATCGCTTCGCTTTTATAGGGCAGTCGATGCTAGTGCTTCTCAGCAAAAGATCAGTAATAAATCTTTTTTCCCCGCAAACTATTCCATCTCCGTTAGCTTCGAGAAACACCTTGTTGAGTTCCTCAATTTGGGACATGAAAGTTGAAGATGGTTTTGATAAACCACCTTCACTGAGGTGATCAGTCCATGTAAAGCTTTGATCTGAGGAACTTAGTAAGGTGTTGTTCTTCAACTTGTGACAAACAAAACCTGCCAAATTTTCCAGCCCGTCGTATTCCAGCTCATTCAGGTCTTTAATTAAAACGGAGCTTTCCTCGTTAGGATCAGCTGAATCCTCTGGTGTAATATTCAGTTTTTTTATTAAAGTTCCACTAAGTGGAATATCTGGGGTATCATCTAACTCAACGTTTGAAAAATCAGAATAAGCTCCTTCATTTCTGCCCAAAAGAAATGACCTTAATCTATATTTAAACTCCAGAGGACTTGGATGATCATGAAGGCCACCCTTTGCCCTAATCACACCAAAAAAGTTCTCTATGACGTCCTGATTTATTCGCCTTGTCAACAGATACTGAATGCTGAATCGTCGTTTGAGATCCTCCAGGAGCATTTGCAGGGCGGAGTTTGAGAGCAAAATACCTAAATTAGTTCATGCATGTTATTACGGTAAAATAAAATTAACATTGAGTTCATTAGGTACCTTTTTGAAACGGCAACTTGCCTCGACTGTCAATTACTTGGAGTTCCTTCATAACCTCAGACATTTTATCCAAAATTTTATTTTGCTCTTCAAGGGCTAAACCATAGGCTCTATTTCTTGCCCTGGAGTCAGTCACTGGGCTGCTGACATTAAACACATCGAACCAATCATTTACTTATGAGTAAATACAAAATTACTAGAAAAACCATGAATAATTCAAAGTGAATGACCTTACCAATTTAAAAAAATCTGCGCAATCTACCCAATTCTCGGCCGTCAGAGAACCAAGTGTCCCGCATCTAGATATTGCACTGGACATGGTATGGGAAAACAATTTTGCAGCATATTTTACCCTTTGCCTTTGAGGTCCAGCAACATGTAGTTGGTCGAGTGTTAGTTTATGGGTAATTTTCAAATCTGAGCTTGACGTTGCCTGTATGGCCTGCTCCACAATATCCTTTTTAATTAGTTTGTCCTTAGTGATGAAGCCATGATCCACAAAATTATTTCTGATTAATTTCAAAAGATGAGGTACGTCGGCTAACACAAAAATATTTTCTTTATTTCTCGGATTTTCAAAATATGGCTTGTTTTCTGAAATATTTAATTCATTGTGCAGCCCCCGATTTGCACCTCCCAAGTCTGACACCATGGCTACAACATGGAAGCCTACAAAATTTTGCATTAAGAAATTTATCCAGTTTCATCATAACATTAAACTTACCCGAATCCTCCACAAATTTAATTATGTCCATTAAAATCAGCGATGTCATCTTACAATCAAAATTATAAAATATTGGTTGCTTCCACGATTTAAATATGCCCTTAATTAGAAGAACCTGGACATAATCGTAAGGTTTTATTATGCAATCATTTGATTGGTCATATTGGTACTCTTTCCTAACTTTCATCTCATCAAAAACTATTATGCAAACACGATCCTTTTCAGACATATCTGCACACTCGATGATTTTTAATGATTTCTTCAAAATACCCGACTCCAATTTTATTTTTCTCAGCCATTGCTTCAGCGTTGAAACTGCTGGATATGGAAAACCTCTTTTTAAACTGAGTCTATAAGCTCTTGGACCAGCGGCATACATTGATATAGCGCTAGAAATCTCGCATAGCGACCAATTTATTCTTTTTTTGCTGTTCATCTTTTTTATCTGGTTCTGACTAAAAACTTTGGTCACGCCAGCAAGCTGACATTTTAGTTGTTCATTTTCTTTTTCTATCAAGGACAACTTACTCTTGAGGACGGCCACTTCTTCATATGCTTCATCTGTTTGAATTCTAAAAATGTTTGCATAAATAAGTAAATGATAGATAAATTATGTGAATTTTTTCAAATCATATAAATCTCAGCGCCGTAACTAGCAATTTAGCGCCTGCAGCCAGAGTAGGGTTAGCACCCCTTAATACAGTTTTAAAAACAAATAACCCATAAGAATATCTTAGGAGCGACCAATAATTTAAAAAAAAACTGCAGATGATTTTGTATTTGGTGCAAATACCGCTATCGCCACACCCTAGTTGCGGCTCTGATAAAAGTGTTACCCTATTTCAGAAGTATTTGGGACCACCACCGGTTCTACCATATCTTCCACCACCATACTATGATTAACGTTTTGAGGAGCAGCATCATCAATAATTTCAGGCTGAAGCCTTTTTTCCTCCCTATCATGTATAAAGAACTGATCATTATACATTCAAATTATAATTTTGAAAACTTACGTGTCTTTGGTCATCATCTCTTGAATAAGCTTAGTCCTCTGCCTTTTTTCGTACGCACCTCTGCGTTTTTCCACAGAATGAGATGTCGAAGGCCCAGATAATGAAACATTCTGAGGTAAATTCAGCGTTGGAATCGCATCATCTTTCAGTCCACGATAATTTTTGGGTGTGTAACCCATGAGCGACTGTTTTAAATTGACCTCAAAATCACTTTCGCAAAAGTGTTTAGAGCAGAATACAGCATTTTTTAAATTAACTTTGTCTTTCCTTCTGCTAAGATGTAACCACTTCTTTTGCAGTATAGGGTCTCTAGGAAATTTGAAAAACTTAACACCTTTGCAGGGATTCCGTTTGGACTGGTTGTCGGAATCACATCCCACAACAACACACCGCATTTTTATGACTTCACGAAGAAAAAACAGTTTATAAACTATATAAAATCGTTCAAAACTGACAAAAAACTGCCGAAAAGTGCTCCGTCTATATAGCCGTACGTAAGCCGGGAACGTAAACAACTCTGAAGTGACGTCATACGCACAGGTTCGCGCCACAGTAAGGACCGCCCACCATGCGCAACATCCTATCTTCAGTGTATATGTATCGTGGGTTTAGGCGATCGCACTCCGCGCCGCGGCTCCGCGCATGACACAAGACAAAGACCAAAGGTAGCGATAGAGACAGCCAACCTAGGTGATCCGTGATACAGCCCGTGATGTAGCCATCGACTTGCCGCGCCCGTAAAGATGCTGACTTTAGAGCTTTATTCGCATCTACTGAACAGTCGGCGTTGATGCAACTTGCCGCAGCCGCTAAGTAGAAGTAGTGCCGATGCCGACATATTCCCGACGACGTCGGCAGTCGGCCGACAATATGCCGATTGACAATGTTTGCTGGGCAATCTGTTATGGAGTTAAGTGAAGAGAAGATGAAACATATCATAAATACTCTAATGCTGGATATGACTGCCGATATTTGGGGTAAACTTTCTGTCGAACTTCGAGAAGAGCTAAAGCAGTATCTACCATGCCGTAGCAACTACAATCTCCATGAATGGAGTGATGTATGTGGTTGTTATATGATACCTACATGTTTGTTTTGTAATACCATGTATTACGCTGAATAAAAAATATTAGGACAAGCAATGCTCCAGAATTCTTGAAGTTAGGTTAGGCTAGGTTAGGTTTGGTTACGGCAGATCATACATATGTGAAAAGGGTCTATGGTGCCACCTTTTGGATGTTAGCCATACTGTCAAACCTGGGTTCATCGCGCCACCTGTTGGCTGCTAGCCATACCCTAAAACCTTACATTTCTTGAAATCGCTATAGTTCCATTGAAGCCATTACAGAACACAGAACTATTACGTGACACGTGATGAGTCAAAAAAAATCACAGAACACAAAACTATCACATGACCACGACGTCTGTCAGAAATGTCACGTGGTCTACGTTATCGTCAAAAACCACCACGTAACGTACGTCATCCGTCAAACCGTCACGTGACCACGCCATCTGTCAACCAATCACAGAACACTAAACTGTCACGTGACCACGTCATCTGTCAAATTCAAATTCAACCGCCACAGATTCAAACTTCGCGCGCTTTTGATGCCAGAAACCGCTTTGTATATCTACTGTTGTCTCTTAATTTTTGTCATTTTTTTTTTGTTTTACTTCCCACACCGATAGGGATCTCACATAACGAAAATACATGTCACTCATTTCCGTCAATCTGTCAGGCCTGTCAATCTACCTGTCTGTCTGTTCTTCCGTTGATATTCTTCTAGCCTCGTAATCCCAGTAATAGCTGCATGGATTGGGATGGAATTTGGGGGGCCCGTGGGCGGCGGAGTAATTAGCAAAAAATTTCAAATATTGTCCAAACTTTGTTTTTAGGCGTTTTAGGGGTTCCTGATCATTTTCTATTTTTCTTGTGCTTGGGGGTGAAATTGGGGTGGTTGAGGGCAAAGGATCGGAAAAATTTGTTGTACCCATAATAGGATATTCACTGACTATGTGAAAGAAATACCTAGCGGCATAATACACTGTTTTAGGGTAATCCGAACATTGCCTTGCCTATTATAGAAACCAAGAGACTTGGAATTTTCTGATGCATACATACGAGTATTGTTTTAGATCGTTCTGTATTATGTAACCTCGTAATTATTGAATTCGTTTTAATGACATTTTGGCGAAGTATTATTACCGTGGCGAAGATAGTAGACACCTAGGGCTTTCAGAAATCATATCAGTGGCTGCAGAGCAATAATCAAAGAAACAATAATCAAACATCTTAACGATTTATGGGCGATTTCGACGTTCCTGATCGTTTTCCACATTCCTTTAGAGGGGGTAAAATTGGGATAGTTTGAGGGTAGAAGGTTATGAAACCGAAAAATTTGTTGTATTTGTAGGCTTCATTGCCCTGTAAAGGAACGATGAAATATACTTTTCAACTTTATCCGACTGCTGCTCTTTAGACAAAAATAATTTTTGACATTATATTGTTGTAAATAGTCACTAAACTGATCGAAATAAAATTTCTAAACCAAACCGTGGGTCGTGGTAAGGATCGCTAAAGTGAAGGGTTTCTGAAAAATGTGTTATTCGCGGTGAAACTAAATTAAAAAAGAAAGAGTAAAATATAAAATATATTCAAACTCTGTCTTGGGTACTCGAGGGATCTCTGATCATTTTCTACTTTTTTTCTGGTGTGCACAAGTGAACCGAGGTTCGATAAGGTTTAAGATAGGGTGGTTGGGAAACCCCAGCATTTTTTGTTTCTGGAGAACACTTTTGATTGCCCATTAAAAATTCTTACTGCTAATGGGTCTACATAGGATATCAGTTAAAAATTGCAGAGGACACAAACTATGTCGTCCTATTTGTTAAGGAGAGAGATGCAAGAAGCTATTTCTTTTGCGGGCGGGCCTGCGATAACTTTGCTGCAAGGGCTGTCACCCTATATTGCTTCATGCTATGTGAAAATAATAAAACGGTAACACCGTAACGTGTGATAAGCACTGAATCAATTAACTTGACGCCATTCTTCAAATTGCCGGACAATAAGAGAATGATCCCCATTTATTTCCAAGCGAAAATGTAGAGTGCCATGATCCTGCTCTTAAGCACGCTAATACTATCAAAGGCAAAGGGACAAACAAAAGGCTAATTATATATCTAAGGCTTGGAAGCAGATTGCTCTTACACTTAACTCCCTCCGATTTATCGACTTAAAAATCATTTTGGAAACAATTTTCTTCCCCTGTGCTCACAAGGAAGCTAAGAACTGTAAGGCGGAAGCTTCGAAGAATATAGAAATTATCCAGTGTCGAAATAAGTGCTCCATTCATATACGCGAGGAAATCCAAAGACAATGATATCGAGGATACCTATATCATCAGGAATATCTTGAGTTAATATTTCCAACATAAAGGAAAAATAAGCAAATATATAATGCCAAGAAAGAATTGATTATCTAATACCTAGAATCACATCACCTGAAAAATATACAAGGAAACACAATCTCGATACGTAAAAAGCAGAAGTTCTGAACAAAAGCACATATCTATGTGATCTGAAATTTCCACCGTTTTTATCATTTTTTTCTTTAGAATCTTGGTGATTTCTTTACTATATGCAAATATCTCACTGTCTGAGAAGTGAAAATCTCAGTTTCCGCATTTCCTTGAAAGCTACCTGCAATACTGCTGAGAACAACAATATTAACATACAAATGACTAAGAACAGTCTGAATAGCCAAGAAATACCTTATTAAAAATGCTTGTAAAAGATCACTCATATGGTGTACTCTCGGGTGTACGTATTTGTGCTACACCGCTAGCTAGAAATCTTGAAAAATGAAACGCCAAAAAAATAAGAAATGACTACGGTTGCAGTTCATTATGATGTAAGAGATGTTTATAGAGTGAAATAACTGACTTTTGAGTCTTTATTACCTAGACTAAATCATACAGCTTTTGCGTCTGGCTATGAGCTGAAGAAAAAAGTACCAATCCGATCAAGTTGCATAAGGACCCTCACTTGTTGCCTCACAAGAGCAGTTGGAAAGACTAGTACCTTAAAGTTTGAACTTTACCGTATTCGGTTATCCTAAATAATGTTCAGTTTTATTCTATTTGATAATTTGAGATCATAAGTTTTAAGACGTTCTATTGTATCACATGACGGAAGGCCATGTTACCGTGTTATCCAATAACTGCAAGAAAGCTGCAATAAAAATCATAAAGTTGTGAGAAGAATTCGTTGTGATGAGCTTCTGTAGTACACCAGTATCTTATCTTACCTACCAGGAAGTGGGCAGATAGAGAAGATCAAGGAAAGTGACCAACGCACAACAAAATTCATCGTTTACGTCACTTCGTTAATGCCGGATACAGGGCTGATACCTTCCATGGACACAACCTGTTCATTTGATTTGTATATACAGGGTGTTCGGATATTTGACCGACAACACTTGACAGGTAGGACCTCACTTTTCTATGAACATTGAGATAGGAATATGATGCCTTAAATGGCTTAATTTTTGAGATACAGGGTGTCAGAGTTTTACTTCTACTTTTATTTTTGTTTTTTCTCAATTATTCCGCCCAACGATCTAAAATTACGTATTCGGTGGTTTTTTAAGGCAAGAAATCCAAATTCTATAACGGTTTTGCTATCACGAATAGAGGGCGCCACCTACGGCACATTTAACTTATTTAAATTATCAATACCTTTTTGGTCTGATAAATCAATGAGATCAAAAAAATCGTTGCCTCAATATGTTTTACGTGAAAAAGCTATATGTACTTTGCTTAAGTCCCTAGGAAAATACCATTAATCCGCTTATCACTGAAATCATTGAAAACCAAATGGATGGGCACTCTATACGTGATGAGTATGAAACCTATTTTCAGCAAGGCTGCGCCCCTCCTTACTATGTTCTTCCGGTTCGATAATGGCTAGAAAAGGCGTTTCCAGATGAATGAATAAAAGCAAAGAGGAGGTAAATAATGGCTTGCTAAATCTCATGATTTGACGCCATTAGAATTTTTTTGTTGGCCCATTTGAAATCTATTGTGTTTGCTCTCCAACCTGAAAGTTTGGATGACCCTCATCAACGCATCATAGGAACCTGCCATGATATCCGTCAGGGATTTGAGCATCGCCTGTATCATTGTTTGGTCAATAACTGGCAACATTTTCAACACTTATTATTGCAATAAAAAGTGATATTATTTCATGTGTTTCCGTTTTTTATTTGAACAAGTTAGGATGTAGGCAACGATTTTTCCAATTCTTTCGAAAAGTAATTGACCAATTTTTTATAATAGAATGTCAAAATAAAGGACTTCGACATACTTCTGAAACAAGATACTAATTTATGCCCCTTGTCACTTGAAATTTTTAACGGGACAATCCTGGAGGGCACAGGGTCATCACGTAGTTTTGAGTTAAAAAGTTGTTCACTTTGACAAATCCTTTGACGTGTCTCGGCGTTTTTTCTTTTAATCCGTGGTTTTCGATAAATAGTCCAGGCGGCAGGAGTTTTTTAACAGCAGAAGGTCGGAAGGAAATGGTGGTGGGATGGTAGACTTCGGTCCCCTCAACCTACACCTAAGTTCGCGTCCTCGGGAGGTTACCGCTCGAGGGGTGGGGGAAGGAAAACTCTGCTTCGCGACGTTTTGGTAAGTGATATCGAAAAAAGCTTCAAATTATTTATGAAGGGAACGAAATTCTGCATAATTTTGGTTTTTACATTTTTCGTGTACGACCAATAGTTTCCGTCCTACAATGCGCCAAAGTTAAGGGTTGGTTTTTGATATTCACCAAAATCAGAATTTCATCACGGAGGCGAAGAGCTTTCAAGATGAAGTGAAGTCATATTTTTACACTAAAGCAATAGCACTTAAGCAATAATTACTCGTATATAGGTACACAGAAAAGTTCCTTAGTTTCGGTAAATAGGCAAGGCAATGTTCGGATGGACCTAAAAAGGTGATTTATGTCGTTAGCTCTTCCTTCACAGGTCAGTGGACAGCCTATTATGAATACAACAAATTTTTCAGTTCCCAACATCCCACCCCCAACCACCCCAATTTCACCCCCACCCAAAAAAACGTAGAAAGTGAACAGGAATCTCTAAAACGCTTAAAAACGAAGTTTGAGCTGTTGTTATATTTTTAGTTTTTTTATTATTTCTGCGCCGCTAGTGGCAAGATTTATAAAACCATACGCATTTTCCATTCTCGCCACGTTGGTAATACTGTGCCATTTCATTAAAATCAATTCAACAGTTTCCTCGTTACACAATACAAAACGACCTATGGCAATACAAGTATGTTTACACCAGAAAAAATTCTAAGTACCCCAGAGGTCACAAATTGAATGTTATCTTAACTAAATAGTACCGCCCTAAAATTATGTACAAATAATATTTTCATAAATGGCGTATTTTTTGTAAACCAAATGCGTGCGTTTATGCAGCTGCAGATACTAAACAAATGAGAGGATATCATTCTTTTAGGGATAAAGTCCTTAGTCTTAATCGGCGATCAAAATTATGCAGAATTTTGTTCTCTCCATGAATTTAAATTTTTTTCGATATCACCAAAACGACGCCGTTTTTCGAAAATCGTCGCGAAGCAGAGTTTTCACCCCCCTCCCACTCGAGCCCCTTGGGGACGCCGAGCTTTTGCTAATAAAAGCCTTTTTTCCTCTACGTAACGATAAAATCCGAAGTAGGAGGTTTTCAAGTGTACAAATGTATATACAAATTCGTACAAATAGGGTAATACCAGGACACGTGTTTTAACTGTTTTCGTATCCTTGTTTGTAAGTTGCTCTAACTCTCTGGAATCTTCGTTATCATTATATGATGTGGATTGAGTGTAGCTTGAAAGCTAAGGAAGTTTTAAAAGTTAATATGAATCGATGTACTGTCTCCCAACCTGAAACTCAAGATGAACTTGAACGATATGATCGTACTGAAGAAAATAGTAGTGTGGTCACATCCTTCACTATTTCTTTGTAGCTTCTTTTATAACTTCAGTATGATATATTCTGAAATACATTTGTGTCACATTTCACTATTATAGGTATAAGAAATCCTTGCTTATTTCGTAAATTATTAAAATAGATATTATTTCTTTTGAATTGCTGCTACATTATGTAAACAGAAAACGACACAATTGTAAGTATGCTGTATAAATTTTTGCGATATTTTTCTTTATAATACTCATTCCTCTCCAAACCAAATATTACAAAAGCCACATCATACAAACTCAAAAACAGCTATTTCGGTTGTTGACCACATGTTTTGTGCATCAGAGAACATTAACCTATATGATACAGTTGTGGACAAAGACAGCTTCGTTATCCGAAACCTAACTATTGACGAATGATCTTTAAGCACAGAATCCTCCTTCTTGAACAATAAATTGCGTAATAATACAGGTAAAATGCCCAATCAGACTATTTTCTAATCTAATTCTTTTTCAAAAAAATTAACAAAATCTTGATCGAGAAATATGGTGTAGCCCACCGACTATTGATTTAGTAGTCGGTGGTGTAGCCTAAAGAAGTCTTCAGGTTGCTTCTATATCCATGACTGGATTACTAAATAAAACGATGTCGACCTTGAGGAGGTTCTATTATATGTATTATATATTTTAAGCTTTCGTGCAGCGCTTTTATTAATTTTAGAAGAACCTATAGTTAATACCTGATGATGTGAAAGGCACAATTCAATTTAATACCTCTCATTGTAAAAAAGCAGCGATAAAAAAGTGTTGGCACTATTGTTAATGTAATGTTTGCAGGTCGTTACAAGCGAGTTGCTATTTCCAAGAGAAAATCCTTCAAGATCACAATATTACTGTAATAAAAGCATACCGTGTACTGTAAAAATTATCTCACGACCATTATGTCAGTCAAAAACAAAACAAGCATGTTAACTTTGTTGAAATTTTAACATTAATCTCAATACTACGACCCTATTAAGTTGTCATTTCTGTTAATCTGACATTTGAGTTGCAACATTTTCTAATTAATCGTTACGAGTGGAGGACGAATAAAAAGTGGTACTATGCTTTGCATTACCAAAAACAAAAACTGAAGGTACGTAAGTTGCAATGGGAATTGGGAATCCGTTATGGAAAGGAACTGTTTTGATTCAGCAAGGATTCTTTGTATAACTGAGCAGACCGCGAAGGCAAAGCCTAAATACCAGACTACCGCGGCTGCTATAAACATGTTATGTTAGATGAAGGTGTTATGTTAGTTATACTTATAAGAGGAAATTTGTTGACCAGAGACTTGACTATATAGTCCGACACTCGTTGCCTCAATAAATGTATCTTCTTATAGTCTAATGCAATCCCTGGAGACTCTAGGAACAGAGGCGTATGCAGGACGAAGGCCTTGGGATGAGATGTAGCAGTCCCGCAGGTGCATCAAATAGGCTTGATGAGCAGCGGAATTGTAGAAAGTAGCCCAGGGGGACAGTTTCCGTTTGAATATCAGCAGGAAAGTGAGAGGCCACCGACCGCACGCCGGTGAAAAAGATGCTGGAGGTGGTGCATCAAAGTTGGGTCATCGGTCAGTCGGATTGCCCTACTCTGGTCTGCATCAAGTACAGCCAGAGTAGTAGGAGCAGCAGCTCCCCAGATATGAGAGCAATACTCCAGGCCAGGTATTATCTGAGCTTTATACAGCGTCAGAGTATTGGATGGTGGTTCTTTCTGGTTCTGAATAGGTATTCGTACTTTTTTCCAGCAGCTGTTGCAATTGACAACGTGTTCGAGCCAGGTCATGCTTTCTGTAATGTTGACTCCTTACAGCTTGAGTTTTGTCCAGCGCCTGATTGCTCATTACAATCGGGTGCTCCATTGAGCACCCTTTGTTTGAAAGTTTACACTGGGTCTTGGATGCAGAACGGCCAACGAATTCGAATAGATTAGAAAAAGCAACGCCCATGCTCTCAGGCATGTGAGTGTGCCCAAGATCCCGTTGTTATTATTTACTGTGTTCACAAACACGATATTATTTTTTACAGAAATCTGCGAGACTTACATTTTATGGAATTGTTTAAAATAGTCATTTAACACTTATGTATTGTTAAAACCCAAAATTCATTCAAAACTGTAACAATTAACCCGAAACGATCAATATTATGCCTCTATATGAGTACTGCTATTTTTAGGATTCTTTACCTGCTATCTGTACAAAGAGTACATGGGTTTATCATCAGCGATTCAGCGGTGAGTGCGCCAGCTGCCGCGAGGAGGATTGTGGGCACAAACAAAAGCTTGTTTAGTTATGTTTAGTTACTTTTGATAAAAATATATGATATACACTCTCAGTTTGACAGTTCCAATCATTCTGCATATGAACAGTTCGATGATTGCCTAAAACATAGATACATGCTATTAATTCTATAGTTTGAGCGAACTAATAGGTTTCAGGGCCGTAGTATGAAGTTCGTTTCGTAAGGATTTCGGGTCAAAAATATACATAAGCCTGTTTATAACGAAGGGTCTAGCATAGATAACCCCCCACTACGTAAGCTAGTAAGAACGTTTCAAAGTGGTGCGTATTATAACGATTTAGTTTGTCAAGAGTTTAAGATATTTTGAGCCTATACAACAGATTTTCACTAATCATCACCTACAGAGAGCTTAGCTAGAGAGGGATGACTGCAGGCTAGTAAAAGGGTTTATAGCAGGTCCTTTGACAAGAACCATACCCTATGTTTTTTTAACAAAGCCAGGAAGACGCTCAACCGTCTGATAAGCATTCTCGCAGACTATTTCCGGCTGATCATTTTTTTAAAGTTAGCCTCCCGCAAAGGCTGAAAGCCTTTGGCGCTGTAAAAGCGCTGCGAAAGGATAAGTGTCGATGCACATTAGATTTGAAACGCTGCAGGTTGTAGCTGTCGGGAAACAAATTGCCCGGCAGCTCATTTCGCAGCGTCCAGTTTTCCAAAAGAATGAAGATAAAAATATAAATGACATAACTTCTATGTCCAAAGATCACTGAGTTTTATCTTTCGTACTGTAAACATACATACTTAAAAATACTCTATTATTCATTAGTACTATCTTCCCTCGAATATGCTGTGGTGATCCGGAACGCGCTCCTGGCTCATACGTTAGAACGCACCTTCAGCTGTCAGGCTGCCAAAGTTTGACATTGACGGCAGTGACAGATGGTAGAAGGAAAAGATTAAAATTTGTTGTTATAATATAAGTGTACGAGTGTAGTCATTTGATGAAGTTCAGTTGAGTAATTTATTTGATTATCCTATATTGTTCAGATATTTTGATATTTGTCAGATCATAAGTGACTTTCTATATTGATTTTCAATCCGTGTTAATTGTCAATCTGTGTTCACGGAAAAAGATATTTTTCTGTGGTGCTTTTGGTTGTTGTGTTTGGTCACTGGAATAAAGTAGTGGGTTGTGGGATTCGTTGCCATGGTTGTGTTGATAGTTTGTTTAATAATTACGAGAGGTTTTTTTTTTGAAAAACGTAACAAGCGGGAGACAAAAATTTCAACAGAAGGGTTTTTGAGTCTTTTTCACGAATATCTGCAGGTATGTTGTCTTTTGAGTTTGTATTATTAACTAATGTGGCCTGGCTATAATTTGTAAAGTGTTTCACAATGTATACTATATATCCGAGCTTTTAAGACGACTTTATAAGGTGTTGGGTCTCTGATTTACATCTACTCTAGGTAGGTCCTGAGGTGTTGCGGGCGGGTGGTGAACAGAGATAACTCTGTCTTATTTAGATGTATCTATTTCAACCTTTACTGATCCTCTTTATTTATATACGATATTTATTTTATGGTTGTGGAAACCGTGGCGACTGGCCGGGACAGCCTAATCATCTTATCGAAGGGGGTAAATGGGATGAATCACGTGTACCATGAACTATACGGTTTCCTCTAACCAGCCCTTTTATGTTGTTTATTGTTTATATTTATTTATTGATCTATTTATATGCTTATATACCATGCTTGCTATGCTGCTATGCTTGCTATACTATGCTTACATTTTAGATATCCAATTACATCATTTATTTACTCCTTTAGGTGTTGGTTATATTTATTTATTTATTTTAGGAAGCGGGTAATCGTTGCCGATTTGTTAGGAAATCGGCAACGATTACCCGCTTCCTAAAATATGTCCACAGATCTGGGTTTTTTCAACATCATCCACGACACCTATGGAGCCAATGCAGTTAATTACATGAAATCTTGGATGAAACACAAGAAGAGGTTATCAAGACTCACGAACAGGAGAATTTTCCTGTTGCAGTGTAGATCTAAGGGGGTCCTACCTAAGCACATCATGTCGAAAATCACACCCTTAGACCCTATGGCGGACAGGCACCGCGTTGAAAGCTGGAAAACTCCACTAGAAAGGTTAGGGGACAAAATATTAGCTTTTGAAATTGGGTCGGTCCATAAGCAACTTGCTAAGTTACATTCCACACCTAAAACTTTAAAACAGCTTATTATCTCTTCAACTAATGAATATACCTTTTCTTCTTTTGAATCTCGTCAAAGAAGACACTTTAATCGTAATTTTCACAGAACTAAGTTAAGTAACTTACGTAAACTCAACACGCTTGTTGAATATAATAATCAAATTTATCTTAATACTCAATCAAACTGGTTGAAAAATCTCACTAATGTTTCTATTCCAGATGATATCTCAAAATTGCTTTCCCTAGGACCTAAGTTTAGCGTTGAACCATCCCTCAATGATGATTTTTCTATAAAATCATTGCTGGCTGATGTTGATAACATTTGTTCTCTTGTTCCTGATGAAAAAGAAAGGAACATTTACATCACCCGTTCCACCAATGCTGTTACCAATTATTTTCATCTTTCACAAAATAAAAACAATTCTTTTTATCAAAAACTTTTCTATAAAACAAAAAAATTTCTTAAAGATCACCCTGAGTTGGTAGTAACACGCTCAGACAAAGGTAACGTCACTGTCATTATGTTTAAACAAGATTACATTGACTTATCAACCAATCTGATCAGCAATGATTCCTCATATACTGAGATCCACTCAGATCCCACTACATCTGTGGAAAGACAAAGTAATAAAATTGTTTCTCAATTATTTAATTCTAATCAAATTGATGATATTCAACGAAAAAAATTAATGAGTTATAACTCTATATTGCCAAAATTTTACGCACTTCCTAAAATACATAAGCCTACTCTTTCTGTGAGACCTATTGTTGCTTCAATTGGTTCAGCTACCCAATCTCTGTCATCTTTTGTTACAGATATTCTGACTCAAGCACATAAAAAAAGTGATTATTACATTAAAGATTCTTTTGATGCCTCAGAGCAGTTTAATAGGTTACAACTCCCTGAAAATCATGTTATTGCAAGCTTGGTTGTTTAGCAATGTTTATTTGGATGCCTGTTTAAGGTCTGTAAGTAAACATTGGTTAGATATCAGTCAATTTTGCAATTTAACTCTTGAATCTTTCCTTAATATTATTAAATTTCTTTTTAATAATAACCATTTCTCTTTTAATAACAAAATTTTTCAACAAACTTTTGGCACTCCTATGGGAGCCAAAATTTCTCCAATCTTAGCAGAATATGTAATGGATGACTTATTGGATTCAGTGATCCAAGTGTTACCTTTCAATCTTTTTTCATAAAAAAATATGTAGACGACATTATCGTCTGCTTGCCGTCTGAAGGCTTGGACGTAATAGTGGATATCTTTAATAGCTATGACCCTCACATCCAATTTACGATTGAGAGTGAGGACTCCAAACAGTCAGTCCCTTCCCTAGACACAAGGTTTATAAGATCTGAAAATAACATTCTTTTGGTTGACTGGTACAGGAAGCCCAGCAGTTCTGGCAGATTCCTTAATTATATGTCTTACCATAGAATGCAAATCAAGATTAACCTTATACAACAGATGAAAAACAGGGTCATAAAAATAGCTGATAACTCCTTCCACAATCCAAATCTTCATACTTTGTCTAAATTGTTTATTAATAATGGTTACCCTAAACACTTGGTTAACAGTATCCTTTTCAATTCAGAAAATAATAATTTACCACAAATTGCTAATATTAACCACAACATTGCTAATACAAATAATTTACAAGCTGAAAATTCTCAACCTACCACTCAACCTATCACTATATATGCAAAATTGCCTTTTATCAAAGAATTAACTCCTGGATTGGTCAGGATTTTCAGAAGTGTAAACTGTAAAATTGCCTCAAAACCAGTTCTAACAATTAATAATCTTTTTTCCAAATTAAAGGACAAAGTACCATTGCTTAGCTTAACCCATGTGGTTTATAGTATTCCTTGCAGTACTTGCAACTCAGTATACATTGGCCAAACTTCCAGGTCCCTGGGGAGGCTTACCTCTCATAAAAGTGATGCCAGACTTTACCCTAACAGGTGTACTTTGGCATCACATGCTAATCTTCCCAATCATACCATTGACTACAATTCTGTTAAGGTTTTGGCAAGTGACTCAAATTTAAAGAAAAGATGTTTCCTTGAAATGGCACATATTTTTCAATGTGACAACTGTATTAATAAAAAAACTGATATCAACAGCCTTAGCATAATTTATTCATATCTTTTGAATTGTGAAAAATTTCGTATTGATAACTCTGTGGAGAATTCATCAATGTAAATGTAATACATATAAAATTAATTTACACCACATATGTTGTGGAATAAAAAAAAAATTTCCCCCCCCCCCATTTAACAATTTCACATTATCACTAAAATTTTTGCTATAAACGCACATAGAATTCCTATTTTCCTACTTTTTGATATATTCATTGCTATCCGCACATTGCATAATATTACATACATTAAAACATTTTATTACATCAGTTCATTCTGTTCGACACTGTATAGTGATAATTTGAATCACCCTATACATAAATCCCCTCCACAAAAATAATTTCAACATAGCTTGTGCGCGCATGCGCCATAATTTAGGCAAATGACAATTGACAAATGAACAAAATTTGAATTTCCCTCCACTAACCTATTTCCGCTCAGACACGTTGTGCTTGACCGTTTCGATAGACGTAATTGCCGGCACGCAAAATATTCATCGAACGGCCATTTTACGATTTTATTAAGATTTTAGCTTTTAACAGTAAATTGTGTAATGTTTTTCGTAAATTTCTGTGTCTGTATAACGTGCTTCATGCAAGATGTGTGTTGTTACTTGCTCTTTTGGCTTGTTTTATAACATCTTCCAGCAACATCCTCACAAACTTTTGTAAGTAAAAACTTTTCATTCTTAATTTTTTCTAATGTTGCTGATTGCTAAATTGTCTTTGTAGCCCTGAAGAAGGGATCAAATGATCCCGAAAGCTTGGAAATAGAGTTTTAAGAGTACACTTCGCTGTTTATTTGCCGCTACCCAGCCATCTAGCTTGAGTTTTATTTATTTATATATGCTGATATTTTACATTTTTCCACATCCTATCCATATTTCTCTCCCTGACGTTAAACAGAGATCTAGCCCACCATGTATTATTATTATTATTTATCATTTAGACTGTAAGTGTTTATAACCATTTCTTTATTATACAACATCAATAACAAGAGCCAGCTTGCCACTATTATTAAGACATTTTTGAATCGTATATTTCAACATATCAATATAAATACTTCACCAGTAAAATATATGAAATACAAAGCACTCATGATTTGATAAATACAAGAATCAAGTAATAAAATAATAACATAAACACTCAGCACTCATGATTAATAAATACAAAACAAATGTTAAGAGACAAATAATAAAGAAACCATATCATAACATTTCTGTATTTTGATTTCATTCTCTCTGAGTTGGTACACATGCATGCTAAAAGAATCTGGTTACCATGGGCACACATACAACATTGGGTTCTAAATTCCACCACTAGACATCTTGATCACTTTGGCTATTTCTAAATTTGGTATCGGTTTTGACAGTGACCAGTTGCTCACTACAAAATTGGTGCCGTGACCAGGATGACTGTCTCAAGGATCCAGGGATATTATTTGTTCTGGTCAAAATTGTTGCTGTTGCAAAGGAGGCATGTCACTGTGTACTAATTTCAGATGAGGTATGGTTTATTAATCATGAAAAACCTTTTGTCGTTGTCAAGTGTGATACTGCGTAGCAATGTCTGCAGGGTGATCTATACTGAACGATGGAGAACCAAAATTCTACACCAAGAACCAGGGAGAATCTGAGCGAGTTAGATGAAACCCAAATTTCTCAAGTCTTATCAAGAGGTGGTACGCCTGTTCCTGATCAATCAGACAGTATGACGGCAAGAAAGCCCTTGTTCCTTGAGAAGATTGTCAACCTTCTAAGACAACCATCAGCGATATTACAGCTTTTCGCAGGCATTTTGGCGGGTCAGTTTCATTTTTAATATCCTATCAACCATTTAAACTTCTGTTTTTTATATTATTGTTTGTTCTCTGAGAAACAGGGAGGTTTCAAATCTTATATGTTTGGAATATTGCTATCTCCCTATGAGAAATTTGACTAAAATAACCTATTTCTTATTTTATTAGCTGCAGAGAGGCTAGTTTGCTGAAATCTTTGCAGCCACATATGACGAATGTGTCAGCTGATTGAACTCTTCAGGGAACTTTAAATTTTCCTAAAAGATGTCCATCTACTGTTTTACTTTTTGCTTCAATTATGTCAGTCAGTACTCCTCTTCAACACGAATTTCTTCCTCTGGTGCCTTAACTAGGTTTAACATTGCTCTATCTCAGTTTCTGGTGAACACACTGCAATTGAAGTGGTGTGGAGTCCTCTCTTTCTTACAAAACTATTTCTTCACTCTTCCTATTCTATATCTGATACTATTTCTTCCTTGGCGTTTGTGAAGCTTTCTTTTCCAGCATGGTCTCGCTTCTGGGGGCGTGGAGATCGACCAAGGATATGTAAAGGTCATTTTCAGGTAGCCTATAGCCAAAATATAAAACAGCTTGGGACTTTCTTAGAATTGTGTGTTCTTTACCTTTATTTTATCCAGGGTTATAGTGATTTGCTATCAAACCCTGCCCTTTTGCCTGGAGATGTTTTTTTTTGTTGTTTCTTTTCCTCATGCATTAGTTACAATAATAACAATTATTATGATTTTATAATACATTGGGAGATGTGTTACGTCAAGAATGCCATTTGTGAAGTCTACCTTGACAGCTGTCGGCCCTCCTCTGTAAAACCTTGCTATCTAGCCCACGAGTGTCCAATGTTGTCAGGTAGTAACACATGAGATTGGTTTTACATGAGGCGTGAGGTCCAACGTTGTCAGGTGTAACCGATGTGATTGCTTGGCCTTTCACATTAGGGGCGAGGTAAAATCAAGTACATTTCTGACTTTTAGTTCTATAATGGTCCACACTGTGTGTCAACCCTATCTTATTATAATATTTACACTTTGTGCTACCTACAAACTGGTGAATGTTGTGGAAACTTAATATTTCCAAATTGATGTTTCTCAGTCGAATGTTTGGTTGAAGTTTTCAATTGTTTGAATTGTTATCAAGTATATTCTGACTTAAAAGAAATACATGTGTGTCCTTTGAAGTCCTTGGTTGTTCCTCATTTCGAGTTTTGGAAGATTTACAATTTGAATTTCATAAATCTGCTGATTGAATTTTTCTTGTTGCATGTATCGACGCGGCGGTGCTCCTGAGGCCACGGAACTACAAGAAAATTTTTCCAGCCAGGAACTAAGGGATGTTGGAAAGCTACCCAGCCTCCTTCGTCTTTGGATACCTTTCCAAAAGGGCGTTTGTGGTGATCCGGAAGATAATTTGATTTTTTCAAATAGGAATGCTTATTTTGGTTTACAGAATCAAATGTAAAATTTGAGTACCTTCCTAACAATATAGTATTTTTAATATCAATCTTTTTTGATTTTCATTTTATTTCAAAGTTTCAGTCAAATCGGTGTGTTTCAATTTTCCTGCGTGCAAGCAACCTAGCAAGCCATGAAAAATAAACAAAAACCCGTTAATATTGAAGAAACCATCTAACCCTAGTAGAAAGATGCAAACCAACTAGAGTAACCAGGCAAGCTTATGAACATTCTTTACATATTAGCTCTAACCAAAACAATAGCAGTAACAAGAACGCTCATTTTTCACAGCCTACTAGCTATTAGCCAATTTCCAAGGTCAGTAAAAAAATAGTTAAACAAAGGAAAACTACTACCACGATCAAGTGACACATCTTTTAAATACTTGTAGGCCCACAATCTTCCGTCCACGCACTATTGGCCCACACTGTATTTAACTCCGAGTGGTAGCTTTGGTCAACTTTACTTTATATTAGTTTTCTTTGTGAACTTTGTGCTTTGTCTACATTCTACCCGAATCAGTGGTGTAAATTGTATCCACATTTATATTTGTATCTTTTTTGTCTACCTTTGTGTTACTTAATTTTTTAAAATTTTACCTCTTCAATAATTTAATTTTATCTCATCGTTTTAAATGGCAACAAATAAATTAGAAAAATAATTAAACGAAGAACCTCAAAAAGCACACAATTCGGTTAATTGAAATTTGAGAAGTCTTTCAGAAGAAACGGTTTTGGTGCAAGATGGATCCGATTCGAGACTGACATATATAGCATTTGCAGCAGCGTAATATCAATTTCCTGTCTTAAATGAAGCTCTGTCTGCCGAAGCAGTACTTTCGCAGTTGCAGTGTGAAGTCTTGTTAGAATTATTATTCTTCGAAATAACGGCTGGCTTGGATCTGGCGTAACAAATCGATATTTCTGCTAAGATAACAAACGCCATTCCATAAAATTTCGAATAGAAAAGTAAATAGCAGCACCTTATGTCAATGTATAAAAAGCGGACATCGGCGGCGGCGTCGCCTAGACAATTACGTAACGTGATTTCCGGTAAAACTGGAACGTCCAGTGAACGGATTCAGAGATTTCCACTTTTTGCATGTTGGCAGCATTATTACATAAAGGAAGTGGGCCGGAATATTGTCGGGCAATAGTGCTTTTAATTTTTATGACGTGGATATTTAGATGTAGATTGTGCCGGCTAGGTTCCTGCGACGGAGCAATACCGTAGCAATCTATCAAATGGTGTTTATTTTTCTCAAGCCGTAAGTGGTAGGTGAGGGAAGTATTGTATTAGCAAACATTTTTGACATTGATGTATGTCTTAGGACAACTGGTTTCAGTTGTAACTATTTCAGAGGTATCAGAATGTAAAAATAAATGGAAAAATTTCCAGTAATATACCTGTTCAGTTTAGAGTTCCACAGGGCAGTATTAGCGCCTTTGCTGTAATACTGCTAATGTAAGATTTGTTGTATTCATAATAGGCTGTTCACTTACCTGTGGAGGAAGGCCTAGCGACATAAATCACTTTTCTAGGTCCATCCGAACGTTGCCTTACCTACTACCGAAACAAAGGGATTTTGACTTTTCTGTATACATACGAGTATTTATTGCTTTAGACCGTTTTGCATTTTGTAACGTGGAAACTGTTAAAGTGATTCTAATGAAATTTTGACACAGTAGTATTACCGTGGTGAGGATGGAAAACGCATATGGTTGTTAGAAATTGTGTCAGTGGTGGAGTAGCAATAATCCGAAAACTTAAAATTTGAAAACAGCTCAAACCTCGTTTTTAGATGTTTTAGGGGTTCCTGATCGCTTTCTATCCTTTCTTTGGATGGGAGTCAAATTGGGGTGGTTGGAGGGTGGGGGCTGTAAAACTGAAACGCTTTTAGTATTGATAACACAATTTTGGGGGGGGGGGGGGCTGGCGGTGGTTTGGTTGCAACGGGATTTCAGATTATGGCTCCATGCTATTGGAAAATAATAAACTGGTACCACTGTAATGTGTGGGAAGTACTAAGCCAATCAACTTGACTTCATTTTTTTACCCGCAGACTGGCCTATCTAATTATCAGTTTTAAGCTTCGATGGAACCCTGTTTTTGAATGCGTATATCTTCTGGACCCGTTAGTTTTTAGTACGATGAAACGGCTTCAAGTTAAGCGACCAGGAACTGAGCTGCCGCCCATTCTGCATGGCGTCAGGGCGCGTAGGCGCTCAGATACGTTTCGCAAACAACGACGACGTTCAAATAAGGAGTGCGAAACGGCTGCTATACATTCGGTGATCAAGGACACAACCCATGTGGGTTCTGGTCGATAAAATGTTCTGCAAGGCGGTACCTTTTGGGACGTTTACCTCAGTCTCGTTATCAACAGTATATTTAATAGCATACCTACTAGGCCCACCCGAGTGCGAAGCCTCGAGTTTGCTGAAAAGTGTGATCTTTCTACATTGAAAACAATTTTTACAAAACAGTTACAAGCACTATTGGAGTGATTTTCCGGTGTCATATTGTAAAACTCCAGTAAAATGTAACAAAAGTACTCTAGTCTCGTAGATTTGCTAAATTTTGTATAAATGCTGGAGCATTTTACGAAAAAAATAGAAATATTTCAATTTTTCACAAAATATTTGTGAAACTACAAAGCTGTGTTGCATTTTTATAACACAAAATCACAAGGTAATTGACATTATACAAAATGTTTGCTTTTTTGCACTTTTCTTTTGTAAATTTATAATTAGTTTAGAAAAAGACTTCAATAACGTTAGTAAAATAATTGATTTCTTGGATATGTATCAATGATGATTTGACTAGCACTGGCAGTCGACAAGGATCAATTCTCGTTGGAACCGAGTACACAGCTAGACATAACTCTCATACCGACATCAGTGCTCGAAAACAATGAATACAAACTATACTGGGACGTTGTAATACATACAGATGAGACTATCCCGGCAAATCGGCCAGATATAGTTTTCCAGTCGAAAGCAGACAAAGTTACCTACTTAATTGATACTGCTATTCCCAACGATATGCATACCCAAAACGCCTACGCTGGAAAGATATCTAAATACACTGATCTTGCGATATAAATGAAACGACTATGGTAGCAAAACAAAGTTAGTATTGTCCCCCTAATTATGTCGGTCTCAGGCCTTACACCAAACACATTTACCCCACACCTACAACAGTTGGGCCTGGACGAAAAGTTATACAAAGAATTCCAAAAATCTGTCATCCTGAACATCTGTAGTATTGTGAGATCGTTCCTAAATTCAGACCAGTAATAGTTCCGGTGTTGACTTGGCACAGCCCTCGGCACAGCCCATCACCACTCTTTGCTACCGCTATCATGCGGGATGAACTTAGCAAATCAGAATATAGTAGTAACAACTTCATCAGTTTAAATTAAAACTAAAACTAGAAACATACAGGACTGTAAATATCAAGAGAAATCTCAAGGGGAGTTCACACGAAGTGCCCTTCCACTCAACCCGTGCACGAAATATATATTTGTGTATCAACTTTGAAGATGCATTAGATAAAATGATTACAAAGTGCATTTAGAGCAGGTAAGCCGCCATCTTGGAAATATTTTAGCCTGAGGGTATTAAATTAAAAAAAATCTGAAACCTATTTTTTTTTTAGAAATTGATCACGTTGATTGAGATCGAACATGGTGTATATGTATACCAAATTTATTTAAGGATGCATTCATTTTTTATTTTTCTTCTATATTGTATGATAAGTAATAAAGCAACTTTGGAGTAATAATAGTTTACTTTAAAAACAATAATTTCTTTAATTTCCGATGAAGAAAGAAAACATAAAACACAAGTTCCTTTGAAGAGGCAATACATATAGGTAATTACTATTTGTCATATATTTTAACTTTAACTGAGTTAGTAGCAAGAGATATAAATTCCCAGAGAAAAGAGCAAAATAAAAACACGCCTACATGTAACGGTTACCACGTAACAACATGGCTAAAAAGTCTAGTGGATTGACCCCACACCATACCAATTTCACCCCCAAAGCTGTGGACACAGCCTGTAATAAACAAGGTAATAAATAATCATATGTTATTGGATAAGTCTGCATGCTACGTCTTTATATGGCATCTTAATACCCAATACATAACACTGAGGTCGGTAAGTAGTGCGTAGTCTTGGGAACTTCGACTCACTCACTGTTTTGAATCATTTTTAAGTATAGCGATTGGAATGCCGGATCCAAATTATCGAAACAATTTATTATATTTCCAAGAGCAAGCACTAAATTATCGGGAGTCAAATCTGCAAATGATTTCTTTTCAACATTTTCTCTGTGGTCGGCAGTTCGTAGCGGGTATCTAAAACTAATACATAAACTTTGAGTATGTTCACTCTCAATATTATTGAAATGTTTATAGTTTCCCACCGTGAATGTTAGTAGATATTTATCTGTCTCTCAGAAATACTAATCGACTTCTTTTAGTAAGTACTAATAACCATTTGCTTTAGGTCCTTTAGTTCCTTAAGTCCGCTAGTTAATGTTGACCAGGTTGCTTGACGTGTTTCATGAAATTCATTTTCTTTGGACAAATCTATATTATTAGTGGCAATATGTAGATTTTGCTACCACTGCGATTTGTTGTAAAATATTAGAATCGTATAGGTCTCATCATGTTTGACGTCGTTCCTGTCTCTCTTTTTTAGCTGTCAAAATATTCGAGAATAAGTAGCCTCATCCGCACAGTTGTGCGTGTATGCATGTAAGTTCACAAAAATGCCCCAAAAATATTTATTTTTCCAGCCATGGTATCCACTATAATTATTAGACTATACTAGCTTAGCGTTTGACATACCGACTATCGACAATCAGCTATAAATTATCCGTGTAAATATAACCTCTAATAATACAGGATAGTCCACAGTAGAAGGATATCAACAGTTGATAGAAAAACTGATTTTAAGACGGACATTTCATAAACCTAGTTGCGCAAAAGTTTCGTTTTTAAAATACAGGGTGTCAAAGTTTGAAAAAAAATTGAATTTTTATCGATTTCATTGTCTTCCTACTTCCCATACCGATAGGCAAGGGGAGGATTGTGATCGCGAAAATTTTCGATTTTGAGATAATACGCTTTTTGGGCGTTTTATGATGTGTACATAACGAAACAGACAGCAGATGACGACAACAATATCTAGTCTTGGTGAGCCAGCAGTTACCTGGCTCCTTTCGCTACTAAAATCGCGCTCTGCGCATAGCGCTAATATGACCTCATTTAACCTTTCAGCTGGATGTATTATAGCAGAATTGGAGCCGCGGTCTGTTTGGCTCCCACACCCACACCAAATGCCGTGCTTTCATAGCAATTGTCTTGCTGCGTTTAATTTTTGCTAAATAATTTTTAAAAAGATAGGATGCAATATAATATTTAAAAGTAGCACAAAAAAAGTTAGGTACTCGATTTATTGTGGTGGTACCAAGGCTCCTTGGCTCCTTAAGGCGAGCCGCCACTAATCATAAGACCAAAATATTTGCAGTCGGAATACTCCACTCTACGGCATGGGAAGTAAAATCCACTGTCCTTTTTTCACTCCACACAAGACGCTTTCTGAATGTCCAAACCCCTTTTAACTGAGCTCGCTGCTTTCCTTTTATGCCAAATGGACATTTAATACACCCACTATCGGCTGTTTAAAGCGATTTTAATGACCACTTCAGCCGAAATCGCATAACAATGCGTTCTCTGAAACTGTAAAAACAACGTACAAATACTTACGAGAGCACTGTTTAACGTTAGTATAAAATATAGTAAGGGAATAATAAGACAAAACTAGTATAGCTAAAGGCGGGTTCTCGCGATTCAGTTTCGCCGAATCAGTTTGACTGATTCAGTAATACTGAACAGATAAACCTTCTCATTAAAACTGATCAGTGCGTTTGTACATTCAGTCAAAGTGGAAGCCAGTCCTACTTTTCATCAATTTTGACTGAATCAGTTGATCAGTGCTAAAAAATGAATACAAACGCCAAACTGACGTGCGAGAATCTTTTCCGTCATCATGAGAGTCATCAGTTTTAGCACTTCAAGGTTATGAAAACGTCATTTTCATGAATGCTGGATCAGTTAAAATGATTCATTAAAACTGAACTATGAGAAAAAACGTCGCTTTCATTAATGCTGAATCATTTTGACTGATTCAGTGATACTGAACAGATAATGAACGTGAGAACACCTTTTCAGTGAAACTGATCAGTGGGTTTGTGCTTTCAGTCAAACTGAAAGCCAGTCCTACTTTTCATATTTATTTTGACTGAATCAGTACTGAAAGATGAATGCAAACGCTGCTTTTATTAGTGCTAAATAGGTTAAGATGATTCATTAAAACTGAACAGTGAGAACACACATCGCTTTCAGTATCACTGAACCAGTCAAACTGATTCAGCGAAACTGAATCGTGAGAAGTTGCCTTTAAACAAATAAACATGCAGATTTGCCACGTAAGTTCAGTGTGGTACTATGATTATTTTAAAATTTTACCTATAGAGCCGTCTATTGGTATGAAAACTGTATCGTCTGAACACTACGCATGCGTACACATTGCCACTAATCGCCGATTCAGTTTTATTCCCGGATAAGTTATTCGGTTTTCGGTGACAACACGCGACTAAAACGACGAAATTGTCGTAGAGGTTTCGTAGACTCACCGTGTGAAGACGTCCGTTTAAATGTACGCGCCACTGCAGTACACGGTAAAAAAAAAGACGACTCGGTAAAATAGCCAAATCGATATTGTGTGAATGGACTCTTAGGAGAGCCTTACGTTGTATGCCGCTTAGTATGACGATCAACCATTGAATACTCACCGCTCTTATTCATATTGCAGCTCCATATATAGAAATATGGAGTGTATCACTTCACAGATCACTACTGTTTTGGTACTGCTATGACCGCCTACGTTTGGGACTATTGCAAACATGTTAAATTTCCATCAAATTTTTAGTCTGGGCGTAAGCCCATTCGCCCATTCTTTACTTCACTTCAGTGGCGTAGACAGAAATCGATTACGGGGGGGGAGGGTGTCCGGGCCCCCCTTATATACGCCACTGCTTCACTTGGTGTCTTGCAAATCGAACAGCGCAACAACCATAATGCAAAATACTGTTACTGTACCCATGGAACAGGTAAACAGAGAAAAGCACAACATAATATTCATGCAGGTATATACACAAGGATGTACAATAGGCCTTTATGGTTTTGTTAGGAAGCGAAATTATTACTTACAGGTTGTTTCTTGGTTATTCCTCCCTTTGTTTGAAATGTAAAATAAAATACAATTTGCTCTTCCTGGGATGTTTCGTGGGTAACTACTTCATCAGCAATTTTATTTTTATTAATTATTATTACTCTTAATGGAATTGCTGATGAAGTCTAGGTACCTAGACGAAACATCGTACGAAAAGCAAGTTGTGTTTTATTTCAGATTTCAACCAAAGGAAGGAATAACCAAGTAACAACCTACAAGTAAACAAATAAGTTCATGTACATGCTAATGTGATATTTCTCTCCATAGTACAAATTTGTGGACTAACAATTATGAAGTAATAACAAATATGACAAAGGCCACAACATACAAACTCAAACTGTTTGTGTCTTTGACTCCATACTATCCATTTTATGCACCAAAGAGCACTAACCTATACGATGTGGTTGTCAATACTGACAGTTCTGTCATCTGACACCTGACTGTTGACAAACTTGATCTTCATACGCAGAAATCTGAACTATTTTTGTGAACGACAATTTATGCATCTAACACGGATAAAACGCTCTATCAAACTATCTTTTATTCTGAGAGTAGGCGGCAGAAAAGATCTGCCTGTGCGCCATCTGGTACTCGGAGGTAAAAGCATCAAACTTCTTGGCGGAAAAAGCTAAAAAGCAGCAAACTTCTTGGCGGAACGCAAAGGCGCATTCGCTTCACCTAACCCGATAGGCGCGCTTCTATGCCATCTGCATGTTGTACTCTCACATGCTTTACTTGTCTGATAGACATAAAAATTCTGATACTCTCTATGTTTACAGAATACATATAAGTTGGATCACTCCGCAAAAATATCAAAACAGCCTGCTCCTTGCCCCGTCTCCCCGGTTCACCGGTAGCAGTGTACCGATGTCAGCCGGGAGATGCGGGGCGGCGCAAACTAGAGGTTGAACGTGTTTAACGCGAAGTCTATACAGTGTCTCAAAAATATCGGATTTTGTTATCTCGGATTTGTTTGCAAGAAATGGATAATATTTTTAGAAGTTTGATTTTATCAATTAAATGTATTAACGGATGGAAAATGACAATCAGATCCATGCTTATTTTGTGGTAAACCTTGAAATGTAAAGGATACAAATACAGGATGTTTCACGACGATTAAGACAAGCAATATATCAGGACTGGCAGTAGTAGAGAATTATAATTTTGAGGATGTAAATTAGAGCAAATGTTGTGTCTTTTTTTGTCATTGTACTACCCAATGTGCCTTTCTGTGTTCCTCCCGATAAAACAATTCCAACAACCTAGCACACTTGGGGTCTAAAGTGGTTAATTCAAGACCTACAGGTACTTAAACGATTGTATCACGCTAAAAGCGTATAGTGAGACAACATATTCATTCGGTACTCTTACCATACCACCCAGGGAATATTTTTATTGATAACTTTAATAATTTAGTTTCTACAGTAGCAATAGAATGACACTGAAAAGCAAAATATCAAAAATAATTTATTTACATCCAAGTAAAGCATTTCCACATGATTAGCTTTTAAAGCTGTATATATGACTTTGTACATACTATACCATAAATTTTATAAGCTGTTGTCTCAAAAATAAGCCAAATGAACAAAGCATTAAGGTAAAAATACTATACAGCACCTTTGAATCAACTTTTACTTATCTACGAAATTGCTACAATATGTGAATACATTTGAGATTCAGTAGTAATAGTTTTACTAGGTTTTATTTTTGATATCCATTTATGTAACTTAGTGTATTAGCAAAATAAACGTTATGTATTTGTATGTCTAAATCGGCTGTCAATACATAGTCTTTCAATGACCTTCGTATGCACATAAAACCCAGGCGTTAGCAAGTCCCCGCTAAAAGACCCTCGTACTTGGGCAAAAACCAACGCAAAAACTAACTGGCGCGTGCGGCCGCGGCATCGCTTTGATGTGAGATCTTCAAAGTGCCGACGGAGAGTGATCCAACTTATATGTATTCCGTAAACTTTGCCTATATCTTTTACTATAACTCTTGCCCAAGCAATGTGGTTCAAGAGGTAGCGTAATTTAAAGCAGTCTTTAGATGCGTGGAAATAAGTATAATATCACATGTGGTGGAGGAATTATACATCGCATAACGTAATTCTCCTGAACTATCAGAAACTGCCACAGAAACATTGGTTCTAAAGCACAAGCCATGTCAGAGCTCAGAGGTCGTGGTCACAAGGCAAGCGCTGAAGCGAGCAGGGTATTTCACGTAATTCGAAACGAGGTTATGCGTTGGCCGAACTGCGTCGAGGACTCAAATAAATACATAAATACTTGCGATAAATGACCGTGTTCTTTGATTAATAGGCGATCGCGTAACTGAAATCACTATAATTAATCGTATCATTACTGATATTTTTAGATAATAATTTTGCGATTACATTTTAATTGCGATTTTTGATGAAGGATAACAACAAATACAAAAGGTGTTTATTAGATGCATATATTTAAGTGGATATTTATTCTAAGCACAATTTTTCGTTCATGAAAACCAGCACATCAATTTTTATATGCATCAAGTTACGATACTGATCCGTGTCTGGCTGGTTATTAACACGATTAGTCAAAAAACAGTGACAATGAATCAATTATTGTCGGTTTTTAATATTACTGATGAAATTTTTTTTGAAACTCCTAACAACCATTTCCTCCTTTTGAGTGATATCGATTTTTATCCAATCAAATCCAACTTACCTACACTGATAGTGGTATTCAGTGTGGTCGCTATAACTACACAATTGAGTTTGACATGTGTCAAAAAAACTTCCGCCGAATATCCCTTGGACATTGAGGGCCGTATTCATAGTCGTCCCTTGAGTAATACTTAAGATTCCCTTAAGTAACACTCAAGTGATACTTAAGTGGCCCTTGAGTGTGGCTTTCCTTATGTACCTATCTGTTTCCTAGACAACATCTACGATACGGCGGGATTCATTTGGCGACGTTGTCAAAAATATTTCAAATATAAGTCAATTTTCAATGCCTATGCCTACGCGTGTTGATGTTTTCTATTATCTCTTTTTGTTCTATTAGTATTACGTGCTTTGTGCCGGACATTTTTCCGGATATGACAGAAACTGACAACCCCGTACTCCAAAATTAACCTACAAAATCGCCTTAATTATCAAATTGTCGCCAAATGTCAACATGTCATTTCGTTGCAATTAAGGCGATGTTCAGTGGGCGATGTCATGTTGACATTTCGTTACCTGAGTATTACTTAAGCGAGCCTTACGTAAGGGACCCTCAAGCAGCTGTCGAAATACAAAACCTTACTCAAGGGACCTTCAAGTATATTAAGGGACCCCTAAGTTGCGACTATGAATACGACCCTGATAATTGTTTCACAATTTTCTGGAAAATTTCTAAGGCTCGCTCATGGAACGAGCTTTCGATTTTTATATCTATAACTATCTCATATATTTTCAATGTACTTAGAGTATACTGATAACAGTGTTGAAACTGCCAGCTCAGCAATGAGAAGATCAAGATAAACTTTAAAAGACTTTCAAACTAAATGACAACAGAGGTGAAATGCCTAGATTAACTATAGTCAAGTTTAGTTCTTGAAAACACTCCCTCAATGATTTTTTAGTTTACAGAGAACTCATGTTGTTCATCTTCTGGTTTTCACTCTCTTCCATAGTCAGCGTCACAGCAAGCTTCCAGCCATATCACAAATGCCATACTTGTACTAACCAAGTACTTTGTAATCCTTGAAAAATTTCCCAATCTTATAATTCAGAATTTTCCGGAGCTTGAGACACAGGTCTGGACATGTGACTACAGCCTTAAATAGTAAACTTCCTACTACTGAACCATATGGCACTGCTTCAGGCAAGAATCCTTTTCGAACGAGAGATTTATTTATCAATGTTTGTACTCATAGAATTTGCTCCCATCATGTTGAAGTCGCTTAAAACTCGAAAAAGTTCATCTTTCCATTTTTTAAGCTGCATTCACAAGAGAATAGAACCTTCACCCATTATTATTTTGAGCTCCTTTCTTAGCTACTGGAATGTTCTACCAAATTTTAACACAAAGCTGTGCATTATGCATATGTAAGCTTCAACACCTTGGAGCTTGCTTTAACTACAGAGGCCCCTAAATAGCTTGCATATTCGACTACTTAGTAGGCGTAGGGCTGTGGCGACCCCATCGCCCAGAGGTGATGGTACACCTTGCACCGACGACAGTGCATCATGTACTATTATCTCTGCAATCAGCCACAGGGGGGAGAAGTGGAGTCACTTAGCTTCGCCCGCGGTGCAATCACCCCCACATCGGAATATTTCCGGGAAACTAGAAATAGGTTCCCGCAAATAGGCGGCGCCAAATGGCCTCATGGTTCATGTTCCGTCGCTGGGCCGATGTTCCCGGTTTCTCATAAGTGACAAATTGGATTAATTAGAAGTAAAAAATGCTCAATGGCTCTTCCAGGATCAAAAGATTCCGGAGGTAAAATACCTGGCCGTTCGGATCTCCGGGTGCCAGGTGGTCTGGGGGGAACATTAAGCGAAGTTTATTTAAAGAATTGTGCTGCCACTCCTCGTCAGGCTAACAACAGAAGCCGTCCTTCGCAGCAACTTCGCACTGACGACAGGCCCGACGGCCAGAGAAACTTTTTCAGGACCGACTTTACAAATATACGAGGACTTGCCTCCAACATAAACTCTGTCCACCAATACCTTCAGGCAGAGAAGCCACACATTCTGGCTCTTACGGAAACTCAAGTCGGCTCTTCAACAATGGATAACTGCTTCAGATATCCCGGGTATGACTTATACACCCGATTCAGACGTAGGTTTGGCGTATGCGTGTACGTTAAATCTGGGCTTTTTTGTCATCGAGAAGAAGAGCTCGAATTGGAAGAATTTGACATCATATGGCTCAAAATATCCTTCCAAAATCATTCCAAGTTTATATGCTGCATTTATAGGCCACCAAGCAATAACAACTGCAAAGAGCTGTTCAAGAAGCTTTCAGCCACTGTGGACGCGCTGCAATCAGATCACCCTCATTCTGAGATAGACTTTCTGGGTGACTTCAATGTTCACAACTCATACTGCCTGAAGCACCACAACGAGGGAAGTGAAGCTGAAGCCTTCGCTATCAGCTGCGGCTTGGAGCAGATAGTCAAAGAATCAACAAGGATTCCCAGCCGCCACGGAGATTTCGCTAGTCTGTTGGACCTATATCTCACAACTGCTCCAACGGTCTACACAGTGAAGGTAACCGCCCCACTGGGATCGTCTGACCACATCACCGTCTCGACGCTACGCAGAATGCATTCTCCAGATCTCCACCATGCAAAGCCTCGCCGGGTCTGGCATTACGGATCAGCAAAGTGGGACGACCTAAGAGAATACTACCAGTCCTTTCCCTGGAATGACGTCTGCTTCAAGTCACGAGACCCATCGGCTTGCGCCCAAGAAATAACAGAGGTATTAATATCTGGCATGGAAGCCTATATTCCTCATGTCGTCAAGCATCCCTCCAAAAACAAGCCATGGTTCAATCAGCGCTGTAGAGATGCAGTTTCCTCTAAAAACCACCATTACAAAGAATGGAGGAAAAATCCAAATGCCGAGAACCACCGCAGCTTTATCGACGCCAGAAATCACTGCAAACGCGTGATTGACAGCAGCAAGGAGGAACACAACCAAAAAATTAAAAACAAGCTCCTCTCATGTCCTAGTTCGTCCAGAACATTCTGGTCTGTAGCTAAGGCTGTTAGTCAGAACTTTTCCTATTCGCCAATACCACCCCTGACCAGAGAGGACAAATCCATCGCTTCTGCTCCTAAAGAAAAAGCAGACATCTTGGGGAAGCTCTTCGCAGCCAATTCTACTGTAGACTTTCAAGGAAGTACTCCGACCACCACCATAAGCGTAAACTCGAGAATGGCAGAGGTCGAATTTGAACATCGAGATGTAAAAAGCATCCTCCAAAAACTGAACACCAATAAAGCTACTGGTCCTGACCAAATTCCAGCCATTGTCCTTAAACGCTGTGCCGCTGAGCTTGCACCTATTCTTTGCAAGCTCTTCAAACTTTCGTATCAACGAGGCGTGTTTCCCGATTCGTGGAAGATTGGCTGCGTGCAACCTATCCCTAAGAAAGGCAAAAAAACTGATCCCACCAACTATAGACCTGTGGCTCTTCTCAGCATCATGTCTAAGGTTATGGAGACTGTCATTAACACACAGCTCCTGAAATACCTCGACAACAATGACATCATAAATGATCGCCAGTATGGCTTCCGCAAGCACAGGTCTACAGGTGACCTCCTTGCCTACGTCACGCACTTGTGGAACAGAGCAATAGACAAACATGGCGAATCCCGTGTTGTTGCACTTGACATATCGAAAGCCTTCGACAGAGTGTGGCATGACGGACTTCTGGTCAAGCTTGCTGCTTATGGACTACCACCTGGCCTGCGCCAGTGGCTGAATAGCTTTTTGAACGATCGATCTCTGTTTGTTGTAGTCGAGGGCTGTTCATCAGACGTATTTTCAATAAACGCCGGTGTTCCTCAGGGATCTGTCCTATCCCCTACACTGTTTCTGCTGTACATCAACGAGCTGCTGGAAATAACATCCAATCCAATCTACAGCTTCGCAGATGACAGTACATTGGTGTCGTGCATGGAACCAGGCAAGCCACTATCATCCCAGGTGACGGTACGTCGGCGACAGCAGCATGCCTCACAGATCAACGCTGATATCAAAACAATTGTCGAGTGGGGATTAGCAAATAAAGTACAGTTCAACGTACAAAAAACTCAGGCAACAACACTGACAAAGAAGTCTCACGATGGCTTACCAACCGTGGAAATGGAGGGTCACCCCATAGTCGAATCAACTTCCGTCAAGCTCTTGGGAATCAACATCAACAATAACATGTCCTGGCACGACCACGTCGTCAGTTTTGCTAAAACGGCATCCCAGAAGCTTGGAGTTTTGTTCCGCTGTAGTAGCTTCTATCCAGAAAAGAGCAATTAGATTAATCGATACGCCTAACCTCACAAGGGACCTCCACAGCCTGGAACATCGAAGGAGGGTGGCTGACCTATGTCTGTTTTACAGATTCTATCACGGAAGATGTTCGAGTGAGCTCTCCCAGATAATAATACCAAAGGCCGTCCGAACCAGGAATACTAGAGAAGCTCTGCGAGCTCATCCTTACCAGGTCGAGGTCCTTACTCCCCGAACCAGTCTCCTCCAGCATTCCTTCTTTTGGAGAACTTCGACGCTGTGGAATCAGCTGCCGGGGAATTTGTTTCCCGACGGCTACAACCTGCAGCATTTCAAATCTAACGTGAACAGACATTTGTCCTCTCGCAGCGCTTCTACAGCGCCATAGGCTTTCAGCCTTTGCGGGAGGCCGACCATAAAAAAAATATCCAAAAAACCATAGAGAAATGCTGTTTTGACATCAAATTATCTCGTTTTAAAATTTTCGGTCATTGTCATTGCCAAGACAGTTAATTTGTCTTATGGATTGTGTTAAATGTTCCTAGTAGCAAATAAGTGTCATAAAACTATGCATCTGTGGAAACCCTCTTCCAGTCAGGCATGCTTTGTATCTGCACAACTCACCTGATGAATTCTGTTTCAAATAATAAGCCTGATACTTTTTCGGATAGGAGGTAGTGGCACATGTTCGCAGGTTTCAATTTCGTATAGAGAATTTACTTCTTATTTCATTGCTTCCTTCCACTGACTAGCTTTCCCAATACATATAGCTTCTTCCTAGCTGCTGGGTTCCGTCCTATGTGTTGCAATAAGTACATAGCTTTGAAACCATTTGGCATAGATTTGGAGTAATCACAAATAAGTGTACTACTTGAAGTCTGCACAACAACTTCTAAAGTGGTGTTGGAAACTGTAAACATTCGTCACCAATGACAACATCTAGATTTTCCGCAAAATTCAGTGTTGTTACTTGCTCTCGATCTTTCTTAGGGGATGCGTGCTGGGCACATCACTTGATGAAACTACTAGCGCAGCAGCAGCAGATCAAGGTAAAACAGCTTTTGTAGAAAAAAATAAAGGGTAAGACTTCGTTTTAGCGGAAGCCGGAATACGTATCGAGACTGGTGGCAAACGACTGAGTTGAACGAGACCACTCCCAGACGGAGGCAACGTTGTGGTGAAGAACTCCGGCATTTTGAAGCTGCATTACTTGACCAAACCGGTTGGCTTTTTTGGGTCAAAGTAGGTGTTAGTCGACTCCCAGACTAAGGAAATATTCCGGTGAAAATCTGCGCCACTTTGAAATTTCAATACATAACCTAACTAAATCATTAAAGGTAAAATGGGATATCATTCGGCTCTGCTTGATGTTCTGACTCGAATTGTATCAATCAACATGTTCATTTTTGTTTTCGATAGAAAATTAAGCCATGGAAAGGTCTGTGAGGGCCTAGGGCCTACCCCGACAGCTATGAAAAACACCGAACAGGTGGAAGCCCTACCTGGGTGAATGCTGCTTATAGTATTCCGAATATTCAAAGTCAGAGACTTTCTGGAAGGTGCCGCCTCCCCCCTCCACTTTACGCAACTACACAAACCTTGTTCAACTACTAACCTGCAGTCCTATCCAAACTAACTATTAATCCGCACTTTTAATATGATATATAAATTCGCTTACGTGTTATTATGCAACAATGAAAGGGAGTTTAATTAGAAGAAGCTATACGTAACGATGTGTTTGTAATATCAATTGAGATAATGATTATGCGCCTACTGACTATCTACTCGAAATGAGATTCCAGTTTATTCCAAGAAGTTGCAAAAAAAGCAATGCCGACAGCAGATAAAAGCAAACGTGTACGTGCTCTGATAGTGAATCATATACCTTACGATTGAAAGCTAAGTTATGACGACACTTTGTGGTCATCTTTTAATGGAGTGAAATTACTCAAGACGTCGCGCTGCACATTCTAATACCAAAATACCATTGAAACTGTGGGTGACAGTGACTTTGAATATTGGCAAGGTTATTAACAGTCGTGACTATTTTCCCAACCACATCTCTTTGTAGTATTAGCTAGGTAGTTATTTTGTATCTTCCATAAAATAATCAATTCGTTATCGCAAGCAGATAGGCCAATCACTAGGTCCCAAAAAAGGCTTCTGTTCGCAAAAGGTCAGAAATTAATGAAATTTGGTGTGATGGTAGACGTTGGTCTGCTAAAACTGCAGGGGACGGAGAGTATCACCGTGACCGAAAGCATGCACAAATAAAATATTTTTCGCAACAGCACATATATGGGAGTGTGTAACACCGCGCTCCCTATCGTCGTACTTCTTAAAAAAACCAAATGCGTTGAGCCTAGCCAGCTGCAGATAATAGAAAAATGAAAAATATTATTCTTTTAGAAGTGTTACAGAACTTTCTGATGGTGTTTTTCAAGTTAATTCGCTCTAGAACTCTTTGATGGAGTCATTCGTCTTAATCCGCGATGAAATTTTGATTTTAGTGAAAATCACAAATCAACCACTAACTTTGGGGGATTCTAGAATGGAAACTATTAATCGCACGCGAAAAACATACCAACCCAAATTGTGAGGAATTTTGTTCTTTGCATATATCGTTTGAACTTTTTTTCTATAGCGCAGACCAGACCACGACGGCGATATCTTTCCGAAAGAGTCGCGCAGCAGAGTTTTCACAACCAGTTAGTGATTGTTTGCTTAACGTTATATGGCATGAAACATGAACAGAGATAAGAAGTGTTAAATAGCACTAATTGTTACATTTTCTATACGACTTGAACAAAAGATCTCCAATAGGTTCATCTAGTATTTGCAATTTGTATTTTGGACTTAAAATAGACATCTGTAGAACGCCTTCTACACTATTGAGTCTGACACATATTACATAACCCAACGCTTGACAGTTCTAATACGCTTGCAATAAAATAACTATAATAATAGTTCCATATAGTATACGGTCCCTGAATTTCCTTGACATGCGGTATTCTCGTAGACAAAAAAAGTTCAAACAAAAATTGAGTGGGACCTTTGAAAGTACCATAGGGTCTGTCATACTGTGCTTTCAAAGCATTTTTTGAACTTCAACCCTCAACACTTATCCCCAACATTTTTTCAAATAGTACCGAATGGGTTTTCCTACATAAATGATATTACTATTTTATTGAAAATCTTGTGGTATCTTTAATGTTATACGAAAACTTATTTTTTTCGTGAAATCATAAGCATAATATAAAAGTATGTCTGACGCATAAAAACGAATAAGGTAGGGTACCAAATGACCTATCGCACATCCTTTCAAAAACAAATGTCTTTCTTTTTTTTTATGATGAAAATATTGCACCTCAGACAAATCCTTATTTTATTTCACTTATGTTTATGAAATTACGAAAAAAATTAGTTTGTGTATAAAATCAAAGGCACTACAAAATTTTAAATAGAATACTGACCTCATTTATGTAGGATAAACTGTGGGCTACTATTTCAAAAAAATGTTGGGGGTGAGTTTTAGGGGCTGAAGTACAAAAAAAACTTTCAAAGGAATAGTATGATAGGTCATTCAATATACCAATGACTACGAAAAAACTGGTTTGTGTATAATATCAAAGGTACTACAAGATTCTAAATAAAATAAGGATTTAATTTGTGTAAAGACTATAGGATGCGATAGTGAAGAAAAGTGATGGGTGAAAGTGTTGAAGGACAAGAACAAAGTGTTAAAACCATAGTATGACGGACCCCACAGTACTTTAAAAAATACCACCTAGTTTTTGTTTGAACTTGTTTCCTGTTATGCGAATATCACGTGTCAAGGAAACTTAGGCACACCCTGTATGATCCACGAATCAGCCCACATTGTCTAATCCCTCATAAAATTTGGAATATTTATTTTCACAAGACCTATTCTAATAAGTGGATTGCCCTCTGTTTGCTTCTGCTTCCCTTTTTCCCTTTATCCTATCATTTCTCTTTAACTTTGTCTGATTTCTTGGAGTCCAGAACTGTCCGTGTCAGCGGTTGTTGCCTGATGCTTGGAACATGGAAAGACGTTTTAGAAAATGCATTCAGGTTGTCGGACTAGAGCTGGGTTCCAAATTTATCTGAGTATAGATCTGCCAGACTATCGCTACAAGAAGAAAAGCAACTGGTAGATGCTTCATGAAGTATCTTACTAAAGTCAAACTTTGTTAATATCTTTGACATTCTTTTTTGTTTAGGGGGCATTGCTGGCGCCTTAGTTAATCAGAGCAAATGGCCTCTCTGGAACCAGCTCTACCCTGGCACTATCGTTAAGTTTATTTTAAGTTTACTGTGCCTCCTTTGAAAAATGCAGCTGCTGGATAAGTGCACATTCGAAATCAGATAAACGTTTCTTGGGATATTTTGTGTTCATACACCGAACTACATGAACTTTTGACGTTGACTGTGACCGATTTTATTCAACTACGAAGTAAAATTTCAGTCTTTGCACTCCAGCAAGTGCTTTCATAACTCTCAAAATGCAGTTTGCGGTGCAGGTTTTGCTATGCATACTAAGCAAATAAATTCCGCGAAGCTTAGCAGTCGAGTAAAACATTTACAGTTTTTCAAACAACTTCTCATTATTATCCCCAACAGCTCTCTAACATCGCTTCCATACAATTTACAGCTAGAAGACCTAATTTCATCTGCATAGGCCTATAATAATGACGAAGCGCTAGCAACAAAACCAGTAATTCAAGTGTAACCAAATTAGCCTATACACTTTATCATCTCAAACCTATTATTAACTGCATCACTTTGAATTTCAGCATCAATACCGTTTAATAGCATATTGTGTTCTATTTATAAACCAGTCTTATTAAACTTTTTATCGTGTAGTCATATACCATTGGAGGTTTGGAAGCGTGTAATACTTTTCTTCTGCTAGTCATCGTCTCATGCACAAAAATAAGACGATGATTGACAAGAACAGTTACCTAAGAACGAACTTGACCTTGCCAATATTCAAAGTCACTGCTATCCTATCTGTTGCTTTGTAGGTATAAAATAATGAGAAACATGATAGTTACTATTCGCTAAGCTATACTTAAAAGCCTGTCTAGCCTAAACTGAGTTAGTTTTTCCTAGTGATAAACCAAAGCTCTCCAAAATAACAATTATACATAGGCAAATGATACATTGTTATGCCAGTATTTTTATGCAGACTTACGTTTTATTGTTTTGTGCTTGTGTACTCTGTTTATATTTTTTATACAAAAATCGGAAATCTTCCAAAACTAAGACTGGACATGGTTTAACGAAATCCTCATACTTCTGGGTCCACTTGAAAATGAAGCTAACTTGTCTTGGTTATAAAAAATCATTGACTTTATTTTACTGCTCTTAAAGAATAATACTACCGTGAATGCCAAGGAAATCCTCATGCGAGTAATTTAAAATCTGAAAATTCTCCACCCCAGGAAGCCACCTGCGTTTGATTTATCCTAAATGCCGAGCTTGCGTCCACGATTACACGGGACGTCCTCAGTGCACTATGACGAATGAAACTACCATTACCACATACTGTATGTCCCAGAATTTCCTTGCACACGATATTCTCGTCACAAAGAAAGTTCAAACGAAAACTGAGTGGTACTTTTGAAAGTACTGTAGGGTCTATCTTACCATGCTTCCAAAAACTTTTTTGTACTTTAACCATTTAAACTCGTCCCCTAACATATTAAGTAATTATTTTATTTAATATCTTGTACTATGTTTGATTTTATACAGAGACCTATTTTTTCGTAAAATCTTAGGCATGAGATAAATAAAATAAGGATCTGTCCAAGGCGTAATATTTTGTACTCATAATGGGCCCTCCATTGGCCTGTGATAGAAAGGCCTAGCGTTATAATATGCTTTTTTAAGTCCACTCGATCATTGCTTATCCCAAAAACCAAGGGAGAATTTTCTGATGTATTACGTTACAGACTTATATTATATGAAATCAGACCGTACATATATGGCCTAGGCTCTAAACATACGGCCTAAATTGCTCAGAGCTGAAAAAACGCGATATTTCATATACGGACTAGACCGTTTACGTAGAGACTATTGCGATTCGGGCCGTATGTTTATAGCGATCTCACAAAATGTTTTTTCCAAGCCATACTGTGTGAGAAATCCCTTCTTAGATCGGTGGCTACTGCCCAGTCGACAAGGCCTGGGCAAGGGTTTAAAAAAGGCATTGTAAACGTCACTCGAAAAAGTGTACTTGTCGATATTATGTAACTCTAAATGCCACAATAGCTTATCCTGTACAAAACAAATAACAAAAAGCACCTCGGATACTCTAATTTGTGTAAATACGTGTTTAAATATCGAGATATACATATTGGAGTAGGTTCAGATTGGTGGACCTGACCTTTTATACACTATGGCCTTTTTTTTCATAAACGGTACATACATAGATATACGAGTACATACGAGTATTGCTTTAGATCATTTTGTATTTTGTAACGGTAAACATTGATTTGATTTCAATGAGATTTTAACGCAGTATTACTACCGTTGCGGGGATGAAAAATGCATTTTTAGAAACGGTGTTAGCGGCGGCGCAGCAATAATAAAAAAGAACAAACTTCGTTTCAAGGTGATTTTGGGTTCCTGATCGTTTTACTTATAGTGCGAGTCTCCTATATTTTTGAACTTACTGTACGATTTTGCTTGCGCCTGCTGTTTGATGTAGTCTCCTACAGAAATACAGAGGTTTCCGTGGCTAGTCTCGTTTGAAACATATCACGAAACATTTTTGAATTTGCTTAAGGTTCTTAGCAGGACCTGGAGCTTGAAAGTGAGCTTTGATGAGAAAGCACCAGGCCGAACATGCAAAGGTAATTTCTGGTATTGTAACTATGTTATACAGTGTGGCCAATCGGGTGACGTTATTAATTTTTTTAGATACCTTTAGCCCGTACCGAGACATATCCAAAACATACCCATGTATCTGTAGCGATTATTGATAGTTTTCGAGTTATGACTTACTTTTGGAAACTTTAGAGATTTTCCAGTGTTTTCAAGAAATCTTCAAAAACATAAGCAAAAATGCTTTTTGGCTTTTATTTTTTCTGTAGTTATGCTCAGTATTACGCCTATTTTGGTATCCAATAAAGAAAACTTGTACCAATAGTTAAGTACATTTACGACCCAAAATCTGAAATTTTTTTAGTCAGGAGACCAAAACTTTCAAAATAAAATTAAAAATACGTACGCCTAGCTCTGGAGCTCCGAACCAATCTAAAAAATTTCTCAAGACATTAGACTTTCGAAATAATACTAAAAAAATGGCACTTCTGGGGGCATTTTGCGCCAAACGTAACTGTTAAATGTGAAAAGGTGATAATTCACGAATTTTCAAAATGATTGAAAAAACCATTATTTTATGTAATTATGACATATTAAAGAAAAAAACTAGTAACAACTAATTAGCCCGATAAATTCTGATGTTTTGATGACTTTTAATAAAAAAAATTAATACCTAAATTGTGATTATTGACGTGTCTTTGCTATGTACTGGTGAACTTCTGCTAAATTAAGTCGTAAGGAAAGTTAGCAAAGGAAAGGAATAATAAAACAATAATCTGGCTGTCAATTCCATGGCAGAATTACCTGGGAAGCGGTGTCGTAGCATACGCCATCCCTTTGTTTCAGAGTAGCTTTTTGCAAGCTGATGTCGGCGAAACGCGGTTTCATTAATTTTCCTTTTACATTCCACTAATTATTATCTGAGCTCTTTCACGGTCTCACTGTCACGACCGTAGACGATTTGCTTGTTATAGCCCCAGATGAAGAAATCAATGGGATTTAAATCTGGACTACGAGGGGGGCCAACTGATCGGCCCAGCTCGACCAATCCACTGGTTTGGGAACGTTGTGTCCAAGCAGTTGCGCACCTCCCTAGCGTAGTGGTATAGAGGGCCATCTTGTTGGAATATTAGAATCCTTCATATTTCTAGGTTTACGTCTTCTAATGAGTCGGACACATTATTTTGTGGGAAATCTAAATAGGTCGCTTCATCCAGCCCAGATTAGTTCGACGGGGCCTATTAGTTATCCATTCACTACTCCCGTCCACAAGTTGACACTAAATCTGTTCTGAAAATTCGATTGTCGTACAATGTAAGGATTTTCCGTTTCCCAATAATGGTAATTGTGAATATTGAACAGTCCTGTCTTCGCAAACCGGGATTCATTGGTTTTTTTTAAAGAAATCGGGATCTTCTCGAACCCTTCGTAACATGAGTTCGCCAAAGGCTACTCTGAAAGAAAGGGAAGGCGTATGCTACGACACCGCTGCCCAGGTAATTCTGCCATGGAACTGAAAGTCAGATTATTGTTTTATTATTCCTTTCCCTTGTTAACATTCCATACAACTTAATTTAGCAGAAGTTTATTAGTACATAGCAAAAATACGTCAAAAATCACAATTTGGGTATTAGATAGTCTATTATTTTATTAAAAGTCATTAAAACATCAATGATTATTGGGTTTGTTAGTCGTTACAAATTTTTTTTCTTTAATTTGTCATAATAAAGTAAAATAATAGTTTTTTAAGTCATTTTGGAAATTCGTGAAATATCACCTTTTTACCTTTAACAGTCACGTACAAAATGCCCGCATAAGTGCTAGTTTTTCATTAATATTTTGAAAGTGTAATGTCTTGCAGAGTTTTTAAGATTAGCTTGGAGCTCCAGTACTAGGCATACATATTTTTAATTTTATTTTGAAAGTTTTGGTCTCCTGACTAAAAACAGCGATTTCAAACTATGGGCCAAAATGTATATCCTTAATTATTGGTCGGATGTACAGGTTTTCTTTATTGGATATAAAAATAGCCTTAATACTGAGTACCTATAATATAGAAAAAAATAAAAGTGAAAAAGCAATTTTGTTTTTGTTTTTGAAGATTTCTTGAAAACACTGAAGAATCTATGAATTTTCCTAAAATAAATCATAACTTCGAAAACTATCACTAATCGCTTCACGTACATGATCTTGTTTTCGATAGGTCTCGGAACGGGCTATCTAAAAAACAATAATAACATCACCCGATTGGCCACCCTGTATAGTTGAGATTTGTGTTAATGCAATTTGCACGTGCCACTAATGTTGCTAATGTTGCTAATGTTGCTAATTTGCCTACTCCAATACTTCCTCCCCGGTTCCAGCAGCCTCTCTTACACTTAGCTTCCACAGTACAACTAAGCTACAGAACCAGTGTCTTCAGCGTAGAGATAGCTTGCATAGCTGCGCAGTTAAGGAGCGTCATGAATAAAGAGTGCATAAAGTAGGCAGTGGATCAGGTCCCGGCAGCCGGGACCTAAGAATTACAATCAAAATCTCGGCAACCGGGATTTTTTGCATTTTAATTTGAAATCACGGCATCCGGGATCTTGATTGCAATTTTTAGGTCCCGGCAACCGGCATTTTTTACATTAGAAAAGTAATCCTGACAACCGGCATTACCACATAAGAAGTTTAAGGTTCATGCTCTGTTTACCTTCAGTCTTTGATGAATAGTGTTTTTAGTTTCAACCTCGGTTTTTACTATTATTACTGGCGAAAATGAAGCTTGGAGATACGTTTAATTCATTTGAAGATTTCATAAAGGAACTAGAAGTGCATAAAAAGCAAACATTAACCAAATACTGGATGAGAGATAATAGAACTTTTAGGTACTTCTGCCCGAAAACGTGTACCACATATTATAGAGAAAGCTAATGTGAATTTAAAGTATTACTACATCAAATACTGTTGTATACATGGATTCGAAAGCTAAAGATTAAGGAAAAAAAGAGTAACAGAAAGACGAGGTAATAATTCTATAAACAATTATATTTCATCGAATTAATGGGTATACCCAAGAAAAGAAAAGCTATTAAAAAAAATCCTTTCATCAAATTTAATTACAATAAAAAAGAAGAACTATTATTGTCCTGGATTATCACAGACACAGATAAAGTTGACAACATGTCCTCACCTAGTTTCCTTATACAGGACTACGACATGAAAGAACCAGATCTTACTAACTACAAGATTATTGAAGAGTCAATTGTGAACGTTTCTTATATTCGAAGATATTTCACAAATGAAGCATGGAATACTCTAGAGTTCATCATTAAAAGGGAAAAAGAATTGAACTATAGTGGATATGTGCTGTTTGTAACCATGATCTCAATAAAAGTTTCATCAGTTGTAGTAGCTGCCTGAATCGGTACCATTTGATATGTGCTTCTCTGGCAAGAAGACCAAAACAGAATTATTGGTTTTGTCGGATGTGTTAGTTTAATAAATAAAGAATAAATGTTGTAAAGCTGTATATATATGTCAAATAATCATAACTGAAAGTGTGTGTGTAGCCTGTAAATAAAACAAAAACGTACTAATTTGTACAAACGTGTTGAATATAGTTATTTGTGTAACTAGTGTTATCTTTGTCTATCTAACGTAGATTTTCATTTGTTTATTCTCCGAAGGTAGTTTCACTATAAAACCAATAATAGTTGTTTGTTTTTTTTTTCGTTTAAGTACAACTTACAATAATATTAGGAATTGCAAAATTTTTGACGAAATAAACGCGCTGCCGGGATTTATTTTCTGATGTAAAAAATCTCGGCAGCGGGGACCCGAAAATTACAATCAAAATCCCGGATGCCAGGATTTCAAATTAAAATGTAAAAAATCCCGGTTGCCGGGATTTAGATGTAATTTTCAGGTCCCGGCTGCCGGGACCTAATCCACTGCCAATAAAGTATTGGCCCTAGGACCGAGTTCTGAGGGACTCGTGCTATAGGCTATGTTATAAATGCAACACTGTCAGTTTTTACTCCAAAACTTTAGCAGCCACATCGGGAAGACCTTTTGAATTAGTTTCTATTAGAATCGTGTGTGAGACTTACTTTTGTTGAAAGTAAAAAAAAAAGATATCTTAAAGCATAGTCTTATTTAGCACAATCAATATGCAATATACTAATAAATAACAATTATTTACAAACAGAGCTTAATATCTACTCAATGGGGTACCAAACAAACTCAAAGCTCTTCAGTCCGAACGTCTTCTCAGTATCTTCTTTTGGAGTATCGGGAGAGTCCAGGCCCAAATTGATGAACTTGAACTTTGGTCTGTACCCGTTTTCATCAGCTATGTAGGTAACAACTCTACTTATTCCGTCCCTGCCATTGACAAAGTATCCTCCTACTTTGGCTCCATTTTTGAGTCCTTTCTCGTAGTGGCCATGGAACCCAACTGTATATTTGAATTTGTACAGGAGATCTTTGATGTCCTTTTCATCGATACCTTCCGGAAGACCGTCAGTCATTCCTGAAATTATAGAAAAATGTGTTAACCTCTTCTTAGCAGCAGCAATATATAGATTTTGGGAAGCAGTACTTTGACAAAGTATTGGTTCGCCATCTATCTACCAAACCCGGTACCTGAGTGTTTAATTTGAGTATCCGAGCACCGTATTTATGTGACCCGTTTAGAAGCATCAAGCATTAGGCACTAGCTTGCAATTTCATTTATTCATCTGAGACCTAAGTCACACTGACCAGCTTTAATAAAAGCGAAACGACGTCGTCTGTGACTGGTTTCGAATGAATGAATGAAATTGCTACACTTTAGTTGACTCTTCTTAGCATACAAGTGTCGTTCGGCAGCCACAGGCATATACAAGGGGGAATAATAGGAGTTATTATCCTTTCAAGACTTCTGAGGAAAAATATATTTTATTATCTTTCCCAGAGAATGAATGGCTTACACATAATAATTTGAGTTACGTGATCTTTATAAAAACGTATACTGCAAACTGGGTTCCTAGACATATACCTTGCGTTTCAAATAAAAGTAGCATATGATGCATACTGCATAATGTATTTATATTTTAGCATATTTTGTTCACCAATTTTACGCTTTGCTCGTATCTTTGAACAACTTTTATTTCAAAATAAATACACAGGGATAATGTAATTTGACGTACTAATGTCAAGGCATAATAGTAGAGCTAAAATGCAACAAAACTGACTTAATATATATTGGGCCAAAAATTAATAGTTTTTGAGATTTTTTTAATTTCAAGGGAATTCTAGAAATTACAGAAAATCAGGTATCTTTGTCTAAATAATTACTGCTACTTTGAATATCAGTAACATGTTTACCTATTTTAGTTCAATACGCTTACGCTAATTCAATGCCATCATAAATATGTACAAAGCTAAGATTCTTAGAAAAATCAGATATCGTGAAAAAGAAAATAATTCTCATTTTCGATTTTATTTCAAAGGAATTACATCTAGCTAGAAATATTTACAAGACACTGGGCATACAAATCATTGGAAAAACTTGTCCATACTCTTAGGTTCTCAAAAAGGTATAAACGTCAAATTGAAAACCCACATTCAGGAGCACCGCCCGGATTTAAATTCGGGGCACTGAGTCTAGTGGTTGGGTCATCGACCACCTATTATCCTTGTGGTGATAAATATTTTAAGAATATTTTTGTTCATTACGGATTTCTTAGAAACCGCTCTATTTCAAAATTACAGGATGCAAAAGATACTACACTTTATTATCAAAAATCACATAATAAGTTGCCCAGTATTTAGTAGTAGTATGCATTCTTAAAAATTACCTGGATATTTATCTTTGATAGGAATATCTTGAGGTTTGCTGCCGCCCACATGAATCGTGTTGTCAGCTACAGATATTGGCGGTAATGTGGATACAGGTTTCTTTGGCGCACTAGCACCATTCTGACTTAGACCGCCTGCACCCTGATATCCATCTTGCTGTCCCTGTTCATTCACACCACCAGCAATACCTCCTAAGCTTTGGGCTCCACCTGGACTCGATTGAGGAGTGTTTCCGTAAGCTTGGTTTCCTCCAGTACTCTGGGCTCCATTTCCTGTTTGAAATAGATAGATTAAAATATCTGAAAGTAGTGACAATCATCTCAAATCTCATAATCAGTGGTGCATAATTAACACATATCTAAAATAGTACACGGTACTTCAGATGTTGGGAAGAAGATTAAGCTTCGGTTGACTTCCTGAGCAAATGTGCTGTGTATTGTAACCTTAGGGTTCAGATATTTTTTTTACTTCTGTGTCATCGGCATCCATTGCTCTGGTCATTAGCCTCGTGTTCTGTGTAGGCTTTTTTACTGTTTCCCGGCGCCACCCTAGGAACAACACTGTTAATTAGAAGCAAACAGTGAAGGCTCAGGTGGAGATTCTTCGCTGACCTTTTTTTTATAGATATTTATTTTTGATTGGAAAAACCAGAAACGATGCCCGCTTCTAATGAGAATCAAACCCGGGACCTTCCGGTCACGAGCCCTTGACCCTAACCACTGAGCCACCCCATCCCCCTAGGATTCAAATATTTGGCACAACAGAGCTTAAACAGAGCATTATACTCAGCAATTTGATTGGGTGCACCTCACCAGGAAGTCTGGTTGTTTCTACAAAAGAGGGGCCATTGTTACTTCTTTAGTACACGGTTCCGTAGGGTCAACAAAAACTGCACCTATTTGCATGGCTTCACTAGCCCATCAAGATAATTAGTACAACTACTACGTATATGTGTCACAAACTTTTCTTCACAACAGTATAATTACAATTAAGTATTCACTTATGATATAATCTGATGAATATAACATTTGACATAGTGACCATTAACAAAATGCAATGATGTATTTACTTGTCAAATAGTTGGACTTGTCTCTCAGACCCGTGGATCTGATTTCTGACGTTTTGTGTTATACAAACAGTTTGGCATCTTAATACTCATTAAAAACAAACCACTTCCATCATCTTGAAATGAGGCAGATAGATTAATTCGCTCCCCTTGCCTCTTATGTATTAGCAAATTTTTGAACTAGCTTACTCAGATCACATACTTTAAGTAATAATAATAATAATTTCGTGCTGGAGCAACACTCGCTGGTAGTTTTTCTTTTACTTCAAGCTTTTTAATTGTTCTGAAAAGGTTATCTATATATTTCTGTCATATTCGAGCTTCCCTTTGACCTTAGATAAGTTATCGCCGTTGCTTCTGGTTAGAGTTGATTTGTTGTGAGGAAATTTTTTATAATCTTGTCTCTTTACCCTAAATCTTCTGTATCTTTTTTCCGAGTTACTTGTTTTCTGCAATCTGAATATGCTTTTGCCTATATTTCATAGCCTGCTAAGTTGCTTATAGGTAGGAAAATTGAAGGACACCGATTTGATAGAAAATTCTAAATTAAATGAAAACTACCAGAGATTGATATTCTCAACCTTGTTGTGTTCATGTTTAATCTTTCCTGTACGACAAATGGAAGAGAAAGCGTCAATACGTTGATAAAATGAAAAAGTCGATGACGAGTAGATAAATTGAAGCTAATAAATATGGGGAAGACCTCAGTAATAATAGGGGTTAGTGAACGATGAATTGTATCCTAGGGAAAAAACAAATTAGTGGTATCAGTCTGAACCTAGAGAAAAATCCATAGTCGTTGTATTCTTCACAATAATGAACGGTATGTTTTGGCTTTCTCGTTTCTTCCTCACTATTATATGCGTTTATATCCGAATCAAAACCCAGATTTTTTTATAACTTACAAAGTAAGCTTATCAGTTAGTCGCAACAAAAACAATTAAACCACTAGACCCTTACTTTGTTTGGATAAGCTCAATTACCGGTTAACCAGTCAACCGCTGCTTACGAAATAGAATACAGTAATGTCCACCTATAACGAACCCGCTTTTTGCGAACTTTCGTTATAACGAACCAAATCTAGAGGTACGAAACTTCGGTATTGCTAAACGTGTGTTAATTTTTTCGCAAATGACGAACCCTTTTATAACGAACTTTCGGATAAAACGAACCTTAAACTTTGATATTGTCATGCGATCTGTCTTTTATAACGAACCAAAAACGGGATTTTATCGCTGGGAATTTACCGAATTATTTCGATCACAAGGCACCTGAAACGATATTTCACCGTTGGTGATTCCCAAATTCTAAAATAATCCATCTTAGATGGAATAAACTTCCTTCATATGGCATGGCAGGGCGCATCAAAACAAACAATTTTTAATTGTTTTCGACACGGTGGTTTCCTCAAAGTGGAAAATGATTTGGATTCAGACGATGACTTGATATTAGCCGAATGGCTGAAAAAAGTTGGACCGGAGGATGATATCAATATTCTAGACAATCTTCCTTGTTCTGAAAATGAGTTCAATGAATTTGTCCGTATTGATGGTAATCTCCTAAGTGTTGAATACTTGGATGGCGATGCCATTGTCGCTTCTGTGTCTTCTTCAGTTTATATTAATAAGGATGAGGAGAAGATGAAGAACCTGTGAGTAGAATTGAGACCAGTTCCAACCACATCAGAGACACTTGAACATATTGATAACGTTCGTTATTTTCTTCAGTCACGAAATACTCCGCAAAGTATTTTTAATCAATTAACCGACGTAGAAGTACATATTAATGATATTCATTTCACAAAAATAAAACAAACTAAAATAAAAGATTTTTTAAACTAGACTCTTAAGAACAGTTGTTAATGTAACTACTATATTACAAGATATATTTTAAATGTACCCTCATATCTATGTATTAACAAAAATACCACATCTTTTTTATTTATCGTTTATAGCAAACTTCGCTTATAACGAACCGTTTTCGCCGGTCCCATGAAGTTCGTTATAACCAAACATTACTGTATTTTCGCCAACCGCATTTCTTTAACCACTAGTAACCTGTCTATTGTGAAATTGGACCTAAGAACAAAAGCACTGAATGCAATGTTTCCACACGTGCCTCATATTTCTATTTACCTGAGGGCTGACGTCCACCTGACACTTGGTTCAGTCCTCCACCTCCACCACCTTGAACGTAACTTTGCTGTTGTGGTTGCTGCGCTTGCTGGGGAACTCCACCACCATGAGCCTGAAGGTGCGTTTGGATGTCTTGAAGGCCAGGAGGAACGATCTCGGCATCTGGTACCTTGGTCAGATCGGATACCTCGCCGTTGGGTCTTTGGAAAGCAGCGCTTTGGAACGGTTTCTGTCCAACTATGGACTTTGAAGTTGTAACGTACCCACAGCCACCACACGCTGGCTTGATAGTAGCTTGGGTGGTAAAAGGGACCAGAATAGGTCTCTGAGTGCTGGAGATAGGTTGTGCACCAGGTTGTTGTAGTTGCTGGAACTGCTGTGGAGGCGCTGGTGGTAAATTTCGTTGAGGTTGCTGTGGAGGAGGTGCAGATGGCTTTGACGGTGTGGAAGCTGCACTGGGAGCTGGTGAGGCGTTAGCCTTCTTACCGAGGTATTTACCAGCCTCTGGCGATATTGGTCCAGTCGCTGGAGATCCGTCCAAAGCTGAAAATGAATGTAGGTGCACATATTAACTACTTTAACTAATAAAAGCTTCCAGGGACCGAACTTTACCATTGATAATTGATGTTTTCACATAAGAACCTCTCCATTTCATCTCACCATTCGAAACCTTGCACCTCTTATCGTTACATTGGCAGCATATATTCTGGTGCATATTAAAATCATTTTTAGATGGAAATTTATTTGATGGCTCTGATTGAGAGGAAAGACGTATTACAGCATAAAGGAGTACAAGTACATAGAATCGTATTTTGTACCACAACAACCCGTTTACATCAAAAAGGTTGTCCCATAAAATCATTCGTTGAGATATTAGATATTCATAGGCTCAGAAAATGTTGCTTGCTGAATCACTTCTGTACTTCTTGGGAAGTTTATCTTGTTTAGTGCAATTTTTTTGAATAAGTTCACTTTGGGCATTTTACATTACGTTAGCGTTGTGTCCAGCTCTTAAACCTGTAGTGCTAGGATATCAATTGTTACGTTATTTATTAACCTAACGCCCACTTCAACCACAGCAAGGGTTGCCATCCCTCCAGGATTTCCCATATTTTTTCTAGTTCACAGCCAATTGAAACATAAGCAACTAGTTCTAATATTGCTTGCTTAATCTGGAGTTTTATCTACTCCCATTAGTTATACAGCGATTACCAAACTAATTTTGAAAAGGTAATGAATACTACGTATAAACAAACAGCGTGAACCCCTACTAGATACCAGTACCGATCTTCTGGAAATGCATATGGTTAAATACACGCTATAGTAACTGCAAAGATGGTCATTCCTTGAGACGTCAAGCATTAATTCGATGGTGTGCAGTATTTGTTTTACAGAAGTGAGGTTAGGTTATCAATAGTTCGTAATTATAATGTATATTCTGTTACCTGATACTTTAAACTGGCTTGACGTTTATTTGATAGGTATCAGCTGACGAAGAAGTGTATCTCAAATTTAATTTTTTACTAGTGGAGTTGATTGGCAGTACTATGATCAGGACCGTATTAGTAATATTCTTACTGAGTATCTCATTGCCAAATAGGAATGACTATTTTTGTGAACAAAAAATTGCTTCAATATCCAGAAATTCGCAGCAAAGATGGTTCGTTAAGAGAAATAGATTATTTTATTGATTTGTATAATAAAATGTTTATTCATTCCTATAAAAATGTTTCTAGTTAAACTACAAATTATTTGGTACCTCAGTAATAATGTCCAGTTCTAACTAAACTAAACTTTCTGAAATAGCTCTATACATTTTTTACTATTTCTATAGCCGTTGCGATGCCCTTCAACGATACATTTTTCTTGCGTTGCTTTAAAAAAATGTTTGGAACTCATTGGTTGTGTATGATTAAGCTGAACATGCTTTTATCTTCATTCTTCATTTTTTCATTCAGCCATACTGATATACTGAAAGAAACGCCGGGTTTTCTGGGAAAATGTAAAATAAGCGTAGACTTCAGAGCATAGACGAAAAATACTCGTCATTAACAGTACTTGCACTTAGTACAGCCCTGAATTCCCGCAAAGATTAAAATTGATACATCAAGGCTCAATCTAGAGTATTTTTAGAACTAGCCGAATAGCTATTCGCTGTGGACACGGTTGACAGCTGAAAGTATCGGGTAACAGGGTATATTTAAGCCGAACTATTGATTGCATCGGTCCTAGATGAGGTGCATTCAACTCACGGTAATGGTAATAACTTACTTGTTGATTTACAGACTTTAACTACGCGAGTTATTACCGTCATTACCGCATCGTTGAAAATTATACTATAACGGGCGTTTATGTGGGCCACTTAAGCGTATGAGGAGGATAGCGGCTGAATCGTTAAAGTCACAAAAAACGTTTTCACAAGAATTGTTCAAAATCGAAGTCCCTACCACGTAATATTATACAGGGTTACTGGTAACTCGACCACTTTCTTGCAAGAGGTGATAGAGGGACTCAAATGCAATCGATTTAACCCCCCATATGTAATTCCGAAAACCAATAGTTTTCGAGATAATTAACATTTAATGTTTTTCAACCAAATTTCCAAATTTCCACACTAGATCCTAAACTAACAAAAAAACCTGTTGTTGTTTCTGATAATTTTTATTCTAGTATTTAACTAACACATACACAAAGCCAACTAAGTATTAAAATGCTTAAAAATACTAAACAGTTACAAACTAAATACAAATATTTAGAAAATAATCAACAAAATTTTTACATTCACCGTGAAACAAAATTATCTAGCTCAAAAGAATTATACAAACGGTTGAAAAAATAAAAAACTTTCCTACCTAATAACCCTTTCAGAAAGATTATAAACAGCACTGAATAAAAATCACCTATTTAGAAAGAACGAATGACAATACAATCATTATTGATAACTCAGTTACATACTCGAATGTTTGCAAATGCGGTCGATGATGTTATCCAAGTAAAACAAATTAAATGTACTCAAAGTTTCTAGAGATCTTGCTACTTGCTACCTGTGCATCTTTTTTTGAGCTAGACAATTTTCTTTCACGGTGAATGTAAAAATTTTGTTCTTTATTTTTTAAATAATTGTATGTAGTTTGAAACTGTTTAGTATTTTTACAAATTTAAATACTAAATTAGATTTGCGTATTTGTCAGTAAAAAACTAAATTGAAAATTACTAAAATCGACAGCAGGGTTTTTTCTAAATTTGGGATGTAGTGTGGAAATTTGGACATATCGTTGAAAAACATTAAATGTTAATTATCTCGAAAACCATCGGTTTTCGGAATTACATATGGGGGGTTAAATCTATTGCATTTGAGTCCCTCTATCACTTCCTGCAGGAAAGTGATCGAGTTACCAGTAACCCTGTATATGCTTATACAGAATGTTCCATTTAGGCGAGGCGTAACATAACGTTGTTATTTCAAATGGCACACACTGTATATTATTGCATTTTTGACTCTACGCTTCATTTAAAGATAAGTTTATTCAATAAGGTTTTTGAATTTTTAGCCTGCTTCTCTCCTCATTTTCGGCACCTTCTAAAAATTCAAATCTATCGGAAAATAGAGAATTTTTAATAGCTCTGGTTTCAATTTTGTTCTCAGCTTGGAAAGCGCTATTCAATGCGTCACGAACAAATTACGTCTCCTCTCCTTAAAGCTAGCTCCCAGCTGCCAACTTTTCGGATATTCAAACACGCATAACTAGTTTTTTTATAAATAGCACTCCCTCTTTTCTTAGAACTATGTTAGGAAAAATTGAATTTCGTTTAAATTTATGTAGCACTTCATGTGTCTGTCGCTATTCTGTCACTAATACAATAGGTCAAAAAGTCTAATCATCTGCAAAAACAGTTTTTTCAAACCCAACACGTGTTTCGCTTACAATATTAGCATTTTCAATGAAATATTTATATTAAATACTAACTACTAATTGTCGCTATTTATGCCCAAATTGTACAGCCAACCGCACGACCTCTATTTTTTGTTGGAAGAATACGTATTCTTTAAGAAACTAAAGAGGTTAAGGTGCTGTTTGTGATCCTCTTTTTATCTCTGTTCATTACCTTGCCTAACCTTTTCTCTATTTCCTGGTTTGCGTACACGTCTAGTTTCTTAAAGTTTACTACACTACAAACGAATTCGAAATCACCTAAACCTAACCTTATATTCACTTTCGATCTTCGAACACTTAATCCCATAATCTATCATATCCAAATTTTTGCAAATCCTTGTATCTTGAATGTATTTTCCAATGTTTTTATCCCTTAACTGGTAACGTGCCGTCTGTGAGACTGCAAGCAATCTTAAATTGGACCCTACAACAAAACCTTACCGCATTTCTGGTAAATGACCTCATCTAATCTACCAGCCATTGGTATCCCTTTTATATCCTGTTTATCAATAAGTTTGCATAAACAACATTCCAGATGTGCTTAGTTGTTAGTTTGGTTCAGTCTACGAGACGGCACGTTACGGTTTGCGTTATAATTTTTCTCAACTGGTAGTCATGGCAGGTCCGTCATTTTTTACCAAAATATTTTTATAGGTGTATTGCTTGACTTCTTTACTTGTTATCAATCACAAAATATATAGATTTGAGTGTGGTCAAATTTTTTTTTATTATCTTGGTCCTACAAATTTGGGCGTGTGTTCTAGTTAATAATTATCATATTTTTTTTTCTTTACATCACATGTTCTGCTACTTTATACAAAATTATTATTAAAGGATATATATCCAACAAATCCTCATGCATTTTTTTCAAAAAATAAATAGGAGAATTTGATTTTTTAAGCTTCAAAGAGGTTACAGTCTCACAGACTGCACGTTACCAACTATGCCCCGAACTTGCACGTTACCGGTTAAGGGTTATCCTAGATTATCAAGCTGAATCAAAAATATTCTTGTCGTCGTTGTACTGATGCACTTTTGTTTCTTGAGATGCATTTCGAACAGATTACAATATACCTACGAGCACTGATACGGATGTTCTTCATGCTGAGTATTTTGAAATTTCCGTTTTCGTCTGTCGCGTAAACGGTAACGTGGTAGATTCCGTCAGCGGTGATGAAGCCAAACTCTCCTTGGATAATTCCGTTTTGATCTGAAACAAACATACGTTTCGATCACATTCCTCCTTTTTTAAAGTTAATTGTTCCTGTAAGAAAAAGTGGACTGCCAGCATTGGACAGTTCCAGTGCCAATTAGTGAATCGGGTTTACGTGATTAAAATGACCATTGACACAAATACCGTTATTACCTGTTGCGCCAAGTTGCACCAGTTTTTACATCGGAAGCTAATAATGAACCAATTAGAGGGTGATTGCGTGATAATCGGAAATAGTGTGAAATCCTATACATGCAATGAAGACATATATATCTTCTGCTGTCGTTTTCAATGCGAGGCGGTTATATACAGGGTATCCCTGAAACTCCTTGACACGTGTCATTCACGTAACAAAAAAGAGTTCAAAAGAAAATTGAGGGGAATTTTTGAAAGTACTATCATACCATGCTTTTAAAACATGTTTGCTGTACTTCAACCCTTAAAACTCATCCTCAACTTTTGTTTTTCAAATAGCATCAAATAGTTTTTTTTTATAAATAAATCCTCGTATTATATTTAAAATCTTGCAGTACCTTTGATCTTACACGCTAACTTTTTTCTTCCGTATAGTCATACATACGTAAAATAAGAATTTGCTTAACGCAGAAAACGGATAAAAATAAAACTACACTACGAGATATTAAATAAAATCATGATCTCATTAATGAAGGAAAATGTGCGGGGTGCTATTTGGCAAAAAAGTAGGGAGTAAGCTTCAGGGTTTAAAGTTAAAAAGAAAGTTTCGAAATCATGGTATGATAGGTTATTCGTTACTCTTGAAAAGCCCACTTAGTTTTCATCTGTTTTCCTTACGATGTTATTACGCCTCAAACAAATCCTCATTTTATTCATCTTACGCTTATTCAAGGCTTTACGAGAAAAATAGGTTTTTGTATGAAATTGGGTGCTATTTGGACGAACAATGGTGAGGTGAGTTTTAAGGGTTGAAGTAGAAAAAGAATGTTTAGGAAGCATGGTATGATAGACCTCAAACATTCTACTCAGTTTTCGTTTGGACGGTTTTTGTTACGAGAATACCACGTGTCAAGGAAATTCAGGGACATCCTCTGTTTGGACTGTGTTCTGCAATAATGGTCTCATCCTCGTTTTGTTTGCAATCGAGCTTCCATACCGCTAGATTCCTTAGGACCCATTCTAACAATGAGCAAAAATGGTCCGAATCTCCGCTTAGATTTTGGAGGCGTTATTTATTATTTATGAGAGTCCTAAGCTTCATTCGTAAAATCGATAGTAATTTGTAGTAGTGGTTTGACACACAGTATAAATAGGGTTTATAGTTTGTGATCGTGTACAGATGTCATTAAAAATAACTTCATACGCGCAAGGTTATCATAATGGTATATTTTGGGTATTCAGGATTTTGAAGAAGGTCCGATAGGTCTTGGACTCGTTCCAGATTTCGAAACTGATAAACAACAACTGGAAAACCGTAATGATAAATAGACATTATAACTGTTTATTTGTTGAAAACAGGGTATATATCTGTTTTATTTGGATGGATAACTGGATAGTGCATTTTTGCAAAACGGTCTTCTGTTTCTTGTGTTATAAATCGTTCAGTAAGAAATTGAGATAAAAGCTTATTTTCAAACATTTCTGAAGGGAGATTTATGCAAAACGTTAATTATCGAAATTACTAAAAAAAAATGGGTTGTAAACAAAGGAAAAGTGTTTTTTGTACCAAGTCAAGAGATTTGCCACAATATAAACAGTCTTGCTTGTAACAAAAATTTTAAGTTCTGAAACTACCTACACCCCCACCATTCAAATGGCATCCCCAAACCTGCGTACGCAGTCCTTCCAAAGCACGTGTTCCACTTAACTGTTGTGTAACCCAGCCATTTTTTCGCTGTTCAGGTACGTTTTGCAGAAACAATAGGTTGTACGTTTCTATCATGCTATAGTAGAAATATTTGCTTCTTTTCTATCCTATCATTCTTTACGCTGATTTCACCTCTCAAAAGAAGTCATAAAATTTATGGGACATCTAAAACATGACGCCGTCATTGGCATGACTTTAAAATTTATAACTTTTTCAGCTTCTTTATAGTAGTAATACGGTATAACCCTTTGTAAACCAACGTTCGTACACGTCTGTAAGGTATTGAATATCACCAAGCTAATTGTGAGAGTTTTTTATAAATATACAACAATTTAGTCGTTGACCAACCTTCAGTATCCTAGCAGCCCCAATGTAACCCCTTCTTATCAAAAAACAGATGAAGTTCAAGAACCGTTAAAACAGCAGTTAAAACAGTAGTGCAGTAAAATTTCCCTTTTTGTTAATTGCTCCAATGCCACTGAATTTAAAAAAATTAAACTTTAAAAATATATCTAACTACAAAACCACGAAACCATTAATCAAAAAAAGTAAAGCAAGTGTTGTGATTGCGGGGGTAGAAGAATGACAGGCAGGCAACCAGGCAGGGTGACAGATAGACCGACGGAAATTACTGAGATATGTGAATGATGAAGACGTCTTATAGCTGATGTTATATAAGAGACCACACTACAAGTACCTTATTTTCAATAATAATATGACACAAAAGGGCATGCAGTATAGCGTATGGCAAATTTCTTTTATGTTCAAATGATTATCCTGTATTGTATAAGATCCGAATTCAAAATATTTTTTACATTTATGATGCTAGCGCTTGAGTATGAAAATTAGTTTAACTTCATAATTAGCTTTCAAATAACAATTCCAACCTCCATGGTAAAATCGTGGGTCACTCTGATACGAGCGCAGCAAATTCAATTTAAAACCTTGCGGAAGTGACCCGGAAAGTCCCGCAGTTGAGTATTACTCCCCGCTTTCAGCGACTTTGTATTTCATAGACGTCGAACAAAGGAAACTCGAGAAAAACTGAAAACCTCACGCTCTGCGCTTTCCATTTAGACGCGGCCTTTATAGCCTTTTATGGAGTTTCATTCTTCCCGGTAGCTTATAGAGTTAATATTGATTTTTATGGAGATTGTTTGGTAGAAAGCTTTCGGCTGTCGCTCAGCAAGGGCGGAGTCAGCTAGCATTTCAAAAAGGATTAAAATATTTACTAAAGGTGCACTGCACTAAACACCTACGTATTAAAAATAAATACATCAAATCATGGAACCTATAATTGAACCTTGAGCAGACAATGTCAGTCGTTAGTGTAATAAAATATCCCAGAACAATTTTCGTAGTCGGAAAGTTACGATTCCTATACATTTAGTCAACAAATGCCGAATATGGATCCATGTTTGCTGCTCGTTAAAACGACTAACCTAGAAATGCATCACCTCACAAGTGCTTTACGTTGTACACGGTGGCGCAAAATAAAGTCCCCTACATTTTATATAAAGGTAATATTGGTTACAAATATTCATAGTCATTAAAAAAAAAATATTTACTTAAGGTTTAAAAATTTGTTTTTGTTACAGACTAAAAATAGTATAGACCAAGTGGCCACCTCCAGCATTAATGCAACAATGAGATGCTTTTCCAGAATTTTTCATAACTTTCTCCAACATTTTAGATGGTATTCTCTTGACTTCTTCCCAGATGTTGTCTTTTAGTGCTTCTAGATTTTGAGGACCATTTACAAATACCTTATCTTTGAGACAACCCCATAACCAAAAGTATGGAACAGTTGAATCGGGAGACCTTTGCTGATATAAAATATTGGCGTTTTTCTAGATAAGCTGTTCAGAAAAAATTCTGTTCAGAACGGGTCGTGTGTGCTGTGGCCACCTAATATATTCCTGATTAAGCTCTTCTGTTTTAAATCCACCAGCATGCTTCTGTTGCGATCTCCATTTACTGTAGTGGTTCTACCTCGATCGCCTTGAAAGATAAGGCCCAAAAAATTGTTCTACCTCTAACGCCACACGATCGTTTTGGACTCGTGTAATGATCGCTGGTGAACAACTTATGATTCTCACTACCTCAGAAGAGATGGTTCTGCTCCTTCACAGCAATATTTAAACAAAAATGAGCGTTATTGCTCAATATAGTTTGTTCTAAAAATCAATTTTGTTCTGAAGACTTACGACAGCATTTTCTGTGGTACTGTCGTTGAGCCATGATAATAATTGACGATTTAGGCATTTTGATAAAAAATTAATAAAAAATACGATCTCGGCATGTTCTCGAGGCGCATGTCGATTCAGATCGATTCAGAACGAATTTCCCAAGTATCTACAATTAGAAACTGACAGAGAAACTCGAACGTCTCTCAATTACAAACGAAACCATGACAGCAATCCATAGGGTTCTTGATTTTACGTCACCTTGTATTATTAAACAGTGACTAGGGATCTAAATCAAAGTGTTATAAACGACTACACTCTAAAAATTGTTTTGTAAAATTATTAACAAAATCGTAGGCTATTGAGTGCCACCGATTTTGTTAGTAATATTACAAATCTGATTTGTAATTTCATTTAGCAATTTTCTAATATTGTAAATTCGCAAAAACGCATTTTTGTAATATCACAACATTTGTCTGTGAATTAACATGATAATTTGTAAAATTATTATGCGATTTTACACCATTTTAAGGATATCATATTGGTTTTTACATATATGTTTTGTAAAACTATTTTGTAAGATATGTAATTTCACATAATTTACTTGTAATATCACTAGATTATATTGTAAAGCCATTATACGTTTTATTACAAATTTTTTAATGATATTGTCACGACGGCCTCTTTTTCTTCACCCAGGGAATCAAACTCGACGTAACTTTCACCGTTTTACTTCAGAACTTAATACAATATCTCTTGACCTTATCTCAGCTAGATCTCAACTCAACGTTGACGTTTACACTTCAAAAGATCTAACCTAGCACTTTGACTTTACATCATGTATGACAATCAATGACAACTAATACAAATACACGAATACCATAATATACAGTATGTTACATTCTTCCCCCCTTAGCGTTCGGCGTCCTCGACGAACAACTTCGATTCTTGTATCACCACAGACATCAGCATAGTCGACCTTCGGTTTTCCACTTTCCGTACATAACCTGTAGACTACGTCGTTGAGGCGCTTCATCACCACGTAGGATCCCTCCCCATGGCGTTGTAGCTTCGGACATCTACCCTTCCTTGCGTCGTGTGTTGCAAGACCATACCAGATCACCTCGTAACTGCGATATTATTTGCCCAACTTGCGATTCTTGTTTTCAGCTCCAGCAGAATTCTCTTTTCCTAGCTCTGTTATCATTCTCTTCAGTTGCACCTTTTTGCCTTGACGACTGTCACCTCTCGACACTTCCTTCTTCCCATTACTCAGGCTATTCTCCACTTCCTCTCTGAACCTGCTGAGTTCGTCTTCCTCCTGCGCAATCCTGTTCTTTTGCTTAACATTCTCGCTTCTCAGTTGCGTGGTCTGTTCAAAATCCCATGATGAGTCCTTGAGTGCAGCGCCAAGCTCTGCTCCTATCTTCGGGTTTTCTTTCTTCAGTTGCGCCAATCTCTGTTCTAACTCTGCATCGTAAAATGGGTTCGCTAATACTGCGGACACACCCTTCTTTGTATCTTCAGTGACCTTATTCAGTTCTCTCTTCTTCTTATTGATCTCAACTTCCAGCTGAGTAATCTTCTGTTTCCCGTTACTGTTTCCATTCTCCATATGCTTCATCCTGGAGCTACCGTACTCTGCTTCAGCCAATGCGTTTTCCAGCTCCTCTTTCAGTCGAGAATTCTCGTTTTTCAAAATCACCAGTCGCTGTTTAGTCTTACTATCAACTTCTCTTGCTTTAGACAAATCTTCCTTTCGCTTTTTCGCATCATCGACCTCGGCGCTCAGATCTGTTCTCAGCTTCTTGTTTTCTGCTTCAAGCTTCGCCAACCTTTCTCTCAACTCATTCTTCTTGATACCGACCCTTTTGGCTTTGTCAATCGCGTTGTTCAAGTTCTTTTTACAGAATGCATACTCAGCCTCCATCTGATTTATCTTCTGTTTGAGCATTGCATTTTCATCTTTAACTTGGTCGCATTCCCTCTCTGCTTTCTTCAACTGATTCAAAGATTCCAATCTCTTGATTTCGCCCTTCAAAGCAGAAACTTCTTTATTGAGCTTCCACAAGGCTATTTCGTGTTGTTCGTCCTTCTTCATCAGATTCTTTCTATTCGTTTCAAACTTGCTTTTAATATGCATACGTCTCCTTTCTTGAGAGGCAAGCAACTGCTTCATCCTATCCCTGTCTGCTCTAAGTTCCCTCATGGCTACTCCGTGTTGTTGTTGAAGCTTGGCAATACTTTCTTCATTCTTCTTTACTAAATTCTTTATGTCTCTGTCAAACTGCTCCTTCATTGAGTTTATCGTGTCTTGCATAGATTTCGTTTTGTTCGCATATTCATCCGCTTTTTCTACATCCGCTTGTATCTTATCAGCCTGGGTGCGGCAGCTTACCCTAAGATGCCCCTTCTGTCTACATCTCCAGCATGTAAACTTTTCAGCTCCTTCTAGGCTTGTGCGAACCGGGTTTCTTTGGAAGCTAGCACCTCTTCTTCCTGAAATAAATGGTGTGGCCCTGACTTCTGCTTCTGTATCTTGCTCGACAGCGCGCACCCTCCTTGTCATTCGCATGGCTTTTATGTCAGCTTCAATTTGCAAAGCCTTGATCACAGCATCTTGTAAATTTATGGGACTGGATAGTTTTACCATTCGTTGAACTTCCGCGTCTGCAATGCCTTCGACAAACTGGCGAGCAGCGACGTATTCCTGTGTCTCGATGGGACTGCTGACGAATGCTCGTTTAGCTAGGCTGTGGACTTCGTATGCAAATGTGGTTAAATCTTCCTTCGCTCATTGTGTCCGGTTATGCAACTGGACATGCAACAGCTCTGTTAAGTGTGCATCTCCAAAGCGTAATTTTTGTGCAGATGTTATCTTATCATAGTCACGTAGATCTGATGAGTAGAGATTTTTCAAAATAGCTGCGGCAGAGTCTCTTAGCATGGATGTAAGCACACAAGCTTTTTCTTCATTTGACCAGTTATTCATACGAGCGATGTTTTCAAATTGCATATAATAAACGTCCCAGGACGTTTTGCCGTTGTACGGATAGGGCTTTGCTATTACGCCACTGTGTCGATCAGGAAAAGCGGGTGCTGCGACTGTTAAACAACGCTCACCTGCACCAAGTTCTCGCAGCTCCTCTCTGACGATTTCTTTGACACGATCTTCCACTTGCTGCAGCTGTTCCTCAACGATCTTTTGCGATGTCTCTATAGCACTAATACGCTGATCTTGATTTTCTAACGCCTGACTTACGGCTTGCCTCTGCTCCTCCAATCTAGTCATTACCAGGTCCTGTCCACTTTTCAAGTCACTCTTCAAACCTGCGACTACCTCATCTTGGTGTTGCTTTAGCTTTTCTTCCAGGTTCACGACGGTTGCTTGGGTAACGGCTGCCTGGTTATCTAAGCTGGTTCTCATTTCAGCTGCACTTTTGTCAAACTTGTCTCCCATTTCTTGTAGCATAGTCATCAATGCACTCATGTCGGACGCCATAGCTCTGGTTACAGGCATTGACTGACGCTGTACTCACTTCCTAACTCCTTTTCCTGGTTTGATTCGATGGATAATCCCACACTTCCGACACCAATTGTCACGACGGCCTCTTTTTCTTCACCCAGGGAATCAAACTCGACGTAACTTTCACCGTTTTACTTCAGAACTTAATACAATATCTCTTGACCTTATCTCAACTAGATCTCAACTCAACTGACTGAACCCCTACGCTGCCCGTAGCACCTTATATATACTTCATCGAACCATCTAGAGCATTCGATGACATTTCTAGAATCCATCCGTCATTCTCGAAAACTCTAGACGATTCGATGACGTTTACACTTCAAAAGATCTAACCTAGCACTTTGACTTTACATCATGTATGACAATCAATGACAACTAATACAAATACACGAATACCATAATATACAGTAGGTTACAATATATTTTGTAATTTTACCTCATTTTATAAAATTACTTTGTAGTCTTACAAAAAACCTATTATAATAGGTTTTAAGAAAAGGCTGTCATTATAAACATATTTTTATTTTATGTATGAAAATAAGGTAACACAACATTAAAATTCTATACAAACACAAAATAGAAAATCAACTGTTTCAGTCTTATCGGTTGACAAAAAGGCATATTATATCAGCTTGTTGGCCAGGCAAACAGCTAGTTAACGTGCCAGTTTATTAATAAAATAAATTACTGTTTTCCTACTGGGAGTTTGACCCAAAGTCAAAGTCAACAGGCACTTTAATAAAATATGTTTGAGTCATTCCCAAAGTTACCGAAACATTTTTTGGATTAATCCGGTTAGAATTGAAATATATGACAAATAGTAATTTTATTGCTTCTTCAAAGGAACTTGCATTAATGAGCTGGATCTTTTCATTGTAAATGGAAATTTTCTTTTTCCCTTCTTCATCTGAAACTAAAGAAAATATTGTTCTTAAAGTAAAGTAAATATTATGATTCGAAAACTTTTTGATTAACTAACCATATGATATCGAAGAAAAATAAAAATGAATGCATCCCTAAATAAATTTGGTGTACAGGATGGCCATTATTCCAAGATGGCGGCTTACCTTGTTTAAATCCACTTTGTATCCATTTTATACAATGAATCTTCAAACTTCAAACAAAAATAGCACCACTACACGTTATATACCGGCACTTCCATAACAAAATCCATAAAAAACGACCCGTCCGCTGTTTCTCTATTCACACAAGCTGATTCTTTTCGCCCGCCAGTGCTACCTTTCATCGGCAACGCGTAATCTGTACTGAGGGCAAGTGGCCATATAAAGCGTTTCAGTCAAATTACCATTGATACCAACCTAAGAAATCAATTATCTTACTAACATTATTGAAGTATTTTTCTAAAATAATTATAAATTGACAAAAGAAGATTGTAAAAAACAAAGATTTTGTATAATGGCAATTATCTTGTAATATTGTCTTACAAAAATGCAACACAGTTTTGTAATTTCACAAATATTTTGTGAAAAAATGAATTATTTGTATTTTTTCTGTAAAATGCTGAACCATTTTTACAAAATTTAGTAAATCTACAAAATTATTGTATTTTTGTTAATCTTTACTGTGGTTTTACAACATGACATAGTAAAATCGCTCCAATAATGCGTGTAATTGTTTTGTAAAAATACGCACGTTATTTTCAGTGTACTCTTCGTAGTATTGATAACAGCGATGATTGAGTTATAGCTTTCTACCATCAATTCCAGAGCGTTTTCAGAATATTGATTTCTAGATGCAATGCCTTGAAACAACAGGTGCACCAATTTATTGATGGTTTGCTGTTTATGGATCAGTGATTATAAAATACACTATTGTAAACATGGATGACATTATTCAATAAGTCACTATTCTTCCCTGCAGACATCAGGCAAGAAATTGATGACAAAAGGTCAGCAACTGAACAGGCAAAAAGAGCTTGTCATCCCGACGACATCCGTAGGAAAACGAATCCCTCCTATGAGGTAAGATATGCTTCTGCACTGCATGGATTTCGAAACGAGCAGCGGAGCGACTCTGACGGGAATGCTTGACTCAAGTACTCCAATTTGGGAAGTAGCAAAGTCGCTCAGAAGCGGCAAACGCGAGTAGTTTGCACATATCTATGGTCCTGGGGTATTATTTTCATGACTGAAGAAATAGTGGAGGTTTTTGCTGATGCCATGAAAAATCACTACAACTGTGACCAATGACATCGATAAGGAGATCCGCCTGGAGATATTTTGGAGCCAATGGCGCGAGTGGCGATGATGCTTCTGTTTGTGGTTCCTCTTCTGAAGATCCTTCGTCCGAAGATTCTTCTATAGAGCATCTACATAGTACACCCTAAGAATCACAGTGCACTGAGTGCATAGCAGCAAAGCTTCTGGTTCATATTAAAGACCTAACAGCACGTAAAACACCTGCAGAGTACCACATCACAAATAAAGTGTAGAAGTTACTTTCGCCAAAGGCTTTGACAAATCTGTTGGCAATAAATAATAAAATCCTCAGAACACAGTTCTTTACAAAAGAGTGGAAAGCTGCCGATATCACGATGATTTCAAAGAGCTTATAGTTTACTGTCTGCGGGATCTAAGTTTGCCGAAACTGTTATCAAGCTTCGCCTCGAAAATTGCCCGTCAGATGACAACATGATTCCTGAGGTTTAATTTGGGTTTCGTCCTGAGCATAGCATGAAGTTGCAGGCAGTCAGGCTGGTGGAGGGTACAATCGGACCGGAGCGGATTTACCAAACACAAAAGTGCCGCCATCTTGCTTCTGGATGTTGTTGAGGTATGGTATAAGAGACTTATCTAAAAATTAATGTAAAAGGGCTTCCGTCTGGGGTTATAAAACTTTTTATATATGATATCGCTACCCCCGCGACCGTGAAAGTTTATTTCCACGTTTACAACACTGCGATGGTAGTTCAGTCGTGGACTAGAGGTTTGGTCCGTAATGGGCTGCAACTTGCAATGGATGAAGTGTTACTGAGCCGATCGGTGGCTCATCAAAATCAATCTTTCGAAAACGCAGGCTATACCTATATCAGATTCCATGGGAAATCTCTGCCAAGTACCTAAGAGTTGCCCTGGACAAGGCAGATCAGCATTTACCTATACGCATGTGCGGCTTGCTGTTTTCCCGTCAAAACGCACATGCGAAATCTGCAGGTTACGCAAAGCAGGATACTGCGCACAATCACTAAAACCCCATGCTACGTTTCCAACGAAACCCTTCACACGGACTTTGAGATCGCTACACTCAGCAAAATCGCACTGCAACCCTGTGTTGCGCGAGTCAGTGGACTACACAGTTGAGAAAATTCGCAAGCACACAAGGCCGCGGCTCGCACTGTGATCAAAATAAAATCGTGCAGTTGTCAAAATAAGTAGAATTTTGCCGTTTTAGATATCGAACCTCAAAATTAACCCTTTTCGCTAAACCCAAAATTACCGAACTCAGATCAACGATGTCAAGCTATACCATCCAACCAATGTACCTCCTCCTTCTTGTTCTTCTCATTTCTTCCTCTCCTTTTTTTTTCCTTGGTCTAGGTATTAAATACAACAAGACCAGGGTTATGATCGTAGACAGAGAGCATGACAATCATCGATAAATAAAGTCAATAGGCTGTTGTGAGGTTAGTTCAAAATTTGTGTAGCTCGGTTCTTTGATCGACAATTCGGGTAGCTCTGAGAATGAGATTTGACGGCGCATTCAACAGGCACGGGTGGCCATGACAAAGCTTACTAAAATATGGCGTGACCATAATATCACTAAAGCTACCAAAATGTGGCTGGTTCAGTCTCTTGTGCTCTCCATATTTTTGTATGCCTCGGAAACTTCGACTGTTAAAAAGGCAGATCGAGCTCGCATAGACGCTTTCGAAATGTGGACCTGGAGGAGATTGGTTGGTCCGCCAGTGTACCAACCAATCATCGATTCTAGAATCACAAAGGGGGCGGGGCATGATGAAATCAGTTCTGGGACGGCGGTAGTACCGTAATTTGGAACAGCCGTCATGGAATCGTAAATCCCACTTGACAGTTGTTTGACAGATAACTGATCTATCCGTATCTAGATCAGTGTTTCCGTAAAGGCATATGAGTATCAAGAGCGCCACTGAACTGACAGAAAATCGCGAACGATGGCGAGTTACAGTTCTCAAAACTATTGAATTCATGTCAGCAATACTCTAGCTACGACTTAATGCATTTTACGCGTCCACAGCATGTCTGTTAAGACATTGTGACAATGATGATGATTTTTTCCTTACTTCTCCATGACTTTGGCTGATATCTGCGTAACTAGACCTGCCAAACTGATCGACCGACACGACCGTAACTAAGAGCAAAGGTCCACCGGATAACTCTGACAAGAATTGACGTATTGACTCTCACTGTCAGGGTGATGTAATAACGTAAATTAGTAAATAAATAAGTCACAAAATAGTATACGGATGAAAAAGAACAAACCGAGGAACAAACCGTGTGAATGCAGGCATCAACGGTTAAATGAGCACATTCTTCCAACATGGAAGTTACCCACCTAACTCCACCATTCATCCGCCCTTGCGTTGTTTGGTAAAAAGCTTTAGGAATATTGTTGAGAACAATGCTGCTTTCAGAACGCCTGGTGAGAATAACAATTAATATCATGAAAAATAGTAAAGTTTCTTGGTATTCTTGCGCCATGCCTTTATACCATTAATCTTTCTTTTATGAGGTTTCTTTAAGAGCTACAGCAGATTTCAATATACCTACATAAAAACTAGTGCAATCTATCGGTAAACAAAGGGTTGAAATTGAAAAGTATCAGTACCTGATTATCCAGCAATTTATTGCACGCAAATGGTTAGTTAGTGCTACTGGTTTCGGGAAAGAATAAAGAATAAACATATCTGTACTAGTTTCAGTTTCGGCAAACAATTAGCCAAAATATTCGGTTCAGCTCTAAGCAGCACTCTTATTTTCAAAAACTGGGTATTTCCCAAGGATTTAAGTTACTACCCTTTATACCAGTAGGCGAAGGAAGTACTATCATAGAGAATGTGAATCGTCACAATTGGACTGACATATAATACCGTAAAGGCACTGGCGAAGACCAATAAGATAACCTTATCTGGGGTGCCTAGTCACATAGGAGTGGGTGGCAATGAGAGGGCCGACAAGTGTGCTAAGAAAGGCGCAGAACTCCCTCTCATCGGGCCAGAACCAGTATGTGGTATAAAATACAACATGGTACGGACAGCTGTCACCAGTTAGGTATCGGATGAGACCCGAAGCGGTGGGATAGAATGGTGATGGAAGCATGTGCAGTTGGAGGGGACCCTTGTGTTCTAGTACTGCAGAGCCTCTTAGACTGGGCAAGAAGGTACTACGAAAGGTGGCTGGATTTATAACTGGCCATTGGTCGTTCAGTGCACACCTGAAAATTCTGAGGAATGAAGTGGCAAACCCATTATACCGGAAGTGTTGTGAGGCAGACGAAACAGCTAAGCATGTTATCTTCGACTGTCCTGCCTTCAGTGGAAGCAAGAACACCTATCTGAATGTAGGCCAGAAGGGAAGACAGAAGGGCATAGTCTAGTGCATCCCAAGGTTCGCAAAGAACTTAGAATGGGACTCTGGTTGTTCCCCTTGACTAAGGATGCCCAACAAGCCTTAAAGCTGAGCGGCAGCTATTAGGGCAACTGAACCCTAACCCCCTAATTACCCAAAAGGAATGTCCAATTGCTACAAACCATCTGGTAAAATGTTATGCATTTGAGTTTGCATGTTGTGTCCTTTGTAGTTATTTGTTATTATTCCTTGAAAACGTTAATCAAAATTTTCCATACTATGGAGATTATTTAAATCTTTCTGTACATAAACCACGACTCCATCCCACAATAGCTCTCTATGAGGACACCAAGATATATGACGTTCGGCAGCTGTATTTCTTACATTCCAATGAACATTATTATAAGAATAAGTATGATCAGTTAAAAATTATACATGAAAGCTATGAAGCAAGATATGAATTATCCACCAACTTTGTTTTCAAACCGCATAAAAGTATAATGCTTAGGTCATATGTTTACTTGTCCTCAAAACTATACAATGGATTACCATCATTTATTGAAGAAATTCGAAGGTTGACCCATTTCAAAAAACAAGTAACAAATTGGACTCATGAACTACCCCGCTTTCAAATACATAAAAATGCAGAGTATATTGCCAGTATAATTTATTGAACTCAATAAAAAATAATCCTCCGTCATTCGTTACAGTTTACCTTATGTTTTATATAAAAATGTATTCGGATTAAGCATCCCTCATAATTTAAACTTACATAGTATTATCAATTTACATTATTGCTGCGTTCAAGAGGTGTTCCACCTTCTGCGGCTCTTTGATGTTTATTTAATTTATTAGATATATGGAACACGTATTGTAAATTTTATAAATTAACATTATTGTTTTATTATTATACGTTCTGAAAAAACTGTTTACGTAATCTAGGTTTCAAACTAGAGTATTTTTCAAGGACAGAAAATAGCTTTGGAAACCGATTCTGTGAAGACAAGAAAATCATCAAAACATGTAGACATGAAGATAATTTCCAGAGTTGAGACAAATTGCCAAATTAGCAGTATGAAAATGCAATATTGAGCAGCCTAAGGAACAAGTGCTTTTAAGAAAGGCTATATGTTTATTTCTGTCACTTTACTGCAGCCTTCAGTAAAGATTTTAAATTCGACGGTAGGTAGTCATGTTTTAGGATTTTTTGTTAATAATGTTGATTCCATCATATCTAAAGGATAATGTCACAACAAATTTTCTACCTTAAGTAATAAAATCGTCCGTCACCAAGCTGTACCTTGGTAGCGCTAGAGTGGAATTAACAGTGTACATATACAGGAATTTATAAATTTTAGGAAACAGTCAATTATTCGGTAAAGCATTTAAGGAACCGAAAAAGATTTTAGGGCCGGTTGTACAAATGCGGGTATAACACGAGCTTTGTTAGGCCTAAGCTTAGCTAAGCTCAGGCTTAAAGTCGACATCCGTTGTACAATCGTCGGCTTAGTTAAACCTGGTTGATAATGAAATTCACTACAGTTGGCATCAATGAAGCAATACGTACTGACATATAATCATCTGAAAAATTACCTTTTTTGGTTAGGCACTTATGACAGTTTGTGCCAAATTTCGGCAACCACCGTTTCTGTCCCTGTTCTTTAATTTGCTCTCTTTGTTAGATCACACACAAATCTTATAAAAAATATGACCTAATAAAGTGACAAGCAATTTGAAGGTTCCTCCTTGACATATCATGTCACTTATATCAGGTTAGGTTTAAACCTCTGCTAAGCTCGCGTTCAGCTTCGGCTTACGTAAGCTCGTTAAGCTTGGAGTGGGGGGTTAAGCTAGCATTGCACAACGAACATTTTGCAACTGACGTGGTTTAACGTCGGCTTACCTTAAGCCGAAGCTTAAGCTCGCATTGTACCACCGGGGCTTAGTGATTTTCAGTGTCAACTGGTTTCAAAGCCTCAGCTCACCAAAGTTGCACTTTCTAAACGTACTATTAGATATACCTTAATTTATTATTCTCCCTTAAATTTTAAGTAAAAGCTATTAAAACGCTCTTACGTTCTTACTGAATTGAAAATGTTGAAAGAAAATTTTTGAGTTACGAAGAGCTGACTAAGCAGAAAAAAATAATTATTACCGTCGTGGCGCACCAAATCTGCTTTTTTGAAGGACAATATAATAATTGAATAGTTTAATTTCCCTTTGAACCCTAAGCAAAAAGGGCGTGCAGCATAAGACACCTATATATATATTATTGAACCGCTTCTGGGTTATCGAATTTGTGAGATGACCACAGAAATAATGCCTGCCTATTAGCACATGGTTGAAAATTAGACAAAAATTTAACAAAAAATATTGCTCTTCTTAGTCTTTTGTTCTGTTTTCAACAATCTGTCACTAGTTAGTAATAACTTTAAAAAATAAAACTGTTCACCGTTAAATTGATTTATACTACTGGCATGTGAAATCCGTACACTGAGAAAAAAAGGATTGCGGATGATGAAATGCGGTAGGACTAAATACAATGATAAACAAAATCATTTGCCACAATCAGTTTATAAAAAAATACAACAGATCAATAATGGGTGGGCACACCATGTTGACGAATGCACTCCTCTAGCCTACGCGCCATGCTCGTAATCTGGTTGTTGATAAACTCTAGAGGTACAGCCTCCCAAGCTGTCCTCACAGCATGTTCCAGTTCATCTAACGTAGTCGGAGAATTGGGAAAATCGCCTATGCATTGACCCATCCAGTCCCATACTTTTTCAGTTGGCGACAAATAGGGTGATCGTGGAGACCAGGAGAGTACCCTAACCTCATCTTCCTGTAGGAACCTCATCGATACCCTAGCAGTATGACGATGTGCATTATCTTGCTGGACGAAACCCCTCTTCGAGTCCTAGGATATATGGAACGGCAATTGCTCATAACACCTCATTCATCAGATAACGTTGCGCAGTCATTGTGCCACAAATCACAAGCAAAGGCGACTTGCTGTTGAACGCAATGGCACCTTAAACCATCTCCAACCAATAGGACGGTGTACATGGCGCACACCAGCAAACTGGAGATCACGTCGTGCACCCCGTCGTCGTCTTAGTGCGTTGGCGTCCGTCATGCGCCCCCAGACAAAACCTGGACTGGAACCAATCTAACCCTTGGCGACATTTCACTCAATCTGTGGTATATACCGTGCGGATTCGAATAGGCCTCCCTAAAGCCGCATACCAAGCGTCAGCAACAGCTCCAGTGGATCGCATTCTGTCTCGAAGGACCAGTAGTAGCAGATGACGATCTTATAGGTCTGTAGTTCTGCTACGTAGTCCAGAACCTCCAGCTTGCTGCATTCGCCCTTCAACAATCCATGCGCGCCATGCTGCTACAGCTATAGTCACGCTACGCCCCATGGCTACAGCACTTCCTGTAAAAGAAGCACCACGTTCTCTTTGGTCTGCAATCCGACCCCGTTCAAAGGGGCTTAACTGCGCAAAATGGAGTTGTCGTCTACCTGGGGTCCACCTTCACACAGCCAACTAGTCTCTCTCACATTTGCAACAGATATCATCGTTTTTGAATCAACAAAAAGGCATGCTTTGTTTCTACACGTCTAGAGCTTTTTAGAGGTGCCATGTAGGTAAGTAGCGTCCGAATGAAAAAAACGTTGTTTAGTATTCCTTTTTTTCTAGGTGTTCGGCTTCCACTTACGACTAGTATATTTGCCATCTTAAGAACTAGGTATACACTTGATAAGACAGCCCAGATAGCACAATGACATCTCTGAGACGTCTAATAGATGTCTGATCCAGTTATTCAAGATGTCTCAAAGACATCCGCTTATGTCTGATAGACGTCTAGTAGACATCTTCTGAAGGTCGTTTGTGTGAAAAAAAGACATCTTTGAGACATCTTTAAAAGGTCGTCCAGATATCTTTGAGACATCTTTAGGATGTCTTTTTTATGCTTTCCAGAACATCTTTGAGACGTCTAATAGATGTCTGATCCAGTTATTCAGGATGTCTCAAAGGCATCCGCTTATGTCTGATACACGTCTACTTAAGGTCGTTTGTGTAAAAAAAGACATCTTTAAGACATCTTAAAAATGTCGTCGAGATATCTTCGAGACATCTTTACGATGTCTTTTTCATGAGTCCCAGAACACCTTTGAGACGTCTAATAGGTGTCTGATCCAGTTATTTAAGATGTCTCAAAGACATCCGCTTATGTCTGATAGATGTCCATTAAACATCTTCTGGAGGTTGTTTGTGTAAAAAAAGACATCTTTAAGAACTCTTTAAAATGTCGTCGAGATATCTTTGAGACATCTTTAGGACGTCTTTTTTATGCTTTCCGGAACATCTATGAGATGTCTAATAGATGCCTGATCCAGTTAAAGCAAGAAGAATTAACAACGTAAGTATTGTGATTGGAAATAGGATTTGAAAAAAAGTCAATGCAGTTTAATTATTTATTTCTTTCGGTTTATTAATTTTGGTATTTTTCCTGTCGCTTGCCCTTCTTAACCACAGCTGCACACAAGTTTCGACCTCCTTTCTGTCCCAACTTACATCCTTGGCATGTTCTGCTGCATCTTGAACAACAGAATTGAGTTGAAATATATAACAAGTACGACTGAAATGTTACTAAATAGCTATTTGCCTCATTTTTGGAATGATTTTTGCTTAAATTGCTTGTTTTTGTTTTTGAAGAGTTGCAAAATGAAATGTAACCACAGACATTTGTACAAATGAATGAAAATAGTTCCACAAGTTTACAACGTACAGCAACAATAAGTGGATGATGCATGAGGTTATTGAAAAGGAATCCAAATTTCTAAATTATCTACTTACATAATACTGCCTTGGCCAATTTCAGGGTGTAGAATGGCCTTTTCCCCTTCTTTCCTAGCCAACTATACAACAATGCAAAATCGTAAAACTTCCACAATCCACAGTACCACAGTTCTAACCACAATTCTAACTCGCAGCCGTTGCTCGCAGCACACCATAAAAGTCTCCACTTTTACCATTAACAAACCTCGTACTTATAAGTTATGCTTTTTATCGATGCTCTCACTCTCAGGAAAACCAGAAAAAGCAAACACTCACAAGGAAAATCTCATAGATAAACAGATTTTTCTGTCGGGTTAGGTGGAACGCGAAAGGCGAAAGGAAAAGTGAAAGTGAAGTTAGCGTGGTTAGCGAATTACACAAGCGCATAAAATTCGTTTGGCATGGCATGATTTAGCGGGAATTTTGAATCAGAATCATTTATACTGTTTGAAAATAGATTATTATTATTATTATTAATGATCAATTCAAATTTTTGGTAAGTATTCAATACTATGTTTCTATTTGTTCTTTAGCGCAGGCCCAGAAACATTATCAGGTTACTTTTGTGTAGCATGTTGAATAAAAATTCTTTTAAAATCTGGACATTAAACGGATATCTTTAAGACACGAAAACTTGGACATCTTTAAGATGCAATTAGCAAGACATCTTAAAGATGTCTTCTTCATACCACAAGACGCTCAGACGTAAAAGCGACATAGAGTGGATGTCTTACAGATGTCTTGTACTATCTGGTATGAGACATTTTTGAGATGTCATCGTCAAGATGACTCGAAGATGTCATTAGCACGCCATCTTACAGATGTTAGCGGCAAGGCACCCCGAAGATGTCATTACCAAGACATCTTACAGATGTCAACGGCAAGACACACTGAAGATGTCTTTATTAGGTCTCATCATTTTGATTAAAAGTTCTGTTAAAATCTGGACGTTAAATGGACGTCTTTAAGACATAAAAACTTGGTCATCTTCAAGATGCAATTAGCAAGACATCTCAAAGATGTCTTCTTTATACCACAAGACGTTTAGACGCAAAACCGACATAGAATGACGTTTTACAGATGTCTTATACTACCTGGGATGAGACATTTTTGAGTTGTCATCGTCAAGACGACTCGAAGATGTCATTACCAAGACATCTTACAGATGTCATCGGCAAGACACCCTGAAGATGTCTTTATTAGGTCTCATCATTTTGATTAAAAGTTCTGTTAAAATCTGGACGTTAAATGGACATCTTTAAGACATGAAAACTTGGTCATCTTTAAGATGCAATTAGCAAGACATCTCAAAGATGTCTTCTTTATACCACAAGACGTTTAGATGTAAAAGCGACATAGAATGGACGTCTTACAGATGTCTTATACTACCTGGGATGAGACATCTTTGAGATGTCATCGTCACGACGACTCGAAGATGTCATTACCAAGACATATTAAAGATGTAATCGGCAAGACACCCTGAAGATGTCTTTATTAGGTCTCATCATTTTGAATAAAAGTTCTCCTAAAATCTGGATATTAAATGGACATCTTTAAGACATGAAAACTTAGACATCTTTAAGATGCAACTAGTAAGACATCTTAATGATGTCTTATTTATGCCGCAAGACGTTCAGACCTAAAAGCGACATAGAATGGACATCTTACAGATGTCTTGTGCTATCTGGGAGTATAGGTACCTAATATACAAGTGTTCCATTTAAAAAATACAGCTTAAGGCACCACGACTTTATGACCAACCCTGTTTAATTTTCAGAGCTTCAAGAATTTTACCCAATAATTCAGGGCTTTCAACATTTTCTAAAATCCTTAAGTACAGATTAGAGTGCGGTAAGGTAAGAGGTAACGTAAGACGTAAGAAAATAAACCTGTGGAATCAGATGAGAGTGTTTATAGTCGTAACGTAAGAGCTAACGCAACACTCTCATCTGATTCCACAGGTTTATTACCTTACGTCTTACGTTACCTCTTACCTTACCGCACTCTATTTAGTCCCTTTTAGTACATACGTATTGGTGGTTTATGGGTGTCCTGCTTTTGGAGCTTTGATTTTACAATAGTGTTTTACAAATATTCATAGCGACATCTACCGATTGATGCCAGAACCGCTTGTGATATCCGTGGATGCAATCTCTGAATAGTCAGCGAGAAGCTAGTTTACGTTCAATTCCCCGTTACCTTGTGGCTTTTAATTAGACGTTTCCACAATAGATGGCCAGATTGATTCAGACACAGCTTGTAGAATTTAAAAAAGTATTTCCTGTTGTCTAGGTTCCTTTCACCCCCATTAATTTGTTAATACAGCGCGGATAGACGCTCAGAACGATATTTCTTAAAAATTAATAACAAAAGATGAGCGCATTAAGGCTATAGGGTATAGCGCGAGAAATCGAGAATCCAAGAAAAGACATATTCTTATGTTATCGAGGAGGTGTGGCCACCTGTTCCCTTTCTCCAGTATGTGTGTCTAAGATGAGGGCGAATAAGTCCAAAAATCCAAAGGTAAGGTCAAAAGGTCCAAAGGTAGGGTCCAAAGGTCACTATAAAAATGAATTTCGAATTTCCAGGCGCCTGAAGTTACCTTTAAACTTACAGTAATGACCCAAAGAGCAAATTGAAGGAGAAAGCTTGTGCTTGTGCAACTATTTAGCCTTTTTTTGATATCGTGTTTGGTTGTTAACCCTTAAGTATTACTATCGGGTCCCCGGGACCCACTAAATACGAAATTGATCTGTGCTCGGCAGAAATCGTGGAGTGGGGTAACGCCCGTCAAGCTATGTTGTCTACCGTCAGTATTTAGTCACGCGTGATAGTGTGTGTATCTGTGTGATTTAGTCGTTCTGTACAGTCACGTAGCCTGGGTCCGTCGGACCCGATAATAGTAGCACTGTCACATATTCCTACAAAGTGAGTATTATAATGATCTAACTCCGATTCTTGTCATTAGTTTGATTTTTGAAAAATACCTTGTTATATCATTCCTGATCACCAAAGAACTATAATAGAAAGAATTTTTTGAAATCTTCACCCTTTTTTCAATTACAACACGACTATATCTTGACCTACTTAGTTTCCATCCACTTTCAGATATGGCTCAAACGTCAAGATCAAAGCTATCCGATGAACAGTTGAGAGAAATAATTGAAAGTGATGACTTCTGGAATGATATTGAGACAAGCGATAATGAAGAAATACATGCTGTGGCAGACGATCAGTTAGATACCCTCCAACAGATAGTAGATGCTGGGGATCAAAGTGACGCTGACGAGGAAGATGATGAGATACTTAGTGAACATGACTCCGATAGTGATCTGGAATGGCAACCAACTGATGATGAGGAAGAAGTACAGCTTGATGAAGCGGATTCCAATCGTGCGAAAAATTACTGGTATGGAAAGGATAATACCAAGTGGTCCAAGGAAGCTCCAGGGCGCACAAGAACGTTATCTCACAACATTGTAACTGTATTGCCTGGCCTAAAGAACGCCATTCACAAAAATCCACCAAAATCACCCTTAGATGCGTGGGAAATTCTCTTCTCAAATGAAATTTTGGAACTTGTTGTACAACATACAAATACCAAAATTGACGACATGCAACGTAGATACAAGAAATTCAAAACAAGAAAAAATTCAAGAAAGAAGTATTCACCAACTTTTATCCATAACACGGATCTAATTGAAATCAAGGCATTCATAGGACTGCTATATATGCAAGGTGTCTTCAAATCAAACCATGAAGACTTGAGATCCTTATGGGCTACAGACGGTACAGGCCGCGAAATTTTCAGATGTACCATGTCGATGGCACGATTTTCTTTTTTGCTCTGTGCTCTTCGATTTGATGACCATACCACGAGATCTACAAGAGTTGAAAACAACCCACTAGCTGCATTTTCCGACGTTTTTGATATATTTTTTAAAAATTGTAAACAAGCTTATTCTCCTGGTGTGAATGTAACTGTGGACGAAATGTTAGTGGCGTTTAGAGGGCGGTGCAGATTTCGCATGTATATTCCGAATAAACCTGCCAAATATGGCATTAAAATTCAGATTCTAGCTGATACAAAGACACACTTCGCAGTGAATGCCGAAGTTTACACAGGAAAAAACCCATCTGAAGATAGAACCAAGTTCACACATCCGACCCATGTTGTTTTACGCTTGGTGGAACCAATTGTAAACACTAACCGTAATATAACTGGCGATAACTGGTACACCTCAGTTGAACTTGCCGATGCCCTGAGAAGTAAAGGGCTTACATACGTTGGCACCATGAAAAAAAATAAACGTGCAATTCCACCTGAATTTCTCCCCAATCGTACCCGACCAACTGATTCTTCACTTTTTGGATTCACTGCTCAAAGCACAATTGTTTCTTATGTACCTAGGCGTGGCAGGTCTGTAGTATTACTGTCAACAATGCACCATAATGCTTTTGTTGATGACTCCACTAAGAAACCGGAGATTGTTTTATTTTACAATGAAACAAAAGCAGGGGTAGATGCACTTGATGAGAAATGTGCTAGGTATTCGACCTCAAGAAGAACTCGACGTTGGCCTATGGTCCTTTTTCATGCAATTTTGGATATTGCAGGTGTAAATGCCCGTGTTTTATACCAATTTGCTCAAGCTGGTGAATTTATTTCCCGCTCTAGTTACCTGAAAGAACTAGGAAGGCAATTATATACTCCTTATGTGACAGCTAGAATTTACAATCAAAACGTGCCCCGTAAGATCCGTATGAAAGCTGCTGACATTTTGAAACTGCATCTGGAAGAACCCTCTATACCACTTGAAATGCCTCAGAGATCAAAAAGACCGAGGTGTCGAATTTGTCCTCCAAACAAGGACCGGAAAACCAGCAATGTATGTTCAGCCTGTAAAATACCGGTTTGTCTCCAGTGCTCAAAGATAACATGTATAAATTGTGCAGCTAATTAGATCTGCTTACGTTTGTGAATCATTACAGTATTTTGACTAACCTAAAGGAAATAAAGGTTAATTTTCTATCAGTTTCTTTTTTTATGCAGAAAATGGAAATGGGTCCATGGGACCCAACAGTAGCAGTTATGGAATGAATATTGGCTAGTAGTACTTAGGGGTTAAATTACAGGCATTCATAGAATGTATGATTTTGCATTGCGAGTTTTTTTGCACATTAAAAAACTTTTTTGAGAAAATCGAAAATAGTTATGTCATTCATTAAGGTCTTAACTATCGCCTTTTGAAATATTATATATGTAGTTTGAAAATAGAGTGTGTTATGCGAGAAATTGTGAGTCCGTGTTTTACATGGCAAATACGTAGATATGTATAAATGTGTGTATCCAGCTATCCAGGCCCCTTAAGAAACTAGGCTAGGTACTGTGTGAGCAACGTAAATTGACCAGCGAAAAGAATTCAGTGAAAGAAGTAAGAACGTTGCCATAACTCTTAATTATTTTGTCCTATTTTCATCCTTACGCTTGTTCTATTGGATATATAAAGGAAACGGTAAATAATTTATACTCGATTACTCGCTTACCTACTACAATCGGCAAAAGTAAATTTTATTCCCCATCTTACAGACGGTCCAGCATCAGGATTGGATAATCGCAGTATAGGATATTTAATGTCTCTGTTGTTTTCTTTCCATTTTTAAACTCGACATGATAATAACGATTGCTACCTGGGGAACCTCCCGCTACCCTTCCTCATGCCGCGCTGATCAATTTACAATGGTCACACATTAAAGGAGTTACGGCAAAGGCGTTTAGAGGAAGCAATGCCTCTTTGCTCCCAACTAATCAGCGAAGATGGTTATGTTCTATGAGCAGGCCCAGTGATGGGCGAATTCTTGTTCAAGAAATTGAACCAATTCTTGTCCAAGTAATAGTGTACTATGAAACAGTCTTAAGTTATAGATACTTTTGAGGCTCAGGTGCAATGCTACAATATTAATTTACTTGATATAATGAAGAATGTTGTTTTTGTTTGCCCCCAACAGTATTGTCGTGTCAGCTTTTGACCAAGTATAATAAGTTATAACTTATAACGAAGGTGTTTGATTTTTATGTTGCTAGAATATGTGATTCAATTCAATTCAATTCAATTTATTTGTACCTATTAATGAGTTACAAATATTGCCACCTCGAAAGCAATGCTTGTATGAGGTATAGGCATATACACATACGATAATTTAGCTAACCTATTGCGTTTATCCTATTTGTTGAATGATCATCATGGCTTCTATTCAGTTTTGAAGTTAGATCCATCCTGTCTTCTACCTGGACTGAAACGACCCTTCTGCAGCCTTCCAAATGTCTTCGTTTCTTGAATAAATGCATTAATAGGATGTCTGATACATAAAACTTTGACGCGTCTCGACAGTTTTGACATTTAATAGATGCATATAGATAGATCGAATTAAAAGCATTGGATTTCAAGAAACGGTTATTACGACGTTTTCCCAAAAGAATAGAAAACATGCCGCCTCTGCCAAAAAAGAGATACAAAGCTGATCCAATCAGCTACAGACCTATAACTATATTCTCTGTTTTGAGTAAAGTGATGGAGAAATGCATCAACCGAGAGTTCATGAAATACCTTGAGCTCCATCACTTAATCAATGACAGGCAATATGGATTCCGACATCTAAGATCAACTGGAGATCTCCTGGCCTACGTCACATACGTGTGGAGCAAACACACCCATTCGTTCGGCGAGGCTCACGGAAGTGCTCTCGATATTTTAAATGTATTTGGTCAAGCGTGGCTTGCAGTTCTAAACAAAATTTCGTACTACAGCCTCCTGTTAAGCTTTGGGGTTCGTTCGCAGACTTACTCCCAAGCCGAAAAATCTACATGAATTCTGAAGTTGCGCAGGCTTTGACGTTGTTTCTACTACACATTGATGATCTTCTTTGTATCACTACAAACTCAGTCCATAGTTTTGTCAACGACAGTACTTTGCATGCAGGCATCATGAGTAGACCGATCTATGTGGACGAGCTGGAACGCAGAGGACTGGCAACAGCTGCTTCGCTTTCAAAGGATCTGGAGACTTATTACCGCTTGAGGCTCAAGAATATGATAAAATTTAATGCTTCCAAGACCCTGTACTGTAAGCTATCAAATAAGAAGTACTCAAGCCAGCACCCGGTTCTAATGGACAGTCAGGCTGTGCCAAGGGGTCACTCACTCAAGCTCTTAAGAGTCAGCAATACACACTATATAAAGCTCAAATAAGATCTGAGATGGAGCATTGCCCTCATGTCTGGGGAGCTCCTGCCCGTACTATCCTGTCTATATTTGATGTCATCCAGAGAAGGGCAATTCGACTAATTGATGACCCGGACTTAACGCGGCACCTTCAGCGACTTTGTCACAGGCGTGCAGTTGGTGCCTCTTACTGTTCTATCGATATTCAAACGGAGTCTGCTCCTCTGAGCAAAATATTCGAAATTGATTTTATTAGTAGAGTCTCAAGATTGAGATCGTGACCCGAAAATGAGGCACTACTACTTTAAGATTATCTGGTTATGTGAATGAAGACCGAGAGAGCCTTTCTGGAGATAAAAACCGCCAGTGCATTGCCTTTCTGGAGATAAGAACCACCAGTGCATGGGCCTACAAGCCCTTCTGCACCTCACCTTACTCTAGTCCCTAAGTCCAGCCTCATCTCAAAGGTGATGGACTTTGGGTCCTGCCCATCTTATATCTTCAGGTTCAAGAAGCCTTCAACCTAGTAGAGTCTGAGTCTTTCTTCTCGCGGCAGCGTACACACGTCGAGTTGCTTGCCACTCCCGTCACATACAGGTGACGTGTGAAGGTGTTAAGGCCAAATAGCAGACCCACAAGTAACTTTGTCGGCTTCTGTTCAGTAGAGACAGAACCGCCTCACCTCGGCCAAAGGCCTAAAGTTTTATGGAGATGTTCTGAGATTCCCCTCCATCCCATAATGTTGATTTTGCAACGATACCTCTGTTTTCCTTCTAATTGTACTTGCTGCTATACCCTCGCCTTGCAAGCGCGCCGCCCCGCCACCCAAGACCTTTCTACATTGTAGGACGAGCCTTGATGTAAACCTACAAGCACACAATGATTTTAATGCTGCCTGGTTGTAATAATAATCCGCCCCCTAGACTCCTGAGTTTCGTGAATACAAGCGACACAAGCTACAAGCGCGTACCTATATTTTTGCTTGGAATACCGTGGTGTATCCCCCAAGAGGCTCTCCGTCCTCGAAAGGCCACCTACCGCTTGACGCCCACTCTTCCCTTGTAGGGTACTTCACCGTAAATTTGCAGTCGAAGCAATATGTAGTGTATCACTCCTCATATATGTAGGTGCAGTTTCAAGAGGATGACAGAATGTCCGTTGCTAGGATTCACAATGGACCAACTGCCCTAACTCCACAGTCGGAACATTGCCTCCCCTTGAACTACCAAGTCAAGTGGAGGGACATTCAGCAGTGCTTATAACACGCTAAAACGTTATGCTTAACGGATTTGATAATTTGGCTTAGTCGTTTGTAGTTCTCATTGAGCCTTTGAATACGTTCACGAATAAGAAAAAAATGTAGTCAAGTTGATTAACTCAGTACTTCCCACACATTCAGATGATACCAGTTTTATTATTTTCCCACAGCATGAAACTGTAGTCTAGATGCCACTGCAATCAAATCATCGTTCGCCCGACCGCAAAAAAGTGTTTTAATCTACTAGGTGCTTCTTTCACAGGTCAATGGACAATATATCATGAATACAACAAATTTTTGAATTTTACAAACCCCCACCCCCGAACCACCACCAATTTCACCCCCAACCAAAATTTTTTTTTAATCATCAGGAACCCCTAAAACGTCTAAAACGAAGTTTGAGGTGTTTTTTATATTTGTAGTTTTTTTATTATTGCCGCGCCGCCACTGAAATGATTCCTAAAAACCATACGCGTTTTCCATACTCGTCGCGGTAATAAATGTGTCAAAATGTCATTAAAGTCAATTCAGAAGTTTCCACGTAACACAATACAAAACGATCCAAAGTAATACTCGTATGTACTTTGTATGAATCAGAAAGTTCAAGTCCCTTGGTTCCTGTAATACCATTGATTAAGGTATTAACGTAATCAATGGTAATACACAAGGCAATCTTCGATACACAAGGCAATCTTCGGATGGACCTAAAAAAGTGTATTATACCGCTAGGTCTTTCTCTCTCAGGTCAGTAGACAGCCTATTACGAGTACAATAAATTTTTCAGCTTTACAACCCCCCACCCCCCAACCAGCCAAAAAAAAGTAGAAAATTATCAGGAATCCCTAAAACACCTAAAAACGAAGTTTGAGGCATTTTTGAAATTTTTTGCTAATTACTCTGCCGCCCATGCACCGATTTTCAAAATTGTAGCAACATTACCTACTACGACTCTACACCATATCACTAGCCAAATTTCATCAAAATCTATGCAGCGGTTACTGAGATTAGAAGGCTAAAAAAACGCCAACAGACAGACCGACAGACAGACCGACAGACAGACCGACAGACAGACCGACAGACAGACCGACAGACAGACCGACAGACAGACCGACAGACAGACCGACAGACAGACCGACAGACAGACCGACAGACAGACCGACAGACAGACCGACAGACAGACCGACAGACAGACCGACAGACAGACCGACAGACAGACCGACAGACAGACCGACAGACAGACCGACAGACAGACCGACAGACAGACCGACAGACAGACCGACAGACAGACCGACAGACAGACCGACAGTCAGACCGACAGACAGACCGACAGACAGACCGACAGACAGACCGACAGACAGACCGACAGACAGACCGACAGACAGACCGACAGACAGACCGACAGACAGACCGACAGACAGACCGACAGACAGACCGACAGACAGACCGACAGACAGACCGACAGACAGACCGACAGACAGACCGACAGACAGACCGACAGACAGACCGACAGACAGACCGACAGACAGACCGACAGACAGACCGACAGACAGACCGACAGACAGACCGACAGACAGGCCGACAGACAGACCGACAGACAGACCGACAGACAGACCGACCGACAGACAGACCGACAGACAGACCGACAGACAGACCGACAGACAGACCGACAGACAGACCGACAGACAGACCGACAGACAGACCGACAGACAGACCGACAGACCGACAGACAGACCGACAGACAGACCGACAGACAGACCGACAGACAGACCGACAGACAGTCGTACAGACAGACCGACAGACAGACCGACAGACAGACCGACAGACAGTCGTACAGACAGACCGACAGACAGACCGACAGACAGACCGACAGACAGACCGACAGACAGACCGACAGACAGACCGACAGACAGACCCACAGACAGACCGATAGACAGACCGACAGACAGACCGACAGACAGACCGACAGACAGACCGACAGACAGACCGACAGACAGACCGACAGACAGACCGACAGACAGACCGACAGACGGACCGACAGACGGACCGACAGACGGACCGACAGACGGACCGACAGACGGACCGACAGACGGACCGACAGACGGACCGACAGACGGACCGACAGACGGACCGACAGACCGACCGACAGACAGCCCGACAGACAGACCGACAGACAGACCGACAGACAGACCGACAGACAGACCGACAGACAGACAGACAGACAGACAGACCGACAGACAGACCGACAGACAGACCGACAGACAGACCGACAGACAGACCGACAGACCGACAGACAGACCGACAGACAGACCGACAGACAGACAGACCGACAGACAGACCGGCAGACAGACAGACCGGCAGACAGACAGACAGACAGACAGACAGACAGACAGACAGACAGACAGACAGACAGACAGACAGACAGACAGACAGACAGACAGACGGACAGACAAACAGACAGACAGACAGACAGACAGACAGACAGACAGACAGACCGACAGACAAACAGACCGACAGACAGACCGTCAGGCAGACCGACGGAAATGAGTGATGTGGATTTTCGTTATGTAGGCATCATAAAACGCTCAAAAAGTATACCTGTTACCTCAAAATCGAAAATTTTCGTGATCACAATACTCCCCTCACCTATCGGTGTGGGAAGTAAAAAGGCAATACATATACAGTAGCATATAGTAAAATAAACTCTAAGTGCAATAGTTAAAAATATAGAAGGCCATTCTAGGTAAAGGTTTGAAATCGGAATTGGAAATCATTGTCTCAGGTACATCTTAATTTATACCCGGTGAATTCTGATACGAATATACATATACATATGTCCACATGATAAACATGCATATATGTATATTTCCACGAGTTGTTAAGAATTATGCATCTTAATTGCTGATTGTGTTGAAGAATGATTGCTCATGGCTCTTAGTCGTGCCAAAAATTTACATTAGGTATGTACGTACATACACACATGAGCTGCATAGTGCTTGATATACATATTTAGTAACCTATATATTCTGCATCCATACCAGGGGAAGCCTGTGGGTAAGATACTAGTTAGGCGCTCCTTATTCTGCATTATATATTTTGCTCTAAAAATATGTACCTGATTTTTACCTTTCTTCTCATGCCTATGCTGCTCTCCATCAATAGTGAATCCAAATTCGTATGGCCTGCCTTCATCGTCGTCTGCATCCTTTTGGTGTGTCGGAGTGCTTGTCAGTAATACTGCATATACAAAAACCTGAAGAACAAGTCACTGAATTAGTTGTATTTTTTTGATGTTTTATATTTTTGACGTAATAGAATTATTGCTGCAACTGACGATGCGTATGATGTGCATGGGCATGCTCTGTGCCTCAGAAAATATGCAAGCGTAAAATTGTATCCTTATCCAGCTATGGCAAAGACGCGCCTTATTAATAATAGTTAAGGACAAATCGGCATTTAAATGTTTAAAACAAAAAAAAGACAGTTCACCTTTTGTATAGAAATTCATACCTAAAATAAGTTTCACATAAGAAAGTGACAGTGACGTCACACAATTGATGAAGTGAATATGGCGGATGACCTTGCTTACAGTTAGAGGCGTAGCATTGTCTTCTAAGTTCTTATGAATAATAAGGTAATACAAAAAATAAGTATGGTACTTCAAAAACAACTGTCATAACTCTCATTGAAGCAAATGTACTTAAGTAAAACGTAAAACCACACAAACACATCATTCTTGTTCTTGTCCACGCCACTCTCATGCCCGTATGCTTTGCGAAATACCGCAGGCTCTTCGTGAATGCTTTAACGACCAGGAAAACTATTACATTACATAAAATTCAAAGGACTTTACTAAATCTCTATAAATCCTTGTCATGCGGCTAATAACCTCAAAAGTTGATGATGCTAGAGTAAACAAAAAAAATTAAAGAACAACTCCATTAGTTCAATGAATATTCTTCTTTATATCTATGAAGCGATTCATAAATACCAAGACGAAATAATTCGACATTATCGCCACAGTAATGCTATAGGTTATTTTGGCTCTTATCGTTATCGTTACCAGACAGAGCACGAGCACATGCAAACTGGAGCGTTCATCAATTCTAACAATACAGCTAATATAATGAAGAAGTCGCCCTTTTATAGACATTCTGCAGGTTATCGCGTGGTAAGTTGATTATCCTAGAATTTCTCACTAAAATGCATTATACCAATACCTTTCTTGTGATGCAATTTTACTTTTAACTTCCAATTTCAAGTTTGGTAACTTTAACATTTTTGTGGGTAGACGAACAAATTAATAAATATGTCTTTGATAGAACTAATCATAAATTAAAATCGACCTCAATTACACAGCACATTTAGCGGCAGGAAAGTATTGCTAACAGAATGGGATCAGTCTTCGGAGAGAAAAGCTTCCTCAGAAACCTAGATATAGTCTAGAGACCTCATCATAGTTAAACTCATATAATATGTCACCAGCTCCTTTCCAAAATTTAAATCCTGTGAAATTCAACGATTCTGTCAAAGCACTTCTACAGAAAAATGCATTTTATACTATGTGTGAGTACATAGAGTTCCTCCGAAAAACAAATATTTTTTCTAGTAAAATAGCTTTCTACTTCTAAATGTGTATATCTATATTTTCACTGTTTTATTTTATTTTACTACAAATCTAAATTTTTACACAGAGTATCTAGTGGTTGATTTATTATTTGTCTTTTCTAAACATTCTAAAATTTCAATCTCAACGTAATAATGACGCTATGTATTAATTTAACAACTTTATAATTAAAGATAGATTTTATAAATAACATAAGACTAGTACATTAATATAAGGGTTTGTTACATTAAATTAATGGAACGTATCACTCACCTGATGAACATTATTATTAAGACTTCTTGCATCAGATTAATGAACAATGTCATTAACTACAAGAGTTCATACATTGACGATGAAATCTGTTCATTAAAGGCATGACCGTGTTCATCATAATAATGAAACTGCATTCATGAAATTATTGTTATAGTTCATTATATTAATGAATAGCGTTTATCGATCTAATGAACTTAATGGTGATAGAGATAATGGATTACCTTTCATGGTCTATTGTAATAGCTCGTCGCAGAAATACTAGGTGTCATTTAGTGGTCTTCAAGGTAGATCATACAATCTTTTTACTTAGGATGTTACGATTTACCGAACTGACCAGGTAATTTGGTTGAATTTGGTTAAAATTAGGAGGATATGTGGTCAAAAACCTGTTTAATATAATTTCCGTAATACGATTAGCTTCAGCGGATTAGCGAGCCTGACAAGATAGATCAGAACCTACATCAAACTAACTGTCTTGCAACTGAAATTGAAACTGACCAGAAAGCCGTTATTTAGGTAATCTTCTGATATATCAAAAATCCTGATAAACCACACATTCACCTTACGCAGACGAAATCGAAATAAGCGTCTACAAAAGAGTTCCTATTGTTGAATAACATTTTATTAGTTTATACCACGTGAATATAAAGCTTATTTTTGTAATTTATTTTTATAGCATATTTAAAATTCACAACATCCGCTTAAATAAACCAACTAGGACCACCTGATGTTTGTATACATTAGGCGAAGGAATTTTAAAAGAAGGACAATAAATAAGCGCTTACCATATGCTTTATACGCAATTTTGTGAATCTTCATTTCATTATTTACATTAATTAAAACTAATTGAGTATTTTGTACCTTTAAATAAACTCAAAATATTCACATACCATAATACAATGCTGATGCGAGTAGTAAGACCAGCTACAGACGCTTACTTTCAGCTGCACAGTTAAAAGTGTACAGTTAAACTGTACATTGAAAAGCACACACGAATCTCCTCGGGGTTTAAAATTAATTCAGCAGAGGCAAAAAATCAAAAGTCCGAATAAAGGACTTCAACATACCTATAAAACAAGCTATTACTCGATACCCCTTGCCATTTAAAATTTTCAAGGGGAGGACCCTGGGTGGCGAAGGGTACAAGAGCGTGAAGCAGTTCATCCGATAGGTGAAGTAGATAATCCACAAGAACATTAGACTACTAAATAAACTAAAGTTCCTTATTCTAAATAGAACGCCCTATGTATTATTACGCTTTTGGATACAGCATTGATTTTTAGGTCCAGTTCATTAACCATAGTTTATGTCTACGAAGACTATTTTCAAAGTTATTCAACAGTGCTTGACGTTTGTAGTACTTTACAAAAAATGCTTGTAACTTATCTTTCAGTAAGATGGTTGTTTCTAAGGCACATTAAATCAATAGACTAGCAATTTTGAAAAGTTTAAAACGTTAAAAACTTTTTTTTCGAATGGGAATCAGTGAATGAAAAACAAAATTCACTTCCACTTTTAATCAGGCATATATGTGGTTCTACCATTGATGGTTTTTAAAATATTAACAATTTTGTAATTTTCCTGTAATGGCGCGTAGGAATTAGAAAAATCGTAGGTGACGTGGCTCGTAGACGAAACAATTGGCTGGAAACTTTTCATCCAAAGTGTTCCGGCTTCTAGTAATAAAATGTGCCACCGTTCCGTCTAACTGTAACCACATTATTTTTAAAAACCCCAGAGGTAGATTTTCGAGAGGTTTTTCTAAATGAAAATTTGGAATACATTAGTTTGTTATGCGGTTTCCAATAATACCACCTCAAGTGTTTTGGACTCCATGCTAGTTGTCAACAAACTTCTCAAAATTTGGATTTACGTCGGCGTAAAATATGAGAGAAGAACACAAGTAGTTAATGAAAATAATGAGTTTGACGTTCCTAAAAGAATGTACCAAGTTAAGCAGCATTTATTGAATTAACTTGATGTGATGATGAGGAAATAATAATCACCATAACTCTGAGTTTCTAATTTAATGATAGTCTATACAATAAACTTTTATTGCCTCCATAGTAACACCAATGTATCAAATTGTTTGACAAGATTACCAGAGAATCAGTGCTCAGCTCACCCAATCTTTTAAAGTAACTGAACACATGTTTCGTTGAATATTAAAACCACAGGGTTTATAGGGTCAAACACTGTTAGCGTAATGGAAAGCTTCTACAGATACAAAAGTTTTGGATATTCCAGTCCCTCATATTCTGCCAACCATCCGCCTCAATTGACAGAATTTGCAGAAGAAAGCAGTTAGTTCATAGGTTTGTGCAAAACCAATTTCTACTATTTTTAATTCCGTGTGTTAGGGGATGAGTATTGTGATCCTCAAAATTTCCCATGTCACAAAAATCCATGTCATTCATTTTCGTCAGCTAGTCTTCTGTCTGCCTATATGTCGGTCGGTCTCTCTGCCTGTCTATTGCGATTGCTATAAGCGTAAGTTTTAAAATTTTAAACGTACTAAAAAGTCTGGAACACAATATCCAGTTGCGCTCTATCACCGCTCTGAAGCATATGATTGCCAAAATTATTTAAGATTTGGTACAGCTGATATGGAAATTATATCATGAACCTATGTATCAAAATTTCACTACAATCAATTTAGAAGCTTTCAAGTTATAGATTTATCAGGAGAAATGACATGCCAATTTTTTATCAATCTGCCAACGGTATTGTAACTGTGCTTCGTGTATTATAAGACCAACTTTAACTCTCAGTATTAATGATGCATGATTTGTGGCAAAATCATATTGGACGTATTCTATGGGAATCTTATACTCACGGTACTGGCGAAACAATGCATAATAATGCAATTTAAATTTATAGTTTCATGCCAGACTCACATTTTAATAAATCATTTACGTACATTAGTACACGTATACCATATTAATAGGTGTGTAAAATAATATGAGTATAGTAATTATTAATTGTAATATGTCATTTGTTAGCACACTATCATTTGTGTTACATAAAATAATTTAAAGGTGAACCGTTTCTCGACATTTATCATGTCATGATCTTTACGGTTTATTGATAATTTATTAGACATTTACTGTTAGATAATGGAATAATAATTATGATTAAATTCTCAATACTTTAAGATTTTTATTAATTTCTAATGTATAACTACACAAGCTGTGCCATCCTAAATACATATATAGATATAGTACCTTTGGCAATATTTATTGCCATCTTCAGGGCTTTAACGTTGAGGTTTGCTTGCAAAAAATAGCAATGTGTATGGAGTCAAAGACTTTGAAATGCAATTCTCACAAAATAAATTCTTAAAACAGTTGTTTATCTTGAATTGTTGTCTTCAACCAGACAAACAACAACAAAATACAAACTTATTTCAGTTTCTACATTTAGTATGTATTTTTCTTATCTGGACGACTTCTAAATCAAAAAATATGTCCCTACAAACCACAGATTTTATAATTTCAGATGATTTGATGGGTCAAGGACGTTTTTATAAACTTGTCTTTTATACCAATGTGCTGGTTGTTTGTGTGACCTGTGTTGTGGAAGACAGCAACTTAAGATCAACAAAAAAAAAGTTTCAGTTTATTTTTCTAGAATTGCCTCTATAGTCTTAGATTAAATGTAAATTGTTGTTTTTTGCGAGTAAACCTCAATGCTAATGTCCTGATGATGTCAATAGACATTGCCAACAGCTGGGCAGTTAGCACCAGAGTCGCCTTTATCCAGTAACCCGTATTTCTTTTCAAAATTTTGACCACAACTCCAAGATGTCTTTTCTCAAATTCTATATAGATATATTTGTTACAAATTAATCAAAAAACCAAAACTTAAAAAGGCTAAGGCATTACTAGTAGCGATGCAAAAGAATGAGCTAAGGTGGCATCATGTTAGTCTTTCAAACTTCAGCTCTTCTTTCGTGCCATGTTTATTTGTTCCCTATTTAGAAAAATGCTAATTCTGACTTTATGTAACTACATTATCAGTATGAAGATATCCATAAATATACCCATCGTGTTAACGTGCAATGTATTAGCTATACGTTTTCATGCGATTTACCTTATTTAGAAAAACTAGACAGGCATACACTAACGAGGTAGAATTACTTCCAACGCATTCTCATTTTTCATGCTAGACTCTTAGATACAATTGCCCCTTGCAACTAATCATTGCCCACTACGGATAACTACGTACCAAGTATCCCCTGTTGCATCCACTGTTCATCAATATGCACTCAGATGGCCTCGGAATATGCCATAGTTTGTATTGTATCAAGTGATGTATGAAAAATTAGCTCATCCACATTTTATTCCATGTAAAAAAATGACAGTAACGTCACATAATTGACGACGTATCGGCGCGGACAACATGGTGGATGGCATCACTGATGGCATTGCAAAAAATAGATGTGTTACTTCATATAACAACTCTCTTCAGAGACATTGTGCGTAGGTAAAACGTAAAACCACACAAAATCAAAAACAAACCATATAAGATAACTCGGACATAAACGATCACCAAAAGATTTTTCGCAAATCAATCTAACCGAAGCTACTGACGAGAATGTGGACGGCAGGTGACCTGCTGATTAAGCAGACGCTGCGCACCTATGTACGTGATTGTGACGTCACTGGGTTGTATTTAGATGAATTTAGGTGTATCACTGTCTGGTATAATATGTCACTGCATCTCCTTCTTTTATCCGATAACACAGAGTTTGAGCTTGTCGGTTACCTTTTCATCGTGTAGATTTAGAAAATATAACAACTTTTCATTATATTCCTGATATCGAGTCAAGTCGCAGGCATGTAACAAGGAGAAAAGAAGTCCATTTGACCAAATCTAAAAGGGGTGATACACGTACGAACTTTAAGTACGCGGTTTTTAAGTTCGCGAACTTACTCGGCTCGACGTCGGTGACACACGCGAAGCTGAAATCACTCATTTTGATATTTTCCTGAATAAACAAAACTTTTAACAAACGCCAAACACAACAAGCGTTGCGCATCGATGGCCTGCCAAAACAAAGTGGAGGCTCGCTGCTCGCAGTAGGAGCCGAGACAAGCTACGAGCAAGATTTCAAACCAGTTGGATCGCCGGCGGTTTGCGCGACGGTTTTAAAGTACGCGTACTTACGGTGACACACAGGCGAGAAAGGTCGTCGAGCCATAAGTACGCGTACTTGCTCGTACGTGTATCACCCCTTTAAGACTATCGCTTTATGCGAAACTAGAATAGCACGTGTTTGTCTGTTCTAAGGATGCATCGGCAACGTATTCTGAGAGTTAAGCTCTAAACTTTAAGTTCATAGAATCATCGGAACTTAAAATGTATTTGAAAGTTCACGCATATATTATGTTTTCAAAGCTAATATTCCATTCCGTTTTCCAAACGGTTGTCAAAACGATTTGCGTTTTGGGAGTGTCGGTGTTTTCATGATAGGTTTCGGAACGATTTTCTAAACGCATTCAAAACATATCTTGAAAAGTATCATTTCCCGGTTTTATAATATGTTATGTTGTTTGTCATAAATCTCCAGTATCGAATTTCGAACCAATCTTCAACCAACTGACAATAATAACATTAAGATTAGACAGCAGCATACTGTGCATGCTCCATTTCAAAACGTTTTGAATTTGACAGCTGTTGTTTCTACGACATTTGGACCTCGATATGATCCATAAAATTAGCGAATCAACCTTGAACAGGAAACGTTTTGAAAACACATCCACTTGACGTTTTCATGATATATTTTAAAACTCAAAACGTTTTGAAAACGTTTCGAAAGCCCGTGGAAACGTAGTAAGTAATATTACTCGGGTCAAAAATAAAAATACTCAAGAGCTTCTGAGACGCCTAAACAAGAAGCCTGTGAGAAATATTATCTTCTCTCGTTCTTTGATTATTACTTTACTACCAATGCATCAATTCTCTTATTACTATGGACTCACATCATATCGCATTTCAAGTATCATAATACTTATTTATACAGCAAGGATCATTATGGTGTAAGTCGTGAATGTTGTGTATTTCATAATGGGTGTTTATGATCCGTTCTATAAGCAAATTTTATCTGAAAGGATTTATTATATTGATACGATATCGAAAAGCTGAAAACTGAATTTTTCACATGTCACAATGACAACTGTTTTTAAATCGTAGTGGTATAGTGGTAAATAACCATGTAGTTTAAGATACTAATGCATAGGTTAGTGAGCTGCGCCTTGCCATTTCTTTAACAGCGTCAGGTTGTAACAGCACTATTGCTGCTGTAAACATTTATTTAACGCACAATTGTCACTTAGAATTGAATATAATTTAAGTACCTATAGTGATCCGATCTGAAACTGTAGTCTACCTCACGATTTGGAAAAGATGGCGCGAAATTTCGTGGACCCTTCTTACAGGAAAAATCACGGAATGTATATGAGGTAGAGTTTAATCGGTACGAAGTACCATGATAAATTCATTATAGGACAAAGTACCATAACGAGCTTCCTTATGTAATCAAAATTAAGTGACAGCACGTTATCATAATGAGATGCCATCTGATAAAGATTATTGCAACTGCTATTGAGGTTACATAGTGACAAGCTGTTACTGAGGTTACGTAGCGACCCGAATTGAGACAGATAAGCCACTGGAAATGAGTGACATATTCCCAACAATTAGACAGTGTTCAGAAAACTTATTACCTCAAGTAATTTATGGAAAACAAACACTTTATCATCCTCTTTTAGCAATAGCAAAACTAATTTAATATCTTTTGTTACTGTTCTCACTGAAAACTCACCATTGATATATATTTTACCAACTCATACGACAGACTAATCTAATATTTATTACACGTTTCAAAGCCTCCGATCAAACTCTGAACTAGAAAAACACTTCACAAAAGCTCAAACTCAAGTTCGGAGCCACAGTGTTAAAATATTTTAAAATCATAGCATTTTCCTATATTTGAATTTGCAAACAGCAAACTTGTTTCGAAAGCGTGCAATATTCAAAAACAATGTCCAACGGTGAACGTAAGATGCGTTTACTGGTACATTAACTTATGTACACCCAAGTTATTAGGCCAAGAACGAATACGACAATCAGCATATTCAAGCATTTACACAAGAGTGTTATAAAAAAATCCTGATTACCTCTAGCAACGACCTCATGTTGTGATTTTTTTCTCTCCAGATCATGTTTGCACTTAACTCACTAAGACACTAATCCGTAGAAATATAAGTTCGAATATCACTTAAAAATCCATGGCAGTGACCCTTCTAATGTGTACTCTTCTTAACAATATGTCTATTAAATATTCCTAGGATCATCTTTTATGTAAGCTCCCGCCACTGATGATATTCTATCGACGTACAAGGGCATCTCAAAAAGTTTATCATATTTGTATTATTTTGATGAACTGTTACATATGATTGCAGCTTGACCATATGGTTCTAGTAGGAAATTAAATTATATGATGTTATTATAGATTTGTAATAAAAAATCGAGGGACATACTTTTTCTTCGAATAGCAATTCCACGCTCGTGTGTGGTGTTTATGTTTTATGTATTGTAGCTCAGCACCTCACAGACAGCTCAAGCACAATAAAAACCCCGAATATCTCAGGGCCACAGTGGATGGAACACTTCTTATAAAAATGATTTAACAATCTGCTTTAAAAATTGTTTGGAAGCACCTGGAGATTTTCAGCGGCTTCATTGATGTGCTCGGCCCCATTCCAGGAGATGGTACGTCGGCGACAGCAATATGCTGCAGAGATCAACGTAGGTATCAAAACAACTGTCGAGTGGAGATTAGTGAGTAAAGTACAGTTTAACATACAGAAAGCTCAGGCAAAAGCACTGACAAAAAAGTCGCACCTTGGCGTACCAACTGTGTAAACGTAGGGTCCTAACAGTCGGGTCACCTTCCGTCATGCTTTTGGGAATCGACGATCGACATCAACAATAACATGCCCTGATGGTATGGCCACGTCGTCAGCTGTAGGAAGCTGTCTATACCAGAGCAACTACTGCGGCTCTACAAGGTACTAATCGGACCATCGTCGGAGTATTGCTGCATATAACAACTGAAGTTTTAAAAATAATAGTCACTATAGTTTCAACACCTATAACCTATTTAGTAAATAAAATTTTTGAGTCAGGAATATACCCATCTGCTTTTAAAATAGGGGTAATCAAACCTATCTACAAATCTGGCAGAAAAACAGAAATGACAAATTATAGATCTATTACACTTATATTAAGTTTAGCTGAGGTACGAGTATTTTAAAAAGTATTAAAAAGTAGGATTGAATCCTTCCTAGAAAAAAAATAAAATTTTGTCTGAGAACCAATTTGGATTTGAAAAAGGAGTTTCTACTCAAGATGCGATCTTATATCTCACTAATCATATATATGAATCGTTAGATAAAAAAATCCCTACCGTATCTGTATTTATTTATCTAGGTAAAGCATTTGACACTGTCAGCCATAGCATTCCGTTGAATAAATTGGAGCATATCGGCTTTCGTGGAGTATCATTCAGGCTAATGGAAAGCTATCTAAACAATCGCACAAATTATGTCGAAATAGATAATATCTTGAGTGAGTGCAACATATTTGAGTACGGCGTACCACAAGGAACCGTCTTAGGGCCGCTCTTATTCAATATTTATATAAACGACCTACTTAATATTGCCACAAAGTCAATGATATACTGCTTTGCAGATGATACAGTGATAACCTATCAAGCATCAAGCTGGAAAGAAATCCACGAAATAATCAGGAATGATACAACGATTATTAAAAATTGGTTTGATACCAATCTTCTTACGATAAATTTTGATAAATCTTACTATTTACCTTTTTCGTCATATAAAAATACGTTACCGATAAAGAACCCACTTACCCCTCAAATAACTTATTTAAAGAAAATTTGATATCCGACAACTATACAGCTATAACATATTGAATTTTTTCAGGTGCCTTGCGATCGAAATAATTCGGTAAATCCCCAGCGATAAAATCCCGTTTTGGGTTCGTTATAAAAGGCAGGTCTTACGACAGTATCAAAGTTTAAGGTTCATTTTATCCGAAAGTTCGTTATAAAAGGGTTCGTTATTTGCGAAAAAAATAACACATGTTTAGTATTGCCGAAGTTTCGTTCCTCTACATTTGGTTCGTTAGAAACGAAAGTTCGCAAAAAGCGGGTTCGTTATAGGCGGACATTACTGTATATTAGATAAGTGAGCCTGACCTGTTATAAATGATCATGTTTCTGATATATTTCCTAGCAGCTATTCCAATTGACGTAACGTCGACGTGCTAGAAATGTTTTCTGTAAACTTGACCTTTACGAGTTTGAGTGAGTTCTCCACAGAGCCTCGTTACTTGTCAAAACTAAGTGCAGTAACTTGCTGCAATTAATTGAACATATCATATTTTCTGTAATATTAACTCCTGCAGACTTTAGTGAAGTCAATCCCTTAGCCTGTTAAAACGGAATGCTTACCTGGGCAAGTCTTGTAATGATGGGTCTTCTTGATGAAGTTTAATGAAGAATATGAATTTCTTTCTGACGATCGGAAAGTGCTTTCTTTGCCCCACAAATAAAATGGCTTCTTGCTAGAGATTTGGCTGGTATTATTCATTTATATCCAATGTTAGTTCAAATAGAAAAAGTATAATCGTACCCTTGCTCCTTAAATTTAATCAGGATCACTGTCTAATTTATTAAAGTGTTTAGAACTACTTCTCTATCAACACCTATATATCTTCTATTTTGGCATAACCCACTCATTGGCAAATATTTATTCTGCGTATTACTTTATAAGTGGTGCATTTTGCGTTTACTTGCTTAAAAAATTACTGGATTGCTTTCAACAAGGTCAACTCTTATTTGATTACACTATACATAGCGAATTACGTTGGAGGAAGTGAGCAGGAACATTCTGCATGATTAATGATCGCCAAAATGTCATATAAATATAGTGCTATAAAAGTAATTGTCACCCATCTGTGCTATTTTTAAAGTGGCAGCTTTTCGACTTGTTTGCTAGACCTATCTACCGATAAAGGAGGCATCAATGCACTAGATATTAAGGCAACTCTACAGTATGCTGGATTCGATTCACTAATTTAGTAGCACACGAATTTTACACTGCTAAAGGCGCGCCTGTAGTAGTTGGAATACCAGTTAGATTAATCGTCTGTATTCCGCCAACTTAGTTCTTATTAGTGTACGATTTAACATTTTTCAATGGAACTCCTTATATATTAGTGCATATTTGGATTCCTATGGTGAGTTCTAGTGTGACCTCATGTATCGTACAAAGAACTTTAAACGGACCGTTTAGGCGCAAATCACCATTTTTGGTATAAGTATATATCACAAAGAAATGAATATCGCAGCGATTATAATACCTAGAAGGCCGTGACTTTCCACTGCGAGTAAGCGTGGTAGCTTATGTTAGGAAACTTCAATCACAGATAACTTATCTTTTTCAAATAGGAATCCCTACTTTGGTTTATAGAATAAAATTTTATTTTCAATTTTTCATTCAAACCCGTTCCTACGTGTAAGCAACTTTGAAAAATAACCAAAAGCACGTTGAGATGGAAGAAACCGACTAACTTAGTAGAAAGATGCAAACGAACTAGAGTAACGAGACAAGATTATGAAAATTCCTTACAACACATAAGCACTAACCGGAGACAACAGCGGTAAGATATCAAATGTCAATGGAGAAACTGAGGTATGTCAGAAGTTTTTTTTTCACAGCCTACTAGCTATTGAGGTCTACTAGAACTTGACAACTTTCCAAAACGATTAAATATGTTGAAACAAAAGGGAAACTAACAGTGATTTTTGCTCACAGTCTAACATCTGCAGAATCAAATTTCAGATTCAACGGGGTGAAAAATTAGTTTTTCCGTTAAGTCAAAAGTGAAGATAACTCTAAATGGAGCATTCTGAGCATCTACTGAAATGATTGCTAGAATTTTTCCTTACTCCGTGTTGTAATTGTGTTTATCTAGTGTATTTTCTACCAACTAAATTATGTTTTATAGATTGCAATTCATGTTCGACTTTGCTAGTAACCAGAAGTACCTACTGAATAATTTGAAGGGCTGCAGTCAGGGGTATCATGACTTTTGACCAACGGAATAATATGGAATAAATGTGAAAGTTGAGCTGTTGGTTCTTGGGCTGTTCGGCCGGCGTCGACATGCAGAGAGACTCCAGTCTCTCGGAACACGCCGAACAGGTGACATCAGCTTCTGAGAATGCCGACCACTCGTGTTAGCGAACCGTCAAGCAGCGAAGCGCACCGACGCCGAGGTGGCGGAGCGTGTCGATGCCGGCCGAACAGCCCAAGAACCAATAGTTCATCGGATCATGGCCGCGAAAGTCTTACACAATACATTAAACGTGAAAATTTATCCAGAAGTCATATATGTATACAGGGTATCCAGTTAGAGTGTAATTCTTCGATATCTCGCAAGGTACACCTGATAGAAGAAAATGTCAAATAAAAAAGTTATTTGGTTACTTAAGACGCATATTCTAAAAACATTTTGAAATATACAGGCTGTTGCGGGAAAGTAGGATAGTGATCAACTTGATTTTTTTATATGGAACTATAACTAAAATATTTTTGGGATCGATTGCAACGTTGCCAAGTTATAATTTATTTTCTATTAATTTCCGCATTTGCAAGGTCGCAAGTAATACGTCCAATTTTATATATTCCTTTAACCTTTCTCAATAATATTATACAGCGAGTTACTTGAATATTACGTGGATATTATTTTGGATGTTACTAGCATATTGTATCTACAGGGTGTTTTTGGTAGAATTTTAAATTACGGCGATTTGGAGGCCATTTTGCTTTGTTTTTTAAATGTAACACCCCGCATTTTTTATTTTAAATCAAAATATCTATTAATACCATATCTCGTCTTGTAATATTTTTTTTCGCGTTGCCAAGTTGTAAATTATTTTTCCAAATATCCCCGGTTATACTTTATTTTGAACAGAATCTTCTACTTATTTTTATTGCAATGAATTGCGCATGTCGAACTTAGTAAGATCTCACAATTTCAAAAATTTGTTTTTATTAATTACTGAGATACAGCAACACCGCTTTCTCAGTAAACGGTACCGGAACGCTTAAATATTTCCAAAACTGCCACAGCTGGTGAGGTGAAATTCAATACTTGGGGGTTTTTGACATGCAGAGTTCAAAAACGCTAACATCAGTGTTGTCATATTTACCAATTTTACGTCATAATTTTGAATGGAATGCCCTATTTATGAAGTATAACGTAAAAGTGGTAAATGTGACAACACTGATGTTAGCGTTTTTGAATTCTGTATGTTCGAGAACCCACAAGTATTGAATTTCACCGTTCCAGCTGTGGCAGTTTTGGAAATATTTAAGGGTTTCCGGTACTGTGTACTGAAAAAGCGGTGTTGCCGTATCTCAATAATTAACAGTAACAAAATTTTGAATATGTGAGATCTTACTAAGTTCGACATATGCAATTCATTGCAACAAAAATAAGTAGAGGATCCTATTTAAAATAAATCAAAAGCGGGGATAGTTGTTTAAAAATTTGGAAAAATAATTTATAACTTGGCAACGCCGCAAACCTCAAAAAAAATATTACTAGGCCAGATAGGGTATTAGTATATATTTCGATTTAAAATGAAACATTCAGGGTGTTCTATTTAAAAAAACAAAGTAAAATGATCTTCAAATTGCCGTAATTTAAAATTCTGCCAAAACACCCTGTAGATACAAATTTCTAGTAACATTCAAAATAATATCCACTCAATATTCGAGTAACTCGCTGTATATTATTATTGAGAAATGTTAAAGGAATATATCAATTTGGACGTATTACATGCGACCTTGTAAAAACTTGGCAACGTCACAGTCGATCCCAAAAATGTTTTAGGGTTGAATGGAGATTGATAATGGAAACTAGAAGAATTTAAGAAAAAGTTATAGTTCTATATAAAAAAATCATGTTGATCACTATCCAACTTTCCCGCAATACCCTGTATATTTCAAAATATTTTTGGAGTACGCGTCTTAAGTAACCAAATAACTTTTGTATTTGAAATTTTCTTCTATCAGGTATATCTTGCGAGATATCAAAGAATTACACACTAACTGGACTAACTATATTCTACTGCCAGCAACAATCGCTGGTAGTCCTCCTTTGATTAAATATTTTTTTATTGACTTTGGAAATTGGCCAATAGATAATAGGCTGTGAAAAATAGGCATAGGCGTTGTCGCTGTTGTTCATAGTTAGAGCTAATGTGTTATAAGGAATTTTCATAATCTTGCCTCGTTACTCTAGTTTGTTTGCATCTTGCAAGTTAGTTGGTGGACGTCGCAGCTTCTACAATACGAGGTTAAGTAGTACACCCTTATGCAGGGGATGTCGATAGGAAGATGAGACTGAACACCTGCTGTGCGGTTGTTCAGCTGTCTTATTAATGCGAGAATTAATTCTGGGGGGACGCAGGCCTTCTATGTATGGCCAGGTTAAAGGGACTCCTGCTGTGCTGCATCACCGCCGCTCACTAGGTTGATGAGGATCTCACTTTAGTTTGAACTGTCTGTCTGCATGGAAGTCAGGTAACTAATAAAAGAATAATAATAAAAAAAATCTCCTCAAAAGAAAATGAGATAAACGATAGTTAAAATTGAGCCTGGAAGCCTTAATGAAATCCTTTTGCTCGAAACTTTACTGAGTTACTAAAAGACTGTGAACAGGGCTCTTCATCATTTTGCTGTGGATGAAGATCAATTTAAGACTGGTCCATTATTGGCCGAGTTTGATGGTCATAATGGTCGTTTCCAAAACAGTGAATTTTCTTCCAAAAAATATCAATAAAATCGTTTGAATAACTACCTAGTTACTACCTAATACCTATTAGCACATTAAATGTTTTGTTGGGTACCGGCATTCAATTACCATGAATATATTGTTTTGCAAAGATAAATAATAACTACCTGTACGATTACACCAACAACATGAAAGCAATATCGGAAAGTTGCAAGCTGTGCCAATACGAATTTAGCATTTTACTTGAAATGTTGTCTGAAACAGCGATTTCTGAGATTCGCGTAATAGTGATCAGCAATATTATACTTATATAAACAACTGAAATATTGCACCAACATTTACCTGCAATATTGTACCATCACAAACACAATATACTGCTAATATTGCTGAATCAGTATAACAAACTAACATATTGGGCCAATTTGAGGCAAGAGGGAAAAGCCAGTATTGCAATTGAGGTTTTGAATCCATTTTTTTTTGTCATAAATCGAAAGATCATATATAAGTTTTATGATAAAACTGTTTTTGTTTTCTTTTTTCGCGATAATTCAAGAGTTATACCAAATTAAAAATGGTTTTTGAATCTAGTACCGAAAACACGCCGACGGCTCCCGAACCCCTGTGACGCGACGATGGCGGTTAAGATGCTCCTTTGACCAACGACGTCCTACATCGACACTAGATTCTAGATTCCCAGCCAATCTTGAAAATACTTGCTAGTAACTAGTGTATATTTGTTGCTATATAGCCGATGAATGGAGTTTGTAGCTCGAGACGACCTCTGCGATCGAAATAAATATCTTTTTGAATGTTTGAAATCAGATTACAGATTCTAGTAAGTAAGTACCTAATCAAATATGTCTTGTTGAAACTATCTGGTGCATGTTCGGCTGGCCTAGTGGTTAGAGTATTGGGTACTGGATCCGTTGGTCTAGGTTCAAAGCTCAGCCTGTCCATTTTTTTTTATTTTTTTTTTGATCAAATAATTCATTCATGTGCTTTTTGCACTTGTTACGAACATTTTTTTCTACGATCAACATAAATACGTTTTTGAAACAAATTCTATCAGACATATTACTTGCACTGCATAGTGTAAAAACTAAGTACAGGACGCGGTGGACAATTCAAAAAATCAGTGCAAATGGTGTTTGTCCGTCAATATCAATCGCCAATATTTTTTTTAAATGTAATCGTTGGTTAATAAGACAAAATCTATTCATTTTTTAAGTTTTTAATATAACTATAAAGTAACTCAAACTCGTAATCACAACAGTCTTCTGTTTATCACTTGGTATCCTTATTTATTTAACTTTGAGCAATGTTATAGTTATTTTCTTGACCAAAACTTAAAATAATTATTTTATTATTTAATATTATTATTGATAATAAATACTTATACAATAGATAAACTATACGTAGATGCTTTTCTGTTAAAATTTTTGTTAGTAATTCCATCTTATATGAAATGAATCCAATTTTTCTTTAATAGATTATTAATATGTACATCCCAACGTAAGTGTGAGTCTAAATATATTACTAGATACTTTATACTTTTTTCTATGTTCGGGACTAAAAAATATAGTTTTATTTTTGTCTACTTGAAGTGTTAACTCTTATGCAAAATAATTTATACTTATAGTTTATTTATCGTATAAGTATTTATTATCAATAAGAATATTAAAGATAAAATAATTATTTTAAGTTTTGGTCAAGAAGATAATTATAACATTGAAACTCATAGAAGAATAAGTTTTGTTTGTTTGCATTGCATTTATATATTTTTGTTTGTTAAATTTTTATGAAAATTTAATTATTAAGCTTCATTGCTCAAAGTTAAATAAATAAAGATACCAAGTGATAAACAGAAGACTGTTGTGATTACGAGTTTGACTTACTTTATGTTTATATTAAAAGCTTAAAAAATGAATGGATTTTGTTTTATTAACCAACCATTACATTAAAAAAAAAATACTGGCGATTGATATTGACGGACAAACACCATTTGCACTGATTTTTTGAATTGTCCACCGCGTCCTGTACTTAGTTTTTGCACTATGCAGTGCAAGTAATATGTCTGATAAAATTTGTTTCCAAAACATATTTATGTTGATCGTAGAAAAAAATTTACGTAACAAGTGCAAAAAGCGCATGAATTAATTATTTGATAAAAAAAATAAAAAAAAATTGGACAGGCTGAGCTTTGAACCTAGACCAACGGATCCATTACCCAACACTCTAACGACTACGCCAGCCGAACATGCACAAGATAGTTTCAACAAGACATATTTGATTGGCTACTTACTTACTTACTCGAATCTGTAATCTGATTACAAACATTCAAAAAGATATTTATTTCGATCGTAGAGGTCGTCTCGAGCTGAAACTTCATTCATCGGCTATATTGCAACAAATATACACTAGTTACTAGCAAGTATTTTCACGATTGGCTGGGAATCTAGAATCTAGTATCGATGTAGGACGTCGTTGGTATTTTGATATAACTTTTGAATTATTGCGAAAAAAAGGAAAACAAAAAAAGTTTTGTTATAAAACTTATATATGATCTTTCGATTTATCACAAAAAAAAAATATATTTTTTTCTTAATTCAAAACCTCAATTAATACGTAGCCGACATAGGACCCACGGTATACAATATAATATTGTACTTCCTACGTTATTACCACAGTGCACCAATATTTACCTGCAGTATTGTACTTACCAACACAACTACAATATAATGCCAATATTGCAGAAGCAATATCACAGTTCAAAGAATAACGAACGATGAAGTAGTCCTTAATCGTATGAAGAAACAAAAAGAACTCATGCTTACCATCGAGGAACGAAAAACGGCTTATATTATATAGGTCATATCATGCGAGGGGAAAAATACGAACTTCTGCGACTGATTATCGAAGGAAAAGTCCAAGGTAAAAGGTCTGTCGGCAGACGACAAAATTCTTGCTTGAAAGACATCCGAAGATGGTTTGGTTGCTCATCGCTTGACATTTTTCGCATGGCCGTATCTAGGACTACGTTAGCTATTTGGATCGCCAATCTTCAGAAGGAGACAGCGTCATAAGCAGAAGGAGAATATCACAAAATAACATATTGGGCCAATCTGGGGCAAGAGGGAAAAACCAATATTGCAATTCCAACGTGTAGCAAATATAGAACCAATACTGGTGAATGATTGGAATGCCACTATTAACGTTTAGCCAAATTTGTATGCTACTTGGAGCCTCTCTTTCTCTGCGGCTGAATTTTGCTCGCCAGTGTAGGTAAACAGCGCACGTACTAGGCTGATAGACGCCCAGTTGAACACTTCTATGAGAAATATTATGGGATGCATCAAATCAACCCCAACCTACTGGCTACCAACACTCGGCCAAATATCTCTACAACCTATACTTGATATCAAGTCAAGATCAAGTCAAGTATTTGTTTTCGAAATTCAAGTCAAGTCAAGTAGTTACATATCAAGCAACTTGAAAGTCAAGTTTTTCAGGCTAACTGCTTGATTTTTCTTGAAAAAAATAATTCTTTTTTGATATTAATCTGATTAACTGCCAAACGCAATAACAATAAGAATCTATCCATATAAAGCTGTAACTTAGGTAAATAATGAATGTAATAATATGAAATAAAAATACGAAATATTCTGAATTCTGACAATAAACCATAGAAAAACAACTAACTGAAATGGGGGTGGGTTGGCTCAGTGGTTAGAATCGAGGGCTCGTGACCGGAAGGTCCCGGGTTCGATTCTCGTTAGAGGCGGAAATTTACTTCCGAATATCCATAAGAAAAGCTCAGCGAAGCCTTCACTTCACTGTTGGCTTCTAATTAACAGTACTGTTCCTAGAGTGGCGCCGGGAAACAGTAACAAAGCCTACACAGAACACGAGGCTAATGACCAGAGCAATCGATGCCGATGACACAGGACACAGAAGTAAAAAAATTAATATCCTCATTTGCCAACCATGATTTGAGACATATAAGACTTCAAACGGAGTTATCACGATATCGATTTCTTGTTTTGGTAAGAGTTAAGGGAGCTCTAGAAAACTGCCTCTCAACTGGAGCTGAAGAAGCTGGCGTTGCCAAAAAGTCTTTGGCCATTGCGGCTAGGTTTGGAAAAATACATTCGTGTCATTTCCACCATTCTAAAATATCTTCAGTACTGTCCCTTGCCGCTTGAATACTATCTAGAATCTGTTCATCGGTTTCATCTCGATCAGGTTTATTGTCAAGTTCCATAGCTCACGAATCTAGTCCATCCAGCAGCATATTAATGCAAAACTGATGGAAATACTCTTAAACTCAAGGTACTGGCAAATTCCTTCAATTAGCGACCGTTCTATGTCGGTTGGCTTTAAAGTTTTAAAGTCACCGGATGCCTGTACAGATCGATATCAAGTAATATCAAGTAGTTTGATTTTACTTGATGTCAAGTCAAGTAGATCATATCAAAATCAAGTCAAGTCAAATATCAAATTTTCAAAAGCTTGAGCTTTCAAGTCAAGTCAAGTATTTGAGAAGAAATTGAAGGTACTTGACTTGATGAATCCCTAGTGTAAATGGAACAAGCGCGAATCCCCACTGTGGAGCAAAACGCCGAACTGTCAGGCATATAGTGCAAGAACGTGGCCTCAAAGCATATCCAGGCAACAATAAGGAATTCGTCCAAGCCAAGCCATTAGCCATAGAATGGATTTCCTATTATTTTATGTTATTTGTCTTAACTGGTTTACTTTCTTATGATTTTTTCTCGCATGTAATACAACCATAGGCTGAATAAATAAACAAATACAAACAAACTTGTTGAAATTTGCAAACTTCAGTTGCTAGAGTCATAACCGTGCTTTACCGCTCGTTAACCAATATACTATTTTGCCACTTCTAGTATACATAGGCTGGTAGAAAAATTAACACACACGTAACGTCTAATAATACCTGCTTTGAGATATTTGCACATATTATTTATATATCGAAGAAAAATTATGATATTGTCAAATACTCCATTGAATTTGCAGAATGCATTATCCCCTGAATACTGCATACAATAGGATGACGACGCCTTGTTTACAAAGATGGGTGCATGTCCTGAACGCATAATTATTTTTTATAAAAATCCTTTCACCTTGTATCGCTTTAAATAATTTATTCAGGAAGAAGTCGATAACAAATTAGAAGCTGGCGTCAGTGACTGTCACGATTTTCATTAATTTAGTTCTTGAACAAAAAAGAATTCCTGCATTACTATAATTCAGTATTATAGGGTGCACAACAATTTTGCACATGTCGTTTTTTTACTGTTGGATAGAAAAGCCCGAACTAAAGAGTATCAGAAGCGGAGATCAGAAGACTTTGTTGTGTACATCACTCATTGAGGTGATTTTGGAGAAGGGCATATAGACAAAACAAAGTAATAAGAAATATCATTTACAACAAGAGTTGAAATTTCACTAAACCTTGGGAGGTATACCGCGGTCTTCCAAGCAGAAATGGTAGCCATAGAACTGGGAGTCAGGGAACTAATCGAAAGGCCCCTGAAAGACAAATCTATAAAAATCTTTTCAGACCACCAGGCTGGCCTGAAAGCATTGAGCTTCAAACGGGTGAAATCAAGACTCGTATGGAACTGCATACACCTCTTCAACGAACTCGTAACAGGGATTCAGGTAACCTTGGTTTGGGTTCCAGGTCACAGCGGAGTAGAAGGCAAGTATTGGCCGACGCGCTCGCAAGAGGAGGAACTGAATCTGTGTTCATAGGACCAGAACAACTTGCGGGCATTGCAAAAAGCACCGCTCTCAGATTGGGAAGAGAGGAAAGCACTCTTGTAGTGGCGAGGTACACCAGGGCTACTGCACTCGAAGGCGTTCATAAAATGCCCCTCTAGTCAGCCCTCCCACCCCAGGATCATATAATGGAGTAGAAATGGTCTCCGCATTCTAGTTGATTTGTTGCCGGGATATGGTCGTCTGAGGAACCACATACGGAAGTTGGGTCTTGAAGAAAAGACAGACTGTCACTTCTGCTGCGTGAAGGACGAAACAGTGGAGCATATTCTGTGCTCCTGTCCAGTACTGGAGAGAGCTAGGTTCCCGACATTTGGATTTGCCCAACTGGAAACTTATGACTTCAAGGAAGTTTCACCCTTCACGATCATCGCCTTCGTAAAGAGGTGCGGACTGTGCGGTGAACTATAAACAGGCTTGAGCCACAATAGACACAATTGTGTCGCAGTGGAGGGAGGCATAATCCACCCGCTTAGATTCAACCTAACCTAACCTAACAGACACAAAAATGGAGAACAAGGAAATGAAATGATGGCATTGCTGACTCAACAGTTAGACCGAAAACAAGGCAAAAGTTGAACTTTCTGGCTGTTGGTCCCTAACTGTTTTTGCCTCTATGTGACGTTGGCCACTATTTAATTTTTCGTATTGTTTTACTTCCCACATCGATAGGTGAGGGGAGTATTGTGATCGCAAAAATTTTCGATTTTGAGATAATACGCTTTTTGGGCGCTTTATGATAACTACATATCGAAAATCCACGTCATTCATTTCCGTCGGTCTGTCCATCTATCTATCTGCTTGTCCATGGCCGACTCTACACTAGATCGGAGCCTTAGATGTGACAATGTGGCTTAGCTGTCAAATAGTGGCCCTATAGTTTCAGAATAATTATTACATTTTATATGTATTAGAGCTCATCTCGGTTAATAAATTAAGAAAAATACTTTTTAGAACTACTACTACTACTACCACTTACATCTGATGTCTGTTTCATCACAGTCAGACACTACAAAATAAAAATAAGCGCAACCTGTTTCCTGCCGCCACATCCATTTCCACTTAAATGAACACTCAATTTACTTTGTAAATTATCACTTGAGCTAGAAAAATTCACTATTAGGTCACTGTGAAGCCATTCTTGCTGGCTCTATTAACTGTATTTTTCTGTGATATTTGGGAGGTCCAGAAAACATTATAGGTACCACATTGTGCTTCAAAATAGGCCTTATCCTTTGAAATGTTTGTAAATTATTGTCTTTATCCTTATAAATATAACCAGCCCTTCCGAGGAATACCTTTCACCCACTTCTGTTTATGTCCCTTATCGGACGCACAATTGCTAGTGCAACCTGGTACTACACACTTTGCAGACATCTTTTTATCTTTATAGTTTCATTTGTGCAGGTAAATAAGGAGAAACCCATTCAAAATCACCTTGCAACGTTCTTTTTAATCTGGAATAAGGTTATGTTGGGCCATGGTTTGGTAGTCCTCTACTCATGCCTCTACTGGGCTGCAACCTGGTACTACACGCTTTGTAGGCATCTTTTTATCTTTATAGTTTCGTTTGTGGAGGTAAATAAGTAGAAACCCATTAAAAATCACTTTGCAACGTTCTTTTTAATCTGGAATAAGGTGATGTTGGGCCATGGTTTGGTAGTCCTCTACTGGGCTGCATCCTGGTACTACACGCTTTGCAGGCATCTTGTTATCTTTATAGTTTCGTTTGTGCAGGTAAATAATTAGAAACAAATTAATAATCACCTTCCAACCATATTTTCTGCACCTGGAAGAATACACATGACATAACAACAAATGAAAACACGGCCTGATCTCCAAAGTTGCCATATTTCAATGCTCCGGCCTAGTGAGTAGAGACGGCCATGGCCTGTCTGTCTGTCGGTCGATCGGTCGGTCTGTCAGCATGGATTTTAATGAAACTTGGGAAGCAATATACCGTGGGGTCGTAGTAGGTAATGCTGCTATAATTTTGGAAATCGAAAAAAATTCAAATCTTCCCAAAACTTCGTTTTTAGGCATTTTAGGTGTTCCTGATCATTCTCTACTTTTTCTTGGTGGGGGTGAAATTTGGGGTCGTTGGGGGGGGCGGGGAGCTGTAAAATTGAAAAATTTGTTCTATTGGTGATAGACTGTCCACTGACTTGCGAAGGAAGATCTAGCGGCATAAATAGCTTTTTTAGGTCCATCCGAACATAGCCTTGCCTATTACAGAAGGCAAAGAACTTTTTCTGGTTGTAAACATACGAGTATTTATCTGATCGTTCTATAATGTGTATCGAGGAATATGTTGAATTGATTTTAATGAAATTTTGTTACAGTATTACTACCGTGGCGAGGATGGAAAGTGCGTGTGGTTTTTATCAATCATGCCAGTGGCGACGCAGAAATAATAAAAAACAAAAAATATAAAAACAGCTCAACAGCATTTTAGAGGTTCCTGATCATTTTCTGCATTTCTTTGGGTGGGGGTGAGATTTGGGTGATTAGGGAGTGGGGAGTTGAAAAACTGAAAAATTGGTTGTATTCAGAATAGGCTGTCCACTGACCTGTGAAGGTAGACATAGCGACATAAATCACCTTTTCAAGTCCATCCGAGCATTGCCTTGTCTATTACCGAAGCTAAGGAACTAAGGAATTATCTGTTTACATACGAGTATTTATTGCTTTAGATCGTTTTGTATTTTGTAACGTGGAAACTATTAAATCGACTCTAAAAATACTTTGACACAGTATTATTACCGTGGTGAGGATAGAAAATGTGTATGGTTGTTAGAAATCGTGTCAGTGGCAGCGTAGCAATAATCAAGAAACTGAAAATATGAGAACAGCTCAAACTTCGTTTTTAGATGTTTTAGGGGTTCCTGATCATTTTTTTGCCTTCTTTTTTGGGTGTTTGTGAAACTGGGGTGGTGTGGGGGTGGGGGGCTTCAAAACTGAAAAGCTTGTAGTATTGATAATAGGCTGTCCATTGACCTGTGAAGGAAAGACCTAGCCGCATAAGACAATTTGGAGTGGGGGGGGGGGGGGGACTGGCGATTTTTTGGTTGCAAGGGGATCTCAGACTAAAGCTTCATGCTATGGGAAAATAATAAACTGGTATCGTCGTAATGTGTGGGAAGTACTGAGTCAATCAACTTGACTTCATTTTTTACATTACATATGTGCTTGTGCATCGATGGTTTTTGAATCTGGCGACTGCGTTCTTAAAGCCAATATTTTAGCCTTCATTGAAACAATGTATACTGTTACTCCCCTTTTTATGTTTACGGCTTATGGATCAGTGATTAGTAAACATTTTCTGGGCAGCGACGACATTGCTTCATTGTTGCCCGACATAGATTGAAAAATGTTTATGATACATGACATTATCGCGGCTACAATAGAAAGGCTATTATGTTACGGAGCATTTTTTGACGCGAGGCTCGACTAGGTTAATACTCACAACCCCAACAAATACATCTTCTGTTGCGGACCGAAATACCGGTATAAATTTGATAGGTCACCAACCATACCTGTTGGAAAACGGCTGGAGATGGCGCGTTAAGTCTGAGCCACCAATTATCGAATTGCTCTTTTCTGGACTGCATCAAGTATAAACAGGATAGTAGTGGCAGCGTCTCCCAAGGTATGTGAGCAGAGCTCTGATAAGAAGTATAGTAAAGCCCAGAGATATACCATTTGTTTACAAAGTGAGGATCTCCGCAAAAAGTGCCGACAGAGAAAGGGAACGGGGTCGGACTGGGCATTCGAATTCGTTGGAGTGGGCAACAACGAAAATGTTCATTCCATCCAATAGATTTCTCATACATCAGTTTGTTGAACAAGATGTTTGAAACTTTATTATCTCTTGATAAATATATGGTAGAGACATTTCAATATAATCGTATAAACCATATGGTAAATTATTCCTTTCTGCATTCAATTTTAACGGTAATAAAGAGAGGCAACTAATGTTGAAAAATGGAAGTAATATCAAAATTCCATCACAAGAGTTTATTTTGGTGTCTTGAAAATTGATTTTGTCGCCTTTAGCGATGTTTTTTTTGCGAGAGCAGAGCCTGTTTGATTACGTATCTTCATGTACTTTTAAACCGGTTGTAACTGTTTCATCTGTTTGATCGATGTCAACCCTACCACACAAATGCATTACTTTGTAGACATCAACAAATGATGGAATAAACCATTGAGAGGTCTGTCTGTATGTGTATCTTTCCTGTATAAGGAGTAACCTGGGTATGGAGAAGCTAGAGCGTCAAGGAAAAGAAGAGAGCAATATTTCCCGAATCCATTATAAATTTCACTTTTTCGTGGGCTGAGTAGAAATGCTTTAGATGAGTATACAAGAAACATATGCTAGACGACAGCCCTCATCGGTAGAGTCATCAAGATTTATTATAAATTCGCTTCCATGATTAACTAAAAATCGACCAATTTGTCTATATTCGTCCTTAATAACCCTTACTTTGTTGATGTTGCTAAACCAGTCTTCATTATTCATCATGTCAATCTCAGATTTGATCAAGTCTATAACTTTTTTGTCAAATTTTGGTTCAAAGTTTTTCCTCCGGATTCGTTGTTTTAGTTGTCCCCAAATTAATTCTATAGGACTGAGAATGCAAAAATAGGGAGGCAACCTTAAGACACCATGACCATACTTTTTAGCTATGCTTTCTATGACATATTGTCTCTCAAACTGCTCAGTGTGGAGGACTTCCAATAATTCAGTTTTTTTGTAAGTTTCTTCAAAGTACAAATCCTGTTTTATGAGAAAATCTTGTATTTCCGCCTTCGATGACGTTGAATTCGGAATTTTGTACCTTTGTCTGGAGTGATAGCTTGCGTTGTCCATTACTATGACGCTAAATGACTTTAAATTGGGAGTAAGGGTATACTCAAGCCATTCCTCAAATATTCCCGAGTCCATGTTTTTGTGGTAGTCTATATTGCAGTCTTCAATTTTCTTTCCGCATAATTTGAGTGCGTTTTCGACCTAGCCATCAGATGATCCACAGTGTAAGATAACTATACGGGATCCTTTATTTGGTGGAACGCCTTTTAGCTCACAGTTCTTTGTACCGTCGGTCCATCCCTTTTTAGCGGTATCGTGGGTATCATACCAGGTCTCGTCAAGGTAGTACACTGACCTCCCCTCTTGCTCTATCTTATGCAAGTAATCGTGCCGCCATCCCACAATCCTTGCACTTTCCATTATAGCCATTCGTTTGTTTACAGTTCTGTACCTAAACCCAATCTTCCTAATCCATCGCTGTAATGTGCTCCTTGGATACTGTTTCCCCATTCTAGCCAATTGTCTTTGAACGGATTCGATTGTGGGTAGTTCATTAATTTTGTACTTTTCGTACACAATATTCCTCAATAATTTTGTGATCGTGGGATTTAGTTCTTTTGAAACACCAGCATCAAACCTACGCTTCCCCTTTCTCAAAATTTCACATACTGTTGGATATGGAACGTGTGTTAGAATTGACGTCTTTTTGATCATACTCCCCTTATTTTCATTCTCCGGATCCTTCCTTAGTTCATTATCATTTAGTACTATTTGTTTTGCATCTGTGCTAAGATGTGACCTTTTGTGAGATTTTAATTGGTCTACCTCCACCTCCCTCTGTTCAAATTCATTATTAGTGTCCATACTATAGTCACTATTTTCACCACCGTAATGACAAACCGCCGACGTAGCTTCACTGCTGCAGGGTAATTCACATCGCTGTGAAATCCCGTTATACTTCCGAAAAAAACGTCCGACTCAGACAGAAAAGTAACGCACAAAAGTAAAAGCAGATTGGCGTTGCTATCATTAACGGTAGCAATACCTGCCTAAACAATTTGACTAAGTCCGGTCCTCTTCATCGATCGAGTCGCTAATAATCCTGGAATGTGTCGGTCTTATCATAGTTCAGTCAAAATATACATCGTCAACGTCATCCGACAGACTTACGTTCAAATACAACTTAGTGTTTCATTTTCACCATTCTAAAAGGTTACGTTTTGTTAGAAAATTGGTTAAAAGCACATTCCATGAATTGGTTACGAGTACGAAAGTAAAATAATGGTAACCATTGAATATTATCAAAACTGTATCTATTCCAAATGATGAACTGTACTAAGAGATGGTATGCAGTTTTTATATAGCGCAAAACGTACACAAATGATATATCTCTGGGCTCTACTTTACTTTATGCTGAGTCTTGATATGTATCTGAACTTTTTTCCAGCATTTGTTGCAATTGACTGAACGTGTTGGGACCAACTCATGCTTTCTATAATGTTGCCTCCTAAACGCCTGCACTATATGTTGCTACAAGACAATATTAGTATTGAAAAATAATAAGTGCTTCTAATTTTAGACTGAACTACCTTTACCTAAAATACGTGTAATACTGGTTTAAAGTATCTTGTTCATTCAGAAATCGTCCAAAGTCAACTAAAAGATTTAGTTTTATTGTCGTGACTTAATGATAATTAGCGTGTCTGTTCATGAATTTTAAATGTCGTTCTGAGATCACCGCAAATTGCCATGAAAAATTTGTTTTTCCAGTACTTACTATTTTATTCAATCATCACTCTCGCAGTTCACGTACAATAATGATATTTTCTGGCAATAAATTTTGCAGAGCAGATTCCGTTGTAATACATCTTCCTAGTCACAGCGCTATCACTATCATCATTCTAGACCAAGTTTCCCGAAATCCTTCACAATCATGTGCCTTATTCAACACAGTGCAAGAACATGGCAGATCGTCTGCGCACTGCTTTAACTATGAATGCTATCGTGTTTAGACCATATATGTATGACAATTTATTTTCTAAAACAAATCCTGTTTGGATTTACTATTATGCAATAGCCTATACACATGAGTCACATCCTGAAATCTGAATAAACAGTTTACTGGAGGTCCGGTTACCTCTGAGGCCTTTCTAAAAGCGGAATACTTTTAAATTAAAAAATTTCTAGAAATTATGAAAAAAATAACTACAACATGGAGTAATAAAAAAATTATAGCTATCACTCCAATAGTGTATGTGTATCGATATATCTTGTTCATTAATTTCAAATTTGGCGCCCGCACCATAAATTTCATTTTTGTTGGAATCGGCAACCTCCGCAGCGAGTACTTCGTGAGCACTCAAACGGGAACCACTCATATTATACGGTCGAGAAAACTACGTTACAAGGAAGTGTTAAGAGAAAGTTGCAGTACTAAACCCCTAGTTTGAAACTACCAGAAGAGCAAGGACGAGCACCACTGGGCCCAGTGTCCCTTCGAGCGAAGAAGCGAGGTAGGTGCCGTAAAGTACAACAGGATATTTATGGTGCTACAAATTTCAATTTGAAATTCGTATGCAGTCCACTGAAACCACAATGAACTAGCGAACCACATACACTCAGAATCACCCAGTTAGAGATATCCTTATTTGCGGAAATGGTTTCTTCCACCTTAACAGGCTTTTGTTTATTTTTCATGGCCTGCAAAGAAGACTGATATTGAGAATCCTATATCGTTAGAAAAGTAATCAAATCTTACATTTGACTCTATAAACTAAAATAGGTATTCCCATTTGAGAAAATCAAGTTATCTGCGATTGCAGTTTCTCTCACTTTATTTTCAAACTATATATATAATATTGCACAAGGCGATAGTTAAGACCTTAGTGAATGACAACTATTTTCGATTTTCTCAAAAAAGTTTTTCTAGTGTGCAAAAAAACTCGCAATGCAAAATTATACATTCTACAAATACCTGTAATTTAACAACCAAACACGATATCAAAAAAAGGCTAAATAGGTGCACAAGCGCAGGCTTTCTTCTTCAATTTGCATAATTACTGTAGGTTTAAATGTAACGTCACGAGCTTGGAAATGCGAAATTCATCCTTATGGTGGCCTTTGGACTTAAGCTTTGGACCTTTTGACCCTACCTTTGGATTTTTGGACTTATCTCCCCTCATCTTAAACACACACACTAGAGAAAGGGAACAGGCGGTCACGCTTCCTCGCTAACATGGGAATACGTCTTTTCTTGGATTCTCAATTTCGCGCGCTATACCCTAGACCCTTAATGAACTTCTATTTTGGTGAAAGCCCGTTTTTAAAGCTGTCCCTTTTTCGATCGAGAAGGAGCAGGCAGAAATGGGTAAACGAAACATTCGAAAATCACCACTTAACACTTAAAAATTCGACGGCTACTTCCCACAGTTTTCGTGATTTATCACGGTTATGATTCTTTTACATTTTTGGTCCCACAAAGGTTTTCTATTAAACACCAACAAAATCAGCTTTTCACAATCCATAGTAAGCATGCACAGTAGCGGCAGTTAGGAGCGTTGGAGTGCGTTGGAGAGCATTGGCCAGCGCCGAGTCCCCTCGGCAGGTAGAAGTAGGCCGGCGCCGGTTCCACACGCAGTCAAGCACACTAGTGCATGGTACAGTGAAAACATACAAAAAAAAAGAGTACAAAGATTGGCTAGTCGCATCTAGGCACGGTATAGGAAGCATGCAATAAGGGTTCAAAATGTTGTCCATTATTGGCAAAACAATGAGGAACAGTTGCAAAAACACTGGAAATGTATCCCCTGAGGGGCTAGAGGGGGTGAAATAGTTTTTGGTCAAAAAGTTGTCTCTCTGGACAAATATTTTGACGTGTTTTGGCATTTTGTCGTTTAATCAGCGGTTTGTGATAAATCCGTGGGGGCAAGTTGTCAAATGAGCTATTAGTACATACACATGTAGATTCACATCAAATACATTAGAACCATTTGTTTGAAATTTGTCAATCAGATGAATATGTGACTGACACTGTACACGTTCAACGAATTTTTGTGCGCGTCTTATTAAGGAAGCTATCCAGTCTTGTAGGGACTGTTTGAATCGCTTTGTAAACTAGTTTTTGGTATCAAAAGGTAGAGGTGTTGTATCATTTTGGCGCTAAATTGAGATATGACCGCCGCATGACTGATTTGTTTGGTTTGGAAATTATTGTGGCACCTAGCCTATATCTAGTGTTGTGGTTGTGTATATATATTTTGGTCTCGTAATATCATTGGTCGGGTACATTGCTATTTTGTTAAACATTAATATTAGAATAGTATTTACTTCCGATAAACACCGATAGGTGAGGGGAGTATTGTGAGCGCGAAAATTATCGATTTTGAGATAATATACTTTGTGGGCATTGACATTGGACGCGCTACATAAGGAGGCTCCTGCACTTGGCAACGCATCAGGAACGACCTGGGTTCAGTGAGTATTCCCGTGTCGGACAGATCCTTTGGCTGGCCCGCCAGGTATAATATAATTATAACACCATTAAATGCTCATTTTGTTACCTCATATTTTTTATATTTTGTATAGATTTGCCAGTCGTATCTAGACACGCTGCAAAAAGGCATGTCGTTTTCTTCAGATGACGACTTGAGTGCATTAGAATCGGTGTTTACCAAATTGAAAAGGAAAAAAGTTGGTATACATACGCTTAATCGCGAAAGAATAAAATATGGAGAATGTCATCATTTATTCCAAGGTTTAAAGAATGATAATCAAAGATTTTTTCAATATACCAGAATGACCCCGGATACGTTTAAATATATTTTGGACAAAGTTGAATATCGCTTAACAAGAAAATGGTGCAATCTACACAAACAGCCTATTTTCCCAGAAGAGAGGTTTGTTATAAATTAAGGTAAGCAGTTTTGTAATACTATATTTTTGATATCACTAATTTTTATTATTTATGAAGTATACGTTATATAACCATTATAATAATTTATTTGCTCGTGAGACACAAAATTACTGAAAAAGTAAATAAATAGGGAAACTGCCAGAGAAGGTATATGGCTGTACAAGAATGAATTGAGTGTTGAACATATAGAGTGTGTCTAAAGTATGGTTATAGTGCAGCTTGTGTCTTTTATTCCAAATAGGGGGTTTTCGCAAACACTGAAGTTGTAAGTGACTCTTTATCGATACTCATCTTCGACCAGCACTGACGAAACCAGGTATCAAACTAAATTTCTCTTACTATAAAGTCGTTCAAGCGGGCTTCCGACGCTGGTAAGCGGTCGAAAACTCAGTTGAGCAGGTTAGCCTGCATGCAATACCTGCACGCCTTCGCACGCCTTCGCACGCACACGAAAATGCCCCACTGTGTTTTGCGCACATATTCACTATTTTAAAAGAAAACAAATGCACAGGATGCTTGTCAGGCGCTCGTATTCGCTTGGAAGAAACAAACCCGTAGACGGAAGTGAGATTCAAAGTACGCTTGTGATTATTTGCAGCTTGCATGCAAGCAGCAAGCTATAATACCATAGACGGTGAGCTTTAGGTTACTAGCCCTTGCGATCAATTACACTATTTTATTTTACTATAATCCAAACATAATACTCGCATACTGTGAAGCGCCTTGTATACTATCATTTAGCATTAGCTACGCGCTTGATATCAAGCAGTCAAGTTAATACCGCAAATTATGCTTAACAGCTTTGGAATTCGTGTAAGACAAATGGCATCGTTAGAAGGATTCCAATAATGCCACATAATATATGTAAATGGCAAAAACAATCTTTGTTTGGATCTGACTGCGATATAGTTTCATGTCTTCAGTATATTATGGTTAGTGAGGTGTGGTAATAATATAGCAGGAAGAACAAATTCCTTATACAAATATATCATATACAGTTAGTAAGGTCAATATAAAAATGTGGTGTCTGGGGAGTGTACATCATTTTACTTATTTGCTGGAATCAGTATTAAAAGTGCTTTTATATTAAACTCTTTGACATAGAATCCAACCCAATTGGCATTTTTTGAAAAAAATATTGTCAATGATATCGATGTTGGATGCAAAAATTTTGGAAATATTTTTTTTCAATTATTTATAAACAACCAAAGCCAGATATTTTTCATTTTCTTTTTTTATTTATTTATTGGTGTTAAAATACGCTTACATGTTTACACAAGTTAGATTAAAGAGTCTAATGTCCAAAATTATTGACAAGTTATCACTATTATAATAAAATTATTTAAAATGCCGATTTAATTGTATAAAGAAAACAGACACACATTGATATGTTGCAGTATGTAAATAAAAAAATACTGAGCCAACAAGTCATGACTATTATCAATAAAATTTTATAAAAAACCGATACAAACCTATAAAAAACAAATAACTTTGGAACGAAATCACGTGACCATGAACGCGACACGATTGTGACGTCATATAACGTTAAAGCTATGAGTAGTACAAATCCCCCCTCGTAGGTTTTGCTATATTGACTTTAAAGCTCTTGGGTCACAAGAACTAAAGAAAACCATCTCTGCGTACCCCAGAAAATGCCCAAGTTTGAATACGAGTCAAAATGTCAGAGATAAGTGACATATATCAATTGACAGCTTGACGAAGCTCTTCTACTCTTGCTCAAAGATCGTGTGTATTAAGTGTTGAAAATAAAATTTGATTCAAAAAGGTATTAATTTCGATCGTAGAAAAAAATGTGTGTAAGATGTGCAAAAACTATATCAATGAATGTGTTGGTGAAAAGAATATAAATGGGCTGTCAAGCCCTGGGCTCAAACACGGGCGCTGCCGAAAAGGTTGTTTCATTAGGTGACTAATTACTGGAATTTGTGATCTAATTCCAAATTTTCAAAGAGATATTTATTTCACACGTAGACTTCGTCTCGAGATGCAAACTTCATTCATTGTCCATCGTGTGCCGAACAGTTATCTTTTTTGAAGGTTATCTGGGAATATAGAAAAAAATAATTAAACTTTCGAATAATTATTGCTACAAAAGAGGAAAAGAAATGATTTTCTCCTAAAACTTATATGTACATGATCTTTCTACCTGCCACAAAAAATATGTTTTTTATTCAAAGCCCCAATTGGGAATTTTCAATTTTCTTGGGTTGCAATGTCCTTCTCTTAACCTATTTTGAGTATTTTAATTGAATATTGGGATTTTTATGCTTCGTAGAGATAATACTGTTCGTCAGAATTAGGTAGCCACTTTTTTATTTTCTGGTGAAAGGTGCATAAGATGTCAAGTACAATACGGACATAGCAGAAGAACGTTAGACGTAATTAGTAATAATCTAGAGTAGAAGGCGCTTAGGAAACTTAAAACTAAAAACAAAATAGAACCACAAAGGGCTCATGTCCTTACTTGAGTATTTTTTTGAGAATAAATAAGAGTCTTCGATTAACATTCTCTCATACTTGGTTTTTGGTTCTAAATATTCCCAATATCTCTTAATATGATCAAAGTAGAGTACCTACTTCTTATTAACTGCAATATCTTTCGTGCAGCCGTGTCAAATCATTTTCAAGAAATGCTTATACATAAACCGTAGCGAAACTTTGAAACACCGGTACTTCATTTATTATTGCAATGGCCTGAGTACACTATTCCTAGCAAGCTTGGATCTGACTGTTATAGTTGTTCTTCTTCAGCATATTATGATTATTATGAAAGGTGTGTGATGATAGTTATAGTAATAAGTAAAACCCATCCCTTATTACAACATGTGTATGCTGTAAAGTGGCTTATTATTATTATTGGCCTAAGTCGTGTGACAAGTATTGACTTTCTTAATTGTACTCCTAGTAACAGGAGCCTTCAAAAGCGGCTTCTCAGCAACTCTGTAGAAGTTGCTCTCTGGCTCAGACCCCTGGGCATTTTTAATCCCATTCGGGATGGTATCCGATTTTATCCGACCGCTTAATGCCGTATGCACATATATCACAAAACAGTCAATTATTTACAGAAGCGTAAAAAATACTCAACTTTATTTAACTTGTTTGTTTAAACGAAAATTGTGTAAAGTGTCAGATAGGTATCTGCCAGATAGCGTTGCTAGATACAACTGTCAGATAATATTTACGTGACTTCGTGAGTTTAGCCTTCAATTGTTTAAACAATTTATCTAACAGTTGCTGTTATCTTGCAGATAAATATTTAACTGGACATTGAGAAACCGGTCCTAGGTATCCACAAAACTAAATAACATAACCTAAATCGTTTTGAAATTATCGCAGATTAAAAATCAATTAGAATATCCACTACATCTGAACATACCTTATTTACATCGATTATAACCAGCAATTGTCAGATTGGGGTCCTTATGTAGAGATAATTGCCGGTATCACGTTTTACCAGACTATCCTGTTTTGGCTAACACTCCCCTAATTTTTTAAAAGTTGCTAGGTAATCAGGCAAAACAAGCAACCCACGTTGTAAAATATCGTGTGCCCGTAGATTTTCACTCATGTATAAATAAGAGGTTGCAAATCATCCAGAACGGAGTAGGTCTAAAATTAAGCATGACACCTTTAGCGAACACACTATGGATCAGTCATGAATGAACCTACGCTAAAGCTGAAACAGTAGATTTTGTACTGTAGATCGACAATAATGAACGCACGCGTGTGCAAATTAAAATCCAGTGAAATGTGGCAGCTGCATCTCTTCTTTTAGTACGAGGAATGACGTCGGTATTCACGCGTGCACGGAAATCTTCTACAGTTTTAGTTTTAGCGTAAGTACGTTCATGATCGATCTACAGTGTGTTCACCCTAATCATAGTCAACCGAACGAAAGAGTTTTTTCTGGACCCTTTCGAGGTCTAAGCGAGCCAGAAACCTTTTGACGATGTCCCAGTGATACATTGATAGGCCTCGTCTATATGATTTCGAGGATATGTACCAAGCTTTTCGAAATTATGAGCAACATCCTACGGCATCCACCTACTACAAATCGCTTCAGTACGATATTCTTCAGTGAAAGGTGTGACTCACTGTGCAGACAACTGGTCTGTATCCGTACAATTACAAGCTAGTACACATTTTGAAGGAAGACGGTCTTGTCAGAAGAAAGGACTTTTGTTGAGTTAACCTTCATGAAGATGCAACTTTTTTAAGTAGGATTCTTTGGACAGATGAGTTCACACATAGCTGAGAATCTACGGACACAAGATACCCTATCCTGCTTTATATGACCTTTTGTTGCAAATGAGTATAGTCTACTCCTAAGATATCTTCCACTTGTCATATCACCCCAGGGGCAGTCTCAGGGATGGATTTGGGGGGGAGGCCGAGGGCATGGTGAAGAAGCAGTAGGGCAATATAGACCAGTGCCGTAGCCTTCAAAAATACTAAGAAGTGAAAAAAATATACAGTAGGATGAAACTCATTAGAAAAGGAGGGGAATGTAATAAGAATAAAAGGAAAAATAAATTACGGTCGATTCGAGATCGGGAAGTGGGAGGGGGTGAGTTTTTAAGGGTAGAAAATGGTTTATCTTGATTTCTGGCAAAACTACAAGTCCTATGGGAAAAAGTTGAATGACAAAGATGTAGGTAATAAAAAGATCTACAACTTTTGTCTTCTAAATTTTTTCACATAACCTCAAAATTTTGGTAAAAAATTCAAAAACCAAGTTTTTGGCCTTTTATTTTTATCTTTTTCAAAAAAAATATTTTTTTTTACGAAATTTGGTAAAAACTTACCTTATTATTTCCCAAATACACTGTAATTTATTTGATTTAAAATATTAATTTTTTCGCCTTATTTGACCTTTAGATCAAAAATGCACCCCAATTTTCAATCGAAAATTCTCGCGTCAAAATATCAGCTTTTTTCAAAAAGTTTGGGAGCTTTTCGTTCGCTGAAATCTCTATTTTCTGATGGTGTAAAAAAAATGTACATCACTATAGAAAATCTTCTCAGAAAATGCAAAAAACTGAAAAAAAACTCAATTTCGAAAATTCTTTTTTAGTCACTATGTACAATTTTGAGCTATTTATTAAAATTTACACTTATTTACTTAAAAAGCGTGGGATTTCATGTTACATTGATAAACGGAAAAATTGCAAATTGGAATATCCTACTATAATTAACAAACAAATAAGTTAATATTTAATAAGACATCTACAATATTTTGAAAAAGTTGTAGAATCTTCTTTAAATAATATTTGTAGATGCCTATTTCTATTCTATTTTTTCACGTCTAATAGTTTCAAACATGAATTCTCCAAAAATATTGTTGCATTTCTGCATTGTTTTTCTGGTTGCGATACAACATCTGGATTTGCCGGAAAAGGAAAGAAAAGTGTCGTTAATTCATTATTAGACGCGAAAAATTTGTCAAATTTGGCCGATGTTTTTTATAAGAAAGATGCAAGTAAAGAATATATAAAAAAATGGATTACAATTAATCAAGTCTATTTATAAATATAAAAAAGAAAAAATAACACTGAATCAACTAAGGTTTCAAAAATATCAACTGGCAAAAATTAAATCATCCTTCATTTTGGCAAACCTCCCACCGACAGAAGGAGCAGCAGAACAACATTGTTACAGAGCATATTATCAGCTTCAAGCTTGGTTGGGTAACGAATTGACAGCAACAGATTGGGGTTGGAAGCAACATCAACGTGTCATTATGCTCAAATTTACAGAAAAAGATTTAATTCCGGAAGTGTTTCTCAAAACTATCTGCTGCAGCTATGAAACTGGATGTAACAGTTTAAAATGTGGCTGCCGAAAACATGGTTTAAAATGTACAAATTTATGCACTAATTGCCATGGTTCTGAAAATTGCTCCAATATGGAAGAAGAAATCTACGAAAGAATAAATGATTCAGATAAAATTGTGGATGAAAAACCAATGCACACTGGAAATAACATTGGAGACGAAGATGATTGTCTTGAAGATTTCGACGATCAACTAGAGATAGAAAGGTTTATCGAATCTAACGATAAAGAAATGCCTTCAAAGAGACAAAAACTAACGAATAACTAATGGGAATTTCAGATAAGAAATTTATGAATGACAAGATTAACGTTTTCGAAAAAAAATTAATGAATAGCGTAATAAGATTTAAGTATCTAAATTCAATAATACGATTTACATGTATGTTTATATTTTTTGAAATTTTTTATGCCATGAATGTAATTCGAATTTAATTAATAAACCTTTCACCTAAAAAAAATTGCAGCAATCACATTTTTTTGATGAAATTGTACATAGTGAGTAAAATAAAATACGAATTTGAGTTTTTTTCAGATTTTTGCATTTTCTGAGAAGATTTTCCATAGTAATGTATATTTTTTTTACACCATCAGAAAATAGAGATTCCAACAAATAAAAGGCTCCCAAACTTTTTGAAAAAAAACTGATGTTTTGACGCGAGAATTTTCGATTGAAAATTGGAGTGCATTTTTGAGTTAAAATAAGGCGAAAAAATGAATATTTTTAAACAAATAAATTACATTGTATCTGGGACATAATAAGGTAAGTTTTCACCAAATTTCGTAGAACTTTTTTTTGTTTGAAAAAGATAAAAATAAAAAACAAAAAACTTGGTTCTTTGAATTTTTTACCAAAATTTTGAGGTTATGTGAAAAAATTGGAAATAGAAAAGTTGTATACCTTTTTATTACCTACAACTTTGCCATTTAACTTTTTTCCATAGGACTTGCAGTTTTGCCAGAAATCAAGATAAACCATTTTCCACCCTTAAAAACTCACCCCCTCCCACTTCCCGATCTCGAATTTATTTTTCCTTTCATTCTTATCATATTCCCCTCTCTTTCTAATGGGTTTCATCCTACTGTAATTTTTTTTGGTTTCAAAAATTATCGACCCTGGTCTAATAATAAAGATTTTGAGCCATATTTCGAGCAACGGCGAAACTGACTATATCGTCACATTAATACGTCTCAATTCTTTGTAAATAGAATTTTGTGTAAGTTTGGCTAGCTATTTGAGTACTGAAGCGTTTAATTGGTCATTGTATGCAATATCAGAACATGCATTTATTTTTACGGGAAGGGCCATGGCCCCCATGGCCCCCTCCCTGGATCCGCCACTGGATCACCCTGTATAACAAGATTGGTGCTGTAACTTCATTGAAAAAAATTAAGACGTAAAAGCTTTGTGATCTTTGTCATTAATGAACTTTCGCTCAAGCGGGTTTTGATTTAACGTCTGATGTTTTTTAGAAATCAATTATTATTTATACGTCAGTGTTTTTCGGACTCATCGAAGAAATGAAGGTGGAGCAAAAATATTTGATGAAATTTTGTATTCCACTGGGTAAAACGTCTACCACCTGAATCTTATGAATGACCAAAAGTGCATGTCCAGATAATAGCTTATCAAAATGTGTGGCATAAGAAGTTTTAAGACGGCTATGGATCAGTTGAAGATCAACCTGATAAAATCGCAGATTAACGTTGCGCTGAAACTCTGAACAAGAAAGTAACGTTAACGAATGGAAGTTATCATTAGTGGAATATAAAATTCAGTAAATTAGTTTAGTATCTTGAACACGCAAATCTACGTATAAAGAATAATGAACGATTGGTCTAAATGGTGAACGTGAATGTAATATAATTCATATTAGTCTTACGAACAATTATTGAATATTTCTCGTACCGCATCTTTTAGTCTACTGGCACACTGGCAGATGTATATACAGCTATGATTCTTATAAACTTTGATGACATCAATCAATGCTTTCAGCCGCGGAAGCATTTGTCTCGAGGGCTGCTATACTTAGCTAACCCCACAATATATTAAACTATAATTAACAAAAAAAATGTCATTGCCATTGACTCATTCTGCTACCAACATGCATTAAGCTTTTTGTGCTTGACAATTATCATAGCCATAGTTGAACATTTGCATCTTCAATTTTTGTGCAGCTTCTTTTGTAAATATACAGCCCCCGTAACAGTACTGGTATTGCTGTAATCAGATGAGAGACAAAAAATGTATACCACGTACAAAGCTCTTCGCAGCACTTTTAAGCGACATCTATGTCACATCCTGAGTAGTAAACTGTGCGGGTAGCTTATCCAGTTCAGCTTACAGTATCCATGCTGACCGTATCGAGCAGGGTCTGTATTTCGCCTAACGAACCATCACAGTTTACAATGCAGCTTTCTACATGTCCTCCATCAAGGTCGATACGTGTCTTCAATTGATCAGGAATAGATGGCGGCAATGTATATTAAGCTTTTTATATGAAACAGCAGTGTATTTGTTGCAATTATAGGTAATATATTTACAGTAAGGTATGGAGTTTAGATGAGATATATGTATAGACTTGAAGTTTTAATTTTTACATAAGTTTTTATGTCATAGTACGGATGCAGCATTATATGTGTTAATGGTAACTAAATTGATATAAAAATTGAATGTTTGATATCTTTTAGACCAATTTGCTTCATAATGCTTGAACCACCATCACAATGAGGTGTACGGTGTTATGCCACATGGATGAACAACATTGCTTCACAAGCAGGCATAAGCTTATATCAAAATATAAAAATTTTAATATGCACAGTATACGGGTGTTTGTCGGGTCTTACAAAATCTTGATAGGAAAGAAAATATACCGCACCAAAATTCCAGGGGCAGGTTAAGACTAGCAAATTTATGAAATGTCTGAAAATGTACCACCTCTGACAACAAAAAAGAGAGCAGGAATGTGCCATTACGTCGGCAGACCTATATCTTCCAGGAGTTTCATTAATTTGATATCTAAGCGGGCAATCGCGTAATATTTTTATATCCGCAACGGCAAAAGCTATACAATACATCATGTTGCTTACTTTAGAAGCCCACTAAACATTCTAAATAACTTTCTTAATCATCTATATTCTTGAGAAATGGAATTAGATTCAGATTGCGTTAACATTAGAAAGATAACTATGGAATGTAGTAAGGTCAAGTTTAACTTATCATAAACTCCGACACTTCCACCAAATTTTTAAATTAAGAGATATCAACGAGCGATTAGACAGGAAACCTAAATCTTTTGAAAATAATTATTAAGTTGAAAAAAATACTCGGAAAAATACTTTACTAATTTCTACTGTGCTATACATTTGACAACCTTTGGCACTTCTTTTCGCTTAGTTTCAGAGTGATATCCTTGATGTTGTGTCAAAGCTCGATTTATGTAAAAGTTCAGTTGTAAGCGATACCCTGATGGTGGTAAAATTGGGCTGGTGGGTAGGAAAATGTCTAAAACTGTATGTTCTAGAAATAGTTTCTATTCATCAATATCCTGTACCTTTGAAAGTAACATAAGACGGTTTATCCAGGTCGATTTCTTGTGAGAAGTTGAAAGTTGGGTTTACTGGGTCCACTAATGTGACACCAGTGTCTTAGTTACTGAATAAAATTACCAACGTTCCTTCCCAATTACAAGCATTTTTAGTGACATTTGTAGAATATTCGTGCTGCTTATAAATGCAAAGTGATGAAAAATCTCGTATAACCAGATGCAAAAATCTTCACTGCCCCCAGGCATAGCATCTTGCAATGGGCTGCGTAATTCCCTATAAATGAAGATTAATAACGGAACGGTGATTTCATAATTGCGCCACTACAAGAATTCTTCATTACTATTTATTCTACAAATACTTTTATTACTCATTTAATAATAGCCTGTAAATGTTAGCGCAAACGGTATTCAACTTTTCGACAATTTTGTAATAAAGCGATGAGCAGAGATTATGTAAGTGCAGCGTATAATTGTCGGTATTATTTGTAGAAAGTAGATTAATGCTATTGCATTTGACATTTATAATATTTGTCGATTTTAGCCCTCTTCCTACCATATAATGTTGTTTGGGCTGAATATTTATTTGCCTAAGAACAAGAGAATTAGCAACTTTTACTTCCCACACCAATAGGTGAGGGGAGTATTGTGATCGCGAAAATTTTCGATTTTGAGATAATTTTTGGTTGTTTCATGATGTCTACATAACGAAAATCCACGTCACTCATTTCCGTCGGTCTGTCTGTCGGTCTGTCTGTCGGTCTGTCTATCGGTCTGTCTGTCGGTCTGTCTGTCGGTCTGTCTGTCGGTCTGTCTGTCGGTCTGTCTGTCGGTCTGTCTGTCGGTCTGTCTGTCGGTCTGTCGATCTGTCGGTCTGTCGGTCTGTCGGTATGTCGGTCTGTCTGTCTGTCTGTCTGTCTGTCGCGTTCTTCTACCCTCGTAATCTGAGTAACCGCTGCATGGATTTTGATGAAATTTGGGCGATATGCTGTGGGGTCGTAGTAGGTAATGCTGCTATAATTGTAATATAATTGGAAATCGGTACATTGGCGGCGGCGTAATTAGCAAAAAACGAAAAATTTCAAATATTCCCCAAACTTCGTTTTTAGGCGTTTTAGGTGTTCCTGATCATTTTCTACTTTTTTTGGGTGGAGGTGGAAATTGGGGTGTTTGGGGTTTGGGAGGTTGTAAAATTGCAAAATTTGTTGTATTCATAATAGACTACCCACTGACCTGTGAAGGAAGACCTAGCGACGTAAATAACTTTTTTAGGTCTATCCGAACATTGCCTTATGCCTATTACAGAAACTAAAGGACCTTTTTCCGACACACTACATACGAGTATTGCTTTAGATCGTTCTATATTATGTAACGAAGAAACTGTTCAATTGGTTTTAATGAAAATTGGACACAGTATTACTACCGTGTCGAGGATGGAAAATGCGTATGGCTTTTATAAATCGTGCCAGTAGCGGCGCAGGAATAATAAAAAACTAAAAATATAAAAAGAGCTCAAACTTCGTTTTCAAGTGTTTTAGAAGTTCCTGATCATTTTCTGAGTTTTTTTGGGTGGGGGTGAAATTGGGGTGGTTGGGGGGTGGGAGGTTGAAAAACTGAAAAATTTGCTGTATTCATAATAGGTTGTCCACTGACCTGTAAAGGAAGATCTAGCGACATATAAATCACCTTTTTAGATCCATCGGAACAGTGCCTTGCCTATTACAGAAGCCAAAGGACTTAGAATTTTTTCTGGTGTAAACATACGAGTATTGCTTTACATCGTTTTATATTATGTGACGAAGAAACTGTTGAATTGATTTTAATGAAATTTTGACACAGTATTACTACCGTGGCGAGGATAAAAAATGCGTCTGGTTTTTATAAATCGTGGCATAAACAGCAAAAAAAACTAAGAATATAAAAACAGCTCAAACATCGTTTTTAAGTGTTTTAGAGTCATTTACTGAGTTTTTTTGGGTGGGGGTGAAATTCGGGTGGTTGGGGGGTGGGGGGGTTGAAAAGCTGAAAAATTTGCTGTATTAATAATAGGCTGTCCGCTGACCTGTGAAGGAAGACCCAGCGACATAAATCACCTTTTTAGGTCCATCCGAACATTGCCTAGCCTATTACGGAAACTAAGGGACTTAGAATTTTCTGTATACATACGAGAATTTATTGCGGTTTAAATCGTTTTGTATTTTGTAACGTGACGTGGACACTGTAAAACTGAAGGTTTGTATTATTGATAATAGGCTGTTCATTGACCTGTGCAGGAAAGACCTAGCGGCATATGACAATTTGGGGGGGGGGGGGGTACTGGCGATGATTTTGTTGCAAGGGGATCTTAGACTAAAGCTTCATGCTATGGGTAAATAACAAACTGGTATCACCGTAATGTGTGGGAAGTACTGAGTCAATCAACTTGACTTCATTTTTTTAACTAAAAGCACTAAAAGTCCTGTTCGCTTAAAATTCGAAAATTGTTGCTACTCTTGATGTATTAAAGTCTTGCATTGTCATGCCTCAAACTAACCAGCATACTTAGACGAGAGATCGGTTGTACCCGGGGTTTAACCCCCACGATGGTAAGCTGGTTGTACACTACGGTAGTCAGACCCACGGGGGATTACTGGCAGCTCAACGACTTGACAATAAAGGATTCATAGCCTTTACGAAGAATTGAGGAGACTTTGGATGGAGTTGGGAATTCTTCATGGTTCTCCACCTTGGTGGTACAAATAGCTGTCACCAATTGGATGTCTAATGAGTAGCAGCGCTGGGACAGAAAAGTGGAAATGTTCAATCTAAGATAATTCTGACGAGACCCTTATATTAAAAGCTTTTACTTAACTTGCAATGTATGTACGCTTGTTCGGGTGGAATCTTGCAACTCAATTTTGAAGCGGATATCTTAAACCGATTGGGCTGAAATTTTGTATACACGTTTAGTTTGGATGACAATGCACGATAAACTATGTGACGTTGTCCTAAATCCAACAGTGGAATAGTTATTTAATGCATTTCTACAACATGGGTATCCATATTGATATGAGAACACCCATAGTAGATGCTAAGGGGAATGACAATCTAATGAGAGGAATTTCATCTCTGACAATAGACACAATAGATCCACTGATGTCATTTTTAGTCAAACGATGAATTTTGTTGTGAGAGTTTGGGGAAAATACTACTCAAAGCCGGCAAGTTGTTTTATCACTGCATGAACCTGACGACCTGAGAGAAGAGAGTATTTGCATTTGGCACTCAGCTAGAGGCTTGCGGTGTAAGCAAGAAGCTGGCAGCAGTCACAGGAGATTCTGGATCGAATTGTACGAGTTCCTTTATTTATACAACCTACGCAGTGGTCGTCACCAGGTTGTATCGACGACGGTGACGACATTGACATGGGGTTAGGGGTAGCTAACGAACCGCTGGTGCATCAAGCAACCACGAAGGGTAGACTGGACAGCCGAGCCGGTGTGTATGACTGTGACAGCGACGTAAGTGGTAAAAAAGATCCGCGATAACGATTTTTCAATAATAAGTTGTAAAGGAACATTTGGGGTGCTGGACTGACTTTGGGAAAGTAATAGGAATAAACTCGTGTTGTTAGTGGCAGGCACGTATCCAGGATTTGGTTTTGGGGAGGTCCAGATTATGTGTGTCAGTTTTTTGACCTTTGGGGAGGGTCCAGATTAGAGTTTCCACCTTATATTTGCTATCGTCCGGGGGGAGGGGGTGCAATCATTTGTGAATACCATTTTTTATATGACATTATATAACGTTTCGGGGGGGGGGTCCGGACGCCTTGGACCACCCCTCTAAATACGTGCTTGGTTAGTGGACTCTTATCACCAACACAGTTTTAAGGTTATGTTTAGAGTAGGTCTTTATGCTTAGCTTAGTTTAAGGCTTTCATGATGTCTAATAAAAGGAAATCTACGAAAATGAGTGGATACCAGGATAAGGCAAATAGTTGGATTTATAACTGGCTATTGGACGTTTGGTGTATAGCTGCAAGCGTTGGGGATCAATATGGTAAATCTTTTATGCAAGAAGTGCGGTAAGGTAGAGGAAACGGGACGTCATCTATCTTTGGCTGTCCTACTTTAAGTGAAAGCAGAAACTCCTATCTAAATGTAGGCCAACGAGGAAGACAGGAGTGCATAGTCCAATGCATTCCAAGGTTCGTAAGGAAACTTGGGATGCCACTCTGGCTATAATCCCTTTGACCGAAGCCCTAAGGCTGAGCTGGAATCACTAGGGTAATTGAACTGAACACTAATTCCCTCACTACTAAAAAAACGAATATGATAGTTTTATTAATTAAACCATACACTTAGACACAAATTAAATGAAAATCTATTAGCAGATAGAGGTCTATACCTTTGCTTGCACTATACTGTTGCTCAAATCATCCTACTACTAGAACCAAGGTCAGGTTGTATTTTCTGAAAGAACGTGTCACAGGCAGCGATATTCGAGCCTTCCCCGATGACAGTCAGGGTCCTTTTCCTTTGATGTACCCTATATTCAGAACGTTTCATATAAAGTAGATCTGGTGAATATAAGTAACAACTGTAAAAGAGAGACACTACTTAAAAGTAATTACATCGAAGTCAAAGGCTATGGTGTGCCGACATGAAGACATTATAAGGAGTTTCTCGAACTCCAGATGAAGTTAATGTAGCTGTCATGTAGCCACATAATGTGAGAAATCTTAGGTATTATTAATGCTACAATACCATAAACAAATTTTCTCAGGTAAGTGTTGACTTAGGAACGCTATACAAACATACATTTTATCTCGTTCATTCATTCAGTCATTTATTTGCAAGAAAATTGCAATTAATGCCACTACCAGAAGGCTGACGATTGTGGTGGGGTATACGTGTACATTACGTAATTATAGTATCTGACAAAAATGTTTATAGCTTCATCTTATAAACCAAGTGATGATTCTAATCCCCACTCACTCGCTTTTTCATATCAGAACTGCTGACAGCTTTTGCTTGTTTTTTTCTATTCTATTATATTGGAATTTTGCACTGTGTTTCACTTGAGTCAAACAAAGACGGGTATCTGAAAACGAGCAAGCAAGCAAATTTTTCTTTCTAATTATAGTGAATTTATTAAGTTCTGATGTGATTGATACAAATAATATTCTTCTTTTACTGTGACGTAGCGAAATAGCATAAATAACTATGGGCTGTAAAAATGCGACTAATGAGACTATAAAGCATAGGGCAAGTTTTAGAAATTACATTAATATGGATATCTATAGAGTCATTGTGAAGCCTTCAAATATCTCGCCAAATAAATAATAATTAATTGAAATAATGATACACACTATGTATCTTAGGCCGTTGTTTTTACTCTGTACCGACCTAAGATAAAATAAGCGCTATCCAACTTCATAGAAGTATTACAGCATAACGCAGAAATCTGTCCGACTAATTCTTATATAATATATTATGCAAATGCACTCCATTTTGGTCAAGATTTTTTATACATTTATGTATATTATAATTTACTGCATGGCAGTGTGACGAAGCAATATTTTCTATATGGATGGACCACCATCATGCAGTGGATATTACATTTCCAGCGTTGTAGCATTACGATAACATCAATTTTTGGTGGATGTATGTTGTAAATGGAAGCATAATAAATATTCCAGATGTCTTATTATTATTCATAATACAGTAGATTAAGAAAAAAATGACCATCGAATGAGATCTGCTACAGTAGTCCTAGAACTTAGAAGTATCAATCAAGGGCCGGTTGTACAAATACGAGTTTAGCACGAGCTTTGTTAAGCCTAAGCTTAAAGACGGCACCCGTTGTACAATCGTCGGCTTAGCTAAACCTGGTTGATGATGAAATTCACTACAGCTGGCATCAATGAAGCAATACTGACATCATCCGAAAAATTACGTTTTTTGGTTAGGTACTTATGACAGTTTGTGTCAAATTTCGGCAACGACCGTTTCTGTCTCTGTTATTTCATTTCCTCTCTTTGTTAAATTAGACACAAATCTTTTAAAAATTATGACCTAATAAAGTGACAAGTAATTTGAAGGTTCCTCCTTGTCATATCATCTCACTTGTATCAGGTTAGGTTTAAACCTCAGCTAAGCTCGCGTTATGCTTCGGCTTACGTAAACTCGTGCTAAGCTTGGAGTGGAGGGCTAAGCTAGCATTGTACAACGGACGATTTGCAACTGACGTGGTTTAACGTCGGCTTACCTTAAGCCGAAGCTTAAGCTTGCATTGTACAACCGGCCCTAAGTGTCTGATTGCTCCCAAATGAACGAGCGCTAAGAGCATAAACATTAAGAGCCAGTTGTACAATGCAAGCTTCGGCTTAAGGTAAGCCGACGTTAAACCACCTCAGTTCCAATCGTCCGTTGTACAATGCTGGCTTAGCCCCCCACTCCAAGCTTAACACGAGCTTACGTAAGCCGAAGCTTAACGCGAGCTTAGCTGAGGTTTAAACCTAACCTGATACAAGTGACATGATATGTCAGGAAGAAACCTTCAAATTGCTTGTCACTTTATTTACTTTATTCACATATTTTTTGAAAGATTTGTGTCTAATTTAACAGAGAGAGCGAATGAAAGAACAGAGACAGAAACGGTCGATGCCAAAATATGACACAATCTGTCATAAGTGCCTAACCAAAAAGGTAATTTTGCTGATAATTGTGTCAGTACGTGTTGCCTCATTGATGCCAACTGTAGTGAATTTCATTATCAACCAGGTTTAACTAAGCCGACGATTGTACAACGGATGTCGATTTTAAGCATGGGCTTAGCTAAGCTTAGGCTTAACAAAGCTCGTGTTAAACCCGCATTTGTAAAACCGGCCCTAAGTTGGGCTGATCATATAGAGGATTTGAGAATTTATTGGTAATCATGTTTCCACATTAAAAAAAGTAGTGAAACAAGACCGGTAAAAATTTCGTTAGAAAAAAATATATTTCAATTTTCGAAAGTGCCCAATGACACTAAATTTTTGCAATGTACATGTAACTAAAAGATTAATTACTTGAAAGCAAACAAATTTTCTTCAATAGCTATTTCCCTATACTTGCAATGTGAACTGCCATTGACGTTCTCCTAAATTCTGTTTACACTTATTTTTCCAAAATACGAGTAGATTGAAAAAATATTATTCAAATGAAATGAAATTGATATTAATTTATTAAAAATTGATTTCCAAAGTTTTACAAAATGCAAAATGAAGGTATCCAAAATAACATTATTTATTCATGGAAACAAGAAACAATAGTAGTTTCTGTTGTTTTCTGTTGTTTGCCGTTCCATTCGGTTGTTTTCTGTTATTTAAGAATATTTATTTAAACATATTTTTCAATGTAACCGTTGCTTTATGCTGTGTTCTGTTGTATTAGGTTGTTTGCGTTAGTTTGTTGTCTGTTGCTTTCGATTGCTTTATATTCTTGTCCGTTATTTTCAGCTGTTTTCGGTTGTTTTCTGTTGGATTCTGTTGTTCGTGGCTGTTTTTGATCTTTTATGTTGTGCTGCTGGTTTTCAAAGTTGTAAATTCATATTTTTGACAGTCCCGAAAATCGGCCCACCCTAATAAATATATAGGTTCGTAGGTGAACTTTCAAGAACCTTGTCTGATATGAAAGCTGAGAAGTAGTGATGAAGTTAGGCATGCAACAAATAGGGATGAAGAGCCGAATACAAACAGGTTGCTATTTGCTTCGGTTTACTAAAAATTGCGTGATTATCTTATAGTCACAGCCGTCTAAGATTTATAATAGCTGCGATCTGCGATATTAGATTTTTTTCTGACATCTACTTATACCCAAAATTGTAATTTGCACTTAAACGGTTTGCTTAAAGTCCCAATAATATACAGGGTGTTCCATTTAAAGTAAACTGAACTTTGATATGTCACGCTTTTATTAGACACCCTATATAAAGTCATTATTTTTAGAATGTAGACACCCTATATAAAGTCATTACTTTTAGAAAGTAGTCCAACTCCACCTACATGTACCCGCAAAGTTGATTTTTCAAAAAGTGGTATCTTTTGGTCACAAGAGTCCGAGGCGTTGAGTTTGACTCACCCTGTATAGACATCAACGTACCCAATGCACACATAACGTCTGTTTTTTAGGCTTAGATGACATTAATAAAAATTAGCTAAGTATATTCTTCCTGCTATCTGACAAATAAAATACAGTTGATTAGCCTTTATAGTGCCCCTGCTTGTTAAGGGTTAACCAAAAAAATTTGACTCATTATGTTCAACAATGGTTGGTCCATTTGTTCTATTCCCATCCTTGAAATGATAAAAACACACAAGAGGACAAGAGGAATCTCTACTATTTCTCTTCAAAAAAAAAACTATTTTGTTATTAAATCGTTTCATTGAACCATTCAACAAAAGTTGATTACATACCGAAGTAACGAAATCCACTTTTAACTTTCCTGACAAAGGAGTAAGTTATTATAATAGGCCCATGTTCGCAAATTTTACCATACTCAACGTGCAAGATGTCGTTTCCAAGATAAAGTCACCTCCTGACTTATTTTCTGAAAAGAAAATGCTATGTTATATAAATATTTTTCCGAGTGACCCCTACCACGCTCCACCATTAAATCATAAATTTGCGCCAAAGGTGGACCAAAAGAACAAGAACCTCTTTATGACAATAGAGTTTGAAAAAATATGGATCATTTTTGTGATAGTTATTGCGGTTTTAAAGTTAAAAAATTTGCTACTCTTCATGTGCGAGTATATTCATTCCGCCATTTTGAAAATTTTGCAGCATGCGCGGTAGCGCTTTCGATATAAGAAAGCCTTCTCTTTATTGCGGTTGCATTAGAATTTCACGCTATGACATTGCTTTTTGAGTTACCTCCACCACCACCCCTTTTTTTATCATCGCAGCGCAGATTTTCGTTTCTAGTTTCTCCTTTTCATAGTGACCAAGTTTAAAAATAGGAAAAGTTTGGTTTTTTGATATCCGTCTGTGTGTGTCTGTATTGCTTACTAATTTCGCCAACTTGAATTAAAAAAGGTACTTTGGAGTTGAAAAGGTTTTGGTGCCGATCAGACAATGAGGGTGGGGGAGTACGCAAAAAAAATGTAACACAAAATATAAATTTGATAGTTGCGTTGAGGGTGCGGGGTGCACAAAAAAAAAATGTTATACAATATATAAATTTGATAGCACCAGTTGAATATGTCTTTATACGTCTGAAACTATACCGGGTGTCCCAGAATTTCCTTGACACGTGATATTTTCGTAACGAAAAACGGTTCAAGCAAGAACTGAGTGGTAATTTTGAAGGTACTATAGGGTCTATCATACCATGCATTCAAAACGTTTTTTTTTTGTACGTCAATCCCTAAAGCTCACCCCCAACTTTTTTTTCCAAACAGCACCCCATAGGTTTTCCTACATAAATGATATCCCCATTTTATTTAAAATCTTGCGGTACCTTTAATTTTATATGCAAACTTATTTTTTCCGTAAAATCATAAGCATAAGACAAATGAAATGATAATTTGTTTGACGCCTGATATTATTGTAACAAAAACGGATAAAAAAGAAAAGTAAGTGGGTTTTTCAAGGATAGTGAATGACCTATCATTCCTTGCTTATGAACCATTTTTTCTTACTTAAACCCCTGGAATCCACCCCTAGCTTGTTCTTTCAAATTTCAATCCACAATTTTGCCTGGAAAAATAAATTCTTTACTTGAATTTAATTATCGTAGTGCCTTACCTTTTATGCCCCTACTGCAATTTATCGTTATTTTTTTTCGCTTAGTCCATGAAATCGTAAACATAAATTAATTAGAACACGTGTGGAAATTATTTTTTTTATTCTCATCAAGCGCAAAAATGTGAAAAAGGTTTATGGCTACATCGGGCCGCGCCAACCTCGTGTGCATGGTGTGCCCCGCACACGGGCGCCGAAATTCCCACATAGCACTGGATGATATGAGAATATTCTGTTCACTTTCACTACAGATATTATGAATATTCTGAGAAAAGTCCATGGATAATTAGAATATTTACAGAATATTCTGTAAACGTTCGAAATGGGAAAAACACGCTATATTCTCAGAATATTCCGCCGAATATTCCGCACGGATATTACGAGAACAATCATGGTAGAATGTTTTTGAATATCCTAGGAACATTGTGTCTAAATTACCTCATATACGAAACATGTTTAGAGAATTATGGATACTGTTCCAAAAATAATGGCACCTACTAGTGGCAGATGGTCACAAAAGTTAAGTGGTAAAATAAACTGTAAAAATCTAAACTTGTATTTAACCTCAAAATTCTACTCACATTATATAATGAACTGTAATGAACCATATACCATAGTAGGTGACCATAATTTGGAACACTGTCACACACTTTACAACAACCAGCGACTTTATTGTACAAAATTGAGTATAAATGCAGGCCTCAGGAATAAAAACTCGTGAATTCGTGAATTGCTAAAAGCTAAAATTCCCACATCACATGTTGAAGCACAGAATGACAGAACACTTGAAGCGAAGAATAGAGTGACAACATTGACAACTGACGACACCATAGTCACCATACTTCAGCATAAGAATCATAATATGCTGTCACTTTATCGTCGGTGGATGCATGTTTTGTGGTGGATGCCGTATCTGTATTGCTAGCAATGGCTAATGACTAATAAACTTTTGAAAATTGCACATAATACTTATTAGGTATATTTAGGATGAACGCAAAACGAATGGTTTTTTTTAATTCACTGAGAAACGTGCAAATATAAATTAATAATACCTCATATTGAATATTTGCCTACATACAGATATTTCTATTACAAATATTACAAAATGTTCGTCAGAAAATAGCTACACCTCGTTTTTAAATAATATTCTATGAAGAATATTACTGGTATATTCTGGAATAATTCAGACATTAAACGAATAATCACTGGTTATCCTAAGGGGATAAAATAATGATATTCTATAAAGAATATTACTTTAATAATCCAGAATAATAAAGAGAAACAACGAATATTCTATGATTCTACTGAATATTCATGGAACATATAGGAGATTTAAAGAATACTCATAGAATATCCAGTGCTATGTGGGTTAGCGATAAATTGCAGTAGGGGCATAAAAAGTAAGGCACTATGATAATTAAATTCAAGTAAAGAATTTATTTTTCCAGCCAAAATTGTGAATTGAAATTTGAAAGAACAAGCTAGGGGTGGATGCCAGGGGTTGAAGTAAGAAAAAAATGATTCATAAGCAAGGAATGATAGGTCACTCACTACCCTTGAAATACCCACTTACTTTTCTTTTTTATCCGTTTTTGTTACAAAAATCTCAGGCGTCAAATAAATTATCATTTCATTTGTCTTATGCTCATGATTGTACGGAAAAAATAAGTTTGCATATAAAACTAAAGGTACCACAAGATTTTAAATAAAATGGGGATATCATTTATGTAGGAAAACCTATGGGGTGCTATTTGAAAAAAAAGTTGGGGGTAAGTTTTAGGGGTTGACGTACAAAAAAAAAATGTTTTGAATGCATGGTATGATAGACCCTACAGTACCTTCAAAAGTACCACTCAGTTATTGCTTGAACCGTTTTTCGTTACGAAAATATCACGTGTCAAGGAAATTCTGGGACACCCGGTATATCACGTGTTATTTTTTCCCGAAATAGAGCCTAAAAAACATCAAATAAATTGAAATACTCAGGTATGAACAGCAACCACCTGAGTCGGGAAAGTTCCTAGAACGAGGGCTACGTCGTTCCACATCCACATTTCTTCTTTTCGTTCCATCTTTGACGAAGGCAAGGCATCTAAATCCTTTTTTTCGCTGACACACTTGTAATGAGGAGTAAACATACAATAATAATTCGCTCCTTTCCACGTACCTAAACTTTTAAAAGCGCTTAATGCATATAAATAAAAAGTGATGCCTGGCTCCAGTGCCCCAACAGGTGACGCCCATTGTCATAATAGTTTTCAGTAATGCTTATCCTGAAAATATGTGCTACGAACGCAAGGCTAGCAAAAAAGCTTATGCAAGTCCCCTGGCATCGGAATTTGATGACGTCACTGTTGAACGCAATGGTCGAAATGAATAGGAATCAGGCTCCAAAGCTTACTATAGTAAAAGTAAAACTTGCAAGGAATCCGAGGTGTGCATTGAATCACCCTGTTTTGCAAACAGCCGAATGAAAGTGATTCCAAGGTCGCATCCCAGTTACCTTGGCTCATCTTCACTTTCGTTTTTATCTGAAAATCAATAACCTCATATTTACCAGAGTCTACGATGAACAATGTGAGATCCGGAATAACGGCATTCTTGTGATGAGATACAATCGTGCCCGCGCCATCGGAGTTAGATTTGCATTCCTCGCGTTTCTCACATTATTGATTTTTTTTCTGTTAAGGATGCAAGCCATCAATTGATAGTTAATTTTGGCATCTATTACGCCTTGTTAATTAAATTCACCTATGTGTAATGCCGGCATTTCGGGTGGCGCAACGTAGTGGCATAGCTATGTTTGCCCAAATATTTGATAAATTTGCAAATATCACAAAAGTATGCCTTCCTTCATTGTCAGTCTGTATCATCTATATAGATACAAGGTGGCGCAAAGTAAATTCCCCTATTTCTTTTTATATCCAGAAGTAAGATTAATCAAAAACCAGTCATATTATAAATTAAAAGTGTTTACTTCAATTCTAAAATTTAGTTTTGTTATACACTAGAAATAATATCGAGCACATGGCCAACCCTAGCATTAATGCAATAATGAGCCTTTTTAAAGCATTTTTTGTAACTTTCTCCAACATTTCAGATAGCAGGAGCTCTTTACAGATAGTTTACCTTTGAGATAACTCCATTAAACTTTGGAACAATGGGAGACCTTCGCAAATATGCAACCTCGGCATTTTTCGGGATAAGTGGTGAACGCATTGCTATGTAGCTTCTCGTTAATTATGCAATTATGAAGGATCTCTCGTTTTTTTAAACCCCTCCCGAATGTAGGTCAGTTGTTTTTGACGCAGATTACAAATGAATAATGAAAAATAATTAATTTTTTTAATTGCAATGTACCATTTACGCTCATTTGATATAGATTTTTCCCCTTTCAATTCCCACACCGATAGGTGAGGGGAGTGTTGCGAAAATTTTCGATTTTGAAATAGTATCCGCTCATATCCGTCGGCCTCTCTGACGGTCGGTCTGTCTGTCTGTCTGTCTGTCTGTCGGTCTATCTGTCGTGTCTTTCTACCCTCGTAACGGCTGCAAGGATTATGATGAAATTTGGGCAGCGATATGCTGTGGGTAGGTAGTAGGTAATTCTGCTACTATTTTTAAAATAGGTGCATGGGCGGCGGACTAACTGGAAAAAAACAAAAAAAAATCATGTATTCCTCAAACTTCATTTTTATGCGTCTTAGGGTTTGCTGATGATTTTCTATTTTTTTTTATGGTCAGCCTCCCGCAAAGGCTGAAAGCCTATGGCGCTGTAGAAGCGCTGCGAGAGGATACGTGACGGTTCACGTTAGATTTGAAACGCTGCAGGTTGCAGCCTTTGGGAAACAAATTCCCCGGCAGCTGATTCCACAGCGTCGAAGTTCTCCAAAAGAAGGAATGCTGGAGGAGACTGGTTCGGGGAGTAAGGACCTCGACCTGGTAAGGATGAGCTCGCAGAGCTTCTCTAGTGTTCCTGGTTCGGACGGCCTTTGGTGTTATTATCTGGGAGAGCTCACTCGAACATCTTCCGTTATAGAGTCTGTAAAACAGGGATACGTCAGCCACCCTCCTTCGATGTTCTAGGCTGTGGAGGTCCTTTGTGAGGTTAGGCGTATCGATTAATCTAACTTCTCCTTTCTGGATAGTGTCTAGAAGCTTTAGAGAGTGTTTCGGAGCGCATCCCCACACATGGGAGTAATACTCCAGTGTTGGTCAGATCTGTGCCTTGTAGAGCAGCAGCAGTTGCTCTGGTGTAGGTATACAACTTCCTACAGCGGAACAAAACTCTAAGCTTCTGGGATGCCGTTTTAGCAATACTGACTACGTGGTCGTGCCAGGACATGTTATTGTTGATGTTGATCCCCAAAAGCTTGACGGAAGGTGAATCGACTACGGGGTGGCTCTCCATTTCCACGGTTGGTAAGCCATCGTGAGACTTCTCTGTAAGTGTTGTTGTCTGAGTTTTTTGTACGTTGAACTTACTTTATTTGCTAATCCCCACTCGACAATTGTTTTGATATCTGCGTTAATCTATGAGGCATGCTGCTGTCGCCGACGTACCGTCTCCTGGGATGATAGCCTGGTTCCATGCACGACACTACTGTACTGTCATCTGCGAAGCTGTAGATTGGATAGGATGTTATTTCCAGCAGCTCGTTGGTGTACAGCAGAAACAGTGTAGGGGTTAGGACAGATCCCTGAGGAACACCGGCGTTCATTGAAAATACGTCTGATGAACAGCCCTCGACTACAACAGACAGATCGGTCGTTCAAAAATCTATTCAGCCACTGGCGCAGGCCAGGTGGTAGTCCATAAGCAGCAAGCTTGACAAGAAGTCCCTCATGCCACACTCTGTCGAAAGCTTTCGATTTGTCAAGTACAACAACACGGGATTCACCATGACTTTCTATTGCTCTGTTCCACAAGTGAGTGACGTAGGCAAGGAGGTCACCTGTAGACCTGTGCTTGCGGAAGCCATACTGGCGATCATTTATGATATTATTGTTGTCCAGGTATTTCAGGAGCTGTGTTAATGACAGTCTCCATAACCTTAGACATGATGCTGAGAAGAGCCGCAGGTCTATAATTTGGATGGGGTGAAATTGGGATGGTTGGGAGGGTGGGGGTTGCAAAACTAAAAAATCTGTTTTATTCATAATAAGCGGTCTATTGACCTGCAAAAGAAAGACCTAGCGGCATAATACACGTTTTTAGGTTGATTAGGTTAGGTTCACCATTAACTGCAAGACAACCTGTCACGAAAAGCACGAAAATAGTCTCTTGGTATTGTTAAATAAATTATTGTGATTGTGACGAGAACCACATCATTGCTAATTTCGTTTTGCCTTTGATGTTTAAGCTTACACTTAAGAAAAATACATGCTCATCTATTTTATTCTGATGTCAGCTAGATACTAGATCAATGCTATTGATGTAAAAAACTAAATTAAGCTATATTTGTTTTAAATATGTACCGACATGTTATCTCGTTGAGAGGAAGGTACTCTATCAACTGAGCCTATTGAAAGGGTATATTCCTTAACAAAAATCAATTGTTTTCGGTCGCTCATTTGTTCTCTTAAACATCAACAACTTAATGTATTGTGGAAAATACAACCTTAAACAACTTTTATATAAAAGACGTTATTTACTGAGATATATGTTATATACTCCGTACATATTAGGCACACTTTAACTTATATTCGACGATGTGTCAGTAGTTGGTAGTACCTACGTTTAGAAACAACTGTTAGTTATTTGTGTAGCTTATTTAGCATCTTATAAACAGGAAAACGGTTAAATTTTATTTATCATGTATACCATATGTCTAAAAAAATCGGTTCCACTTAAAATAGCATTACTCGGCCAAAACGGCCTTAAGCGTCGCCAATGGAATACCAGGAACTGCGGCATCCTTGTGACGAAATAGAATGTTATCCCCCGCAACCGGAGTTAGACTTAGGTTCTCCGCGTTTCTGACATTACTGGTTTTTCTATACTCGGAATACATATTATTAATTGCTAGTTAATTTCAGCACGTATGCTTTGGTAATTAAACTTACCGATGTGCGATGTATAATAACTTAATTAATTTAATGCCCACACAGACATTGTGCTAAGAACTTGTAAATGCATTGATTGTTTTTCCGATTCCAAGTTATGTAATATAGATGCATTTTGCAACGTTATCTCTCATAAAAAATATGTTAAACGTACAACAACCATTATGTCAGAAGAAACACGAAGACCACCTCAATGCAAGATTTTATTTATAGACATAATATGTTACAATAATGTTTTTTTTTTGTTATTGGTATAGGCAAAGTTTACAGAATACATACTCGTATAAGTTGGATCAGTCTCCGTCGGCACTTTGAAGATCTCACATCAAAGCGATGCCGCGGCCGCACGCGCCAGTTAGTTTTTGCGTTGGTTTTTGCCCAAGTACGAGGCTCTTTTAGCGGGGACTTGCTAACGCCTGGGTTTTACGTATATACCAGGGTCATTGAAAGACTAGGTATTGGCAGCCGTTTTAGATATACAAATACATAACGTTTATTTTGCTAATACACTAAGTTACATAAATGGATATCAAAAATAAAACCTAGTAAAACTATTACTAATGAATCTCAAATGATTTCACATATTGTAGCAATTTCGTAGATAAGTAAACATTGGTTCAAAGGTGCTGTATAGTATTTTTGCCTTAATGCCTTATTTATTTGGCTTATTTTTGAGACCACAGCTTATAAAATTTATATAGTATAGTATATACGAACTCGTATGTACAATTTTAAAAGCTAATCATGTGGAAATACTTTACTTGGATGTGAATAAATTATTTTTGACATTTTGCTTTTCAATGTCATTCCAATTGCTACTGTAGAAACTAAATTGTTAAAGTTATTAATAAAAAAATTTCCGAGCTCTAAAATATAATTTATAATATCCCTGGGTGGTATGGTAAGACCACCGAATGAATATGTTGTCTCACTATACGCTTTTAGCGTGATACAATCGTTTAAGTACCTGTAGGTCTTGAATTAAACACTTTAGACCCCAAGTGTGCTAGTTTGTTAGAATTGTTTTATCGGAAGGAACACAGAAAGGCACAAATGTACAGGGTGTCCCATTAATAATTTTGAATTGAATGTCACATAAAAAAAAAAGACACAACATCTGCTCTAATTTACATCCTCAAAGTTATAATTCTCTACTACTGCCAGTCCCGACATATTGCCTGCCTTAATCGTCGTGAAACACCCTGTATTTATATCCTTTACATTTCAAGGTTTACCAAAAAATAAGCATGGATCTGATTGTCATTTTCCATCTGTTAATACATTTGATTGATAAAATCAAACTTCTAAAAATATTATCCATTTCCTGCAAACAAATCCGAGATAACAAAATCCGACATTTTTGAGACACTATATAGACTTCGCGTTAAACACGCTCAACCTCTACTTTGCACCGCCCCATATCTGACGGCTGACGTCGGTACACTGCTACCGGTGTACCGGGGAGACGGGGCAAGGGGCAGGCCGTTTTGATATTTTTGCGGAGTGATCCAACTTATGTGTATTCCGTAAACTTTGGTATAGGTATAGGGGCATGTAAATTTCAGTTCGATTGAGAGTTTGTTTTTTTACATATTAAAATATCTTCCAGGAAGCATGATTAACACACAAATGTTAATAATCACTAGCAAATTTTGACAGTAACTAAGTGTGTAACGATTGTTCTTACAACTGACATTTGATTCAATCACAGCCTACTTTGGTAGAAAAAAATACATTTGGAAATTTGGGTGTCTATTGACTAGCTGTTACTTGAGGCGATATTTATAGTAAATTATTTATTTTTCACGTTGAAAACTGAGTATTCAAGATTAGTACCAATATACAGTGACATAAAAATGTAAGATCATTTTATAGGGGCTTATTGTATAGTATGTGGCACCCTCTACACGTAGCATCCAAACTAAGAGCAGATTTGAGCTTTCTCCCTCAAAAGGTTTCTAAATTCATGCCGTCACGTCATCTTATTGATCAACTATAAAGCAATTAACGAAATAATAATTACAAATTTGACACTCCGTATTTCGGTTATTATCAACTTGTGCACTGGGGTAAGTTTGGTTAAATCTCAACATTTTTAACCAAAGGATCTGCAGCTGAGCAAGCATTGAACAAGCTTTTATTTATAGAAATCTGTTACAATAATGTTTTTTTGTTACTGGTGTAGATATAGGGGCATGCAAATTTCAATTCGAATGAGAATTTGATTTTTTTTCATATTAAAATATCTTCCAGGAGCCATGAGTAACAGACAAATGTCAGCAATCAGTAGCAAATTTTGACAGTAACTAAGTGTGTCACGGTTGTTGTTACAACTGATATTTGATTCAATCCCAGCCTACTTTGATAAAAAATACATTTGGAAATTTGGGTGTCTATTCACTAGTTGTTACTCGAGGCGATATTTGTAGTATTGTATAGAAAGTGGCACACTCTACACGAGGCATCGAAACTAAGAGCGGATTTGAACTTCATGCCTCAAAAAACCCTCCGGTTTCTAAATTCGTGTCGTTACGTCATCTTATTGATCAATTATAAAGCAAAAGCGAAATAATAATTACAAATTTGATACCCTGTATCTCGGTTAATATCAACTTTTGCACTGGGGAAGTTTGGTTAAATCTCAACATTTTTAACCAAAAAATCTGCAGTTTTGGTGTGATACCAGACAAAACATGTCGAAGTTGAATACGAAAATAGGCATTTCCAGATAGTTTACAAAATTTAGAGAGAACAATACGCATCTCTGCTATTTAGATTTAGTAGTGTTTGTAATTCGGTTAGTAGTAGACGACTAAAATTACCATGCTTAGAATGTGTGTACGAGGTTCAATATACGTCTTGAGTTGAACAAAACTACAGAAAATCTGCTCATCTATCTGGATCCACCACTGTATCTCCATTAAGACAAAGTCATTAGGAGCATCGACCTTCTTTGTAAACATCGCAAAATTTATTGCAATCTGTGCTGTAATTTACGACAGTCATTATCCAATATCAGCTTCGATCTCGTACCACCTTTATCACTGAGTTGTTGTGGACGACTTTTCTCCATAAGTGGTTATTTTGACTGAATGACCTCATCTTAGAAGCGTCTCAGTCAGCTCCAGTGTAACAAGCCTGTTTTCTACCGTGCAAATATTTGTTGAAGATTTGGAGTTACAAGCCATATTCAATTGTATGAAAATGTCCCGTTCAGAAACATACAAATTGAGTATACCCCTACCGAAATGTAAAATGTTATGAGGGCTGTAGGCTCTGTTGTAGGAAATGTACTTATTTTTTGAGTTTCCTGCGGTATTTTTCATAGTAGGAGTGCTTTTAGATTTTTTTTCACAGCTAACTAAAACACTGTCTATTATGCTTGAAAAGCACGTTGAGCTATTCAGCATCTCTCAAGCGGTGACTCTGGGGTTCGTGAACTTTATGAAGGGGGTTCGCGAAAAAAATATTTTAATTGCGGAATTGAACTTAAACATTGTAATATTACGTCGACGTTTTTATTTCCTACACCGATGGGTTAGGGAGTATTCTGATTTCGAAGATTTTCGATTTTGAGATACTACGCTTTTTGGGGGTCTTAGGATATCTACATCACGAAAATACACGTCACTCATTTCCGTCGGTTTGTCTGTTGGCGTTGTTCTAGCCTCGTTATGTCAGTAATTGCTGTATGGATTGCGATGAAATTTGACGTGCTATGTGCTGTGGGGTCATAGTAGGTATGCTGCTATAATTCTGAAAATCGGTGCATATACGGCAGCAAAAAATTAGAATGCTTCTCAAACCTCGATTTTTTGGTGTTTTAGCGATTCGTGATCACTTTATAGATTTTTTTAGGTGGGCGTGAATTTGGGGCATTTGGGGGGTCGGGCATCGCAAAACTGAAAAATGTGTTGTGTTCATAAAAGACTGCCCGATAATCTGTGAGTGCAATACCTAGCAATTTAATACACTTATTTAGGTATATCCGAACTTTGCCTTGCCTGTTACGTGTACATATTTCGGAATGGTGAACCTGGAAATTATTGTGCCCATTTTGATCGCATTTCGACACGTTATTACAACCGTCGGGAGGCTGGAAGTCGGGTATGATTTTTAGGAATCGTATTTGTAGCGGCACAGCAATAATAAGAGAACAAAGGAAACATAAAACAGCTCTAACTTCGTTTTTAGGTATTTTGTAGGGTGCTGGTCATCTTCCACATTATTCTTCCCATGCCGATAAGGAATAAGGGAGTATAGTGATCGCGAGATGAAATTTGGGTAGCCATATTGCTGTTGGCAGTAGTAGGTACTACTGCTATAATTTTGGAAATATGTGCACTGATCGCGGAGAAATTGGTACAAATCACAAAAAAATTATGAGAAAGCCTCCAAGCTCCGTTATCAGGCGTTTAAGTGACTTCTGATTCTTTTCTATTTTTAATTTTGAAGGGAGTGAAATTTGGGTGGTGGTGCGGGTGGGGGGTTTGAAAACCTGGGCTTTTTAGACCTATTTGACTATTGTCTTTGTATTTTGTGTCTATGGCATAAGTTGTTACATAGATTTTATAATCGTATGGCGTGTATAACTTGAGAACTACGAAATTGACTGTGATTAAATAATTGTGGCACTGTATTACTACAGTGGAGAAAATAGTAACCTTGTTTTTAGATGTATCAAAGGTCTCTCATCATTGAAAGATCCTACAATGTCGTTTCCACAGAAAGAGACGGATGGAATAGGAGTGACAGTTTAATATCACCCCCCAATCTTGCGCTATCCACGGACCGCTCCTAATCTGAACAGGAGCTGGAGTAGTTGGTACTAATTCGTGAGTTGAAATAGCAGTAACCCTTGGGAGGTTCACAACCACATTCCAAGCAAAAGTTATAGCTATTGAGTTGGGAGTCATGGAGCTAAACAAACGATCCCTGACAAACAAATTTATAAAGGCCTTTTCAGATAGCTACCCTGCCCTGAAAGCACCGAGGTGCAAATGGGTTGACACAAGACTCGTAGAGAACTGCGTACATCTCCTCAATGAACTTGAAACAAAGTACAAAGTAACTTTGGTTTGGGTTCCATAGCAAATCAGAGTAGAAGGCAATGTATTGTCCGTCACACTCGCAAGAGGAGACACCGAATCTGTGTTCATAAGACTAGAACCATTTGCGTGCATTGGAAAAAGCATTATTGCCAGGTAAACCATCTTAGACTGGGAAGAGAGCAGAGCACTCCTGCACTGGCAAGATACCAGGTCTACTACACTCAAAGGCGTTTATACAATATCCCTCTCGTTAGGCCCCCGAGAGGAGCTTAGAGTGGAGCAGACATGATTTGCGTATTCTGGTCGGTTTATTGACAGGACACAGTCCTCTGAGAAACTTCTTGTGGAGGATATATCGGACTGTGGTTTCTGCTTATGTGGGGGACAAAACAGCTAAGCACATGCTGTGCTCCTGTCCAGTACTGGAAGGAGCTAGGTTTCAAACTTGTTGATTCAACCGCCTGAAACCTGCTGACTTCAAGGAATCACGACCATCGCCTTCATTAAGAGGTGTGGATGGTACGGTGATTGTACTTAACCTAACCTAGTTACTGGTACGTTCAAAGTCTACTACATTATGTCTGATGGTCATTAGTCTAAGAATCTAACCTCAGTCGCGATACATTAGTATTTAGGTTTTGCCTTTACGACGACCTGAGTACAAAAATTATTGTCGAATGACTCAATATTAAACAGCATTGAGTTACCCTACTAACTTATTATATTGCTTAAGGGTGGAGGGCGGAAGCAATAAAATGGGGAATGGTCAAATTTGTGGGCGAGCAATGATAAAGCAAAATATTATAATTCCTTTTGAATGTCGTGGACCTGCAAGAATCCCGTCCTTTTCGCATCTAGTATACGCATCCAAGCTTTGAATTGCAAATATGTTCATTACCGGATGATTTACTGCAACCTGCAGTCCGACTCCTCCGCCTTCACACGCTTCTTCGGCTATATCAGGACTTCTGAATATTAATATATTATCACCGCACCGTCCTCCTGTCTTATATAGTAACTCCTACGGCTTCTTACCAGAATGGTAATAACGAAAATCGCCCATAAATTTAAAGACTTACACACCGCTCATAGTTCAGTCATCAGGTCGCATGAAATGTTCACCTCGGGATACCATAGAGCTTTCAGCTGTCATTGAGACTCGTCCACACTGAAGCAACAAATCAAAAAATCCTGTGTTTTCGCAGGGATATCAAACGTAGTACCTTTACGAGGCCTTTACGGATACAGTGATTTGGATCCGGATCGATCAGTATCGTTTCAAACAGCTGCCAAGTGGTATTTATGATTCCATGGATTTAACGGATGTCGAACAACGGAAAGATTGGTTAAAGAATATAAAACAGATGGTTAAGAATCTGATCTGAATCGTCCGATCGCGATCACTTTCCATACAATAGTGAACTGACCCTTTTAGCATGTCCTCAAGTTTACTGGCAATGTTTTCTCCGGTATGGCGGCTGTCATAGAACGCGTTTTGCCGTCAGCACTATCATTTTTCTTCCGAAGTCTCCTGTTATCCCATGACAGGCTAAACTCGGCAAGGAAACCCCAGAAAAGGAATCGGACCAAACGTCTCTGGTAAATGACATTTTTCCAAAGGACTCTAACAGTTCAACAATTTTCTGGCTGACTTTGCCATATAATTCATCACAAACGAAAGAGGTGAAATACTTACGACGCTTCAAATCATAGGATGGACGTAAGTTCTTCACAAGTCTGACAGATTCAATCGATCCCACGAAACTAAATGGCAGGTCTTCCAACGCAACCATTTCACCTATTAATTTATCAAATGCTAAGGATCTTACAGATTGATCCTCCCAATGTTCCGTTTTTCAATACATTTATGCAGCGACACCAGTTTAAAGTTACACTCAGAGGATGATGCAAGTGTAAGTCTGTCAAGTACACTCTTTCCTCTCTTTTCCTTTTAGCATTCTTCTAATTTAAAAAACTCCGATTTATGCTTTAACTTCAAACGATTTCTCATAGCAGTTGTACTTCTTCCTTTTCGTGAATATTCATTGCTACAAGGCCTGCATCTAGTACGTTCAGCATCACTAGGCGTAAAATAGGTCTATACTGTGCTAGAAACTGCTCTACTCATATATACACATCGTTAGTCACACTCTAACCTCTAATTCACGTTCATGTTTCGAATCGCCCAGATATTATTCTTGCAAACGGCTGTTAATTATTGAACTATCTATAAATGGCGCTGGATTAAAAAACTGAAGACACATGTTTAATTGTATTCGCATTTGCGAATAGTGGCGGTAGATATTCGCATTCGCTTTCGTATTCTGGGATACTGAAAAATTGTTATTCTGAGCATCACTAATTCCCATGTCTTTAGGTAAGATGATATGATATAATAGATTATAGCCTATAAAGTGACCTTTCTGGCATTGAACTTTGTGTATAGTCGTTAATTAAGGAGCAGACTTTCAAAATGCTTGTCCAAATTTTCCATATTTGAAACAGAGGTGGTGCTGTATTGGTATGATCAAATACTTACTCTTTATATGAACAATAAGACATAAATTGCGTTTCGTATCGCATGCTCCATGCTATTCGGTAGAAAGTCATACCTAGACAAGCAAACTGATTTAAGTCCATGGGCAAAATGCATTTTGATTGGGATTTAATTTTTTGTATACCTATTGTACGAAACAGTTCAGGAGCTGAAATGATAGCTGCAATACGTGAGAAAACTGCGGCAGACTAGTGATGTATGGAACTAGAATGGAGCTAGATGTTTTTGACTCCGATGAGGTTGAGAATGATCAAAATGATTTCGTTAAAAAAATAATAATCGTCTACACGTACTATTATACTACTACAATATTTTCTGTTTCATTCTGATATGCTGCAAATATTTTCCAAATTATTCTTTTTGCTACTTAACAATAAAATTCAAGTTAATTTTTGTCCAGTAGTCCAATAGTGGCAAACCTGTTGCTTTATGTCTACTACAGAAAAACGAACTGCATTATGCCCAACAGTTTTTTAATTTTTTCAAGTTATTTTTCAACTTTATTATACCACATTTTGCGATTGAGTTCCATAGACCCCAAGTCATTATAATGTTATCTCAAATTTTTTTTTCTCTATGATTTGGTTACTCTGCGCTGGTTTTTGCTTCTTCTGAAAATTTGTAATAATGGACAAAATGCAATTTGAAGGTCTGCTCCTCAACTTATGATACATCCGTGTACAGTCATCATTTTTTTATTTACCGGTTTTTCGCAGAGCTACTAATGTGTCAAACTCGTAACTATATAGCTATAATTTTGCACGAATTTACACTAAAATTTGGTTGTTTTGGGTAAATAACTAAACAGTTATAAATCAGGAGCTTAAATGTTTCTTTTATAGTTTACTCTCTAGTAGAGACGAGTGGAGCCATGAAAAGAATTCCTCTATTTGTCACCATTAAAAGCTGCCCCATTTTTATGGACCTCAAAAAAATATAAAATTTTTTTTTTTAATTTCCTGAAACCAGTACTAAGTTTCATCATGGGGACCCACGTGGCTGCGCGGTGAACAGCGTCTGCCTTCGATAGTGGGGCAGCAGCAGCCTTGTGCGCGATTAGCGCTTGGTTGGGTGACCGAATTGCACCAGCGAGACTGAACAGTTTGGACTGGCTGTCGGTGGCGCCCACACGAGCGCTGATCGGAGCATCCTACGCGGCCGGCACTTTGGATGATCGACCAGAAGGCCCGGACGGGGGATCCCCGTCGGATCGTCCGGGGCCTGGACCGTCTGGGATGATTCCAACGGTGCTGGCCGTCCATCGTCCCCCCTCTGGGAAGTCATAGTACAATAGGCCTTAGGCTCCCAGAGGAAAAAAAAAGTTTCATCATCGTACCATCTAGGAAACGAAGCAAATGCATTTTTTCATTTTCATGCTTTTATCTCCGTGTGGATTTCTCAATTTAAATTCGTACCAGAAAAGGCGGCGATTTGCGGGACTCCTACGCGCCTCCAGATCGGTACTCTGGGCGTTTTTGCCAGTTGAGCTATGATCGCCACAACCACTCAACCCCAAGTAAAATCTAGATCGAACGTGGTCAGAGATTAATACCGACCCATCAAAACACTTGATGTCCTACCTGCGGGCCGTTGGTGGTACCAAAAGGGGACGGTGGAGGGTTGTCGGTTGGCGGGATGATTTCGCGTATCTAGTCAGCGCTTACGCGGTTGAATGGATGTGGCGACCGTAGCTCGACTGGCGGGAGCACCGGATTACCGATCTGGAAGTGACGGGTTCGAGTCCCGTCGGCGGCCGATTTTTTTCCGACATCTTCTGGTTCGATAACCTAACCTTACGAGATGTATAATAAACAGTATTTAACTGTGTCTAGCTTATGATTCTTCAAATCTGCTTATTAATTTTCTTGTTTTGAGATATACATATTTTCTGATGAAAACCTTGTTGTTGTTGTTGTTGCAAGTTGTAGGAGATACAACGACAGTTTTTTAATGTATGATTCATAGCAAAATATATGAAAAAAAAAGAATACATGTTGTACGTGTACAGCAAGCTGAATAGATGTACTAGAAAAATAGATAAATAGCATAACTCAGTTTTAAATATCCAATCACGTCCATAAAATTATTTTCTCGGCATACTTGACTCAACTATCTCGATAATTCTGGGTTCTGCTTTCATTAGATACTATTGTGTGCTAATATCTTAGTTGTTCGTCGAAGAAAACTAAAATTCCATACTACGTTCTTCAAATAAATCAATTTCAGTACGCAAATTAGTATATTTAAAATTTGCAGAAAAAATCGAAAATATTATTATACAAATATGATAGGGCATATCAAATGCATTTTTTTTTTGGTAAAATAAAATATGGGGGATTACCTTAAAAAATAGTGAAAATCTAGATTTTCCAATCTATCTCACTCTGTAAATGGATATGCGTCACCGAGTTTTTTATAGCCAAGTAAAGAGAGAGGCTCAAAATCGTTCAGGTGTGATAACTATGGACATGTAGCCTCATCATGTGATAAGAGAACTCCAAATGCTAATAGAAATTCATCCAATGAAGCTGCTACAGTGAATAGTATAGAAGGCATCTCTAAGAATGCGCTGTCTCTTGTAACACCAATGGTATAGAGATTCAAGCTCCATTTGGTACAGGTAGGGACATAAATGCGCTGAGGAAAGATGTCTACAATGATTACTTCAAGTCTATCCCATCGATAGGTGAATCACCTGTAATAAAAGGAATCGGCGATAACAAAGTCTCTGCGATGGGATCATTTTACACCAACACAAGAGAATGGTGAAGACTTCACGTTATTGACATTTCATGTGATACCTTTGAAGTCACCAAATTTTAAGGCGATTATCGAAAATCATCTTTTGGATTATGCTGATGTGAATATTGGAAAGGAAGGCATTCTAGGGCATAAGAAAGAAAGAATCAATTTCTTGATGAGTATAACCATAGATGACAGTTCAAAGAATGCTAGCCCAGAAACTGAACATATTGAAGGCTAGAGAATATTTTTTATGTTTTTATGTTTTTTTTGTAAACAAAAATAATTTTTGATTCATTAATTTCCAATATACAGTACGTTCGTTTGACAGCGATTTGGATATAAAAATGGTCATAACATTTGAAATGCCATGTATAATGTTCCAATACCTCATATTCTAAGAACAAGGATCATTAGTAGAATCTAAATATGGGAATCGTTTAAAAAAATAGATGTAACACCACGTTGTTATGACGCTTGTATGAATCAAAATATTTTCTGAGCAAGAAGCATATTCTTGGCTAGAACTTTTGAACATAACCTTTTTTTTCCCACCTTCTGCAGTAGTGGAGTTATCGACTCATCCGGTACTAGAAACTCATTCTGTATATTAATGCACTCTTCCAAATTTTCGCGGACTTCATGTGTCTGTGTCGTGATTGTGGAGAAACACTTACTGCAAGATGTGTTACTAGAGAATCCCATATAAAATCGACCTGCACCGATCTGTTTACCGAATGAAAATTATATTTTATCAATTAAAATATGTTTCCAAACTTCCACCAACAGGGTTGCCTAAAATAGAGTGGTCATGCATTCAGTTTTAAATATCCAGGAGTATCAAAACCAATGAAATCATTAGGTATGGAAAGCACGTAATTGAAATGACGTGGCTTTTTTTCCAGGCTCACATAGAGTGACACTCGATATGTGTGTTACCTGACTCTATATAATTATAATGTACGTAACTATGTCTGTTGTTTAATCACAAGCCTTAGCATTAGGTAATCCATTGTTTTTCGCCGCAACCACCAGAATAGGTAATTATGGGTAATTTCACTAGGGTTAAACATTTTAACATTTTTTCATCAAAAAGTCGGTTGGGTCAGAAGTGAATGTTGATACTTGCACGTCACGCATAAATGATTTATTTATATACTGTCGAATTGTGATTTTTAAGCGAATGTTTGTGGCTAGCAGAAAATGTGCTGATATTACTGGTTGTATATACAAGATGCTACCTTTCCCTCTCCGTGCTAACTCCTTATCGTTTGACTCTGTTTTCTAAACCATCTCGTCGTTAGCTTGATGTATCTTCTCTTTTGTTATGTTCTCCTGCGCGGTATCACTGCACTATGGTGCAAGACTTGAATTACACGTTTTACGGCACAACTGAACATTAGCCTCCCCAAAAACATGGTCGTTCCATTTATCAGGAGAAAGAAATGAGACCCTTTTTCCAGACTGACTGCCAAATAGGCGCTAATAGCATTAAGAGGTCTCACATGCTACTTATACGGATTAAAACCCTACATTGCACAAAACGAGATGTCTTTTATTAAAAAAAGCAACATAGCACATATATGAATGGGTGCCAGAGCCAAACCGGTCAGTCGATAGAGGTCCATATCCAGCCAACAAAACAAAACACAACAAAGCTTCAAGTTTTCGAAAACAAAAACAAATTGTCAAATGCTGTCCACATATTTGTAGAAACAATCAAGTCAACTTTGTAGCCGCCGACAGGAAACGTGTGGCCTGCTCAAAATTGTGAATCGGGCTTTCTTATTATTTACCAAGAGAAATTTTTTGGGTTAGACCCAGCCTAAAAAGAACCGACACAAAAGCTATATTGAGGAATTATTGGAAGATTTACGAAAAGGTGATGTCTTGGTAATGCCGGTATTAGTAGAGAAATGCGATCTAGCTTCTAGCCAGTACAATTCTGCAATCACATATGGCCACCATAAGTACTGCTTTCCTGACACAATTAAAACTTTTTATCACTATTTATTGATTGACGAGGTTTAGGGTTGAGGCTGACTAGCTTTAAGTTGGTTATTATAAATTTGCTATAGACTCAGGTTCAATGCTCTCATTAAAAATCAGTGACTTTTTGTGTACCTACTTAATTTACGTAAGAACGTTACTAACCTCAGATTATGTACTGTTTTAAATAATAAAGACATGAATAAAATCCTTGCGCGTTTTTTCCTTTCTACAGACCCTTTCAGAGTAACTACCTAGTTAAAAGACAATTTTGCGTATCATTGATACAAATCATTGCCAGATAATGTTTTGGTTTCACTGCGACGAAATTCGCGTATCCCTACAGGCATCTTTTCGCCAATGCAATGTTAACAATTCTGAACACTTATTATAATAACACATGGTAATTGCACTATATTGGCTCAATATAGAATTTTATACATACATTTTCTTTGCAGACTTTAGAATTAATATATTTTATGATTAACAAACTAGTATCAATGAAAAAAGTTTTATTCATATCTTATTTTTCAAGAATACCATTTTGAGTGAGAGAAGCTCATGCAGCAGTTATATTCTTATTTGAGCACACAAGCAAATGGTATGAAAGGGTAAGGAGAGACGGATAAATAAAATTTTATTATTTTATTATGTGTATGTGTGTATATATTCAATAATTCTACGTTCTTTAGCTGCTCCAAATGAACAACAGTCTGACAATTACTGAACACATCTATTATTTTATATTATTCGAATGTTTATTTGTAAGCTTCTGCCCTTGTAAAAATTAAATGTCTACACCACGGACTCGGTGTACGCTCATAAATACAGCTGACGTTCCCCCCTTCCGTCGCATCGCCAGAAACGCTTACAAACATTTGGTATACAAAGCGTAGTCTATCAGTAGGACGTCGTTGGTTATGCTATTGGTTCGTCTTCTGGGAAATATCATCACTCAATACTTCATTAGTTGAGAAAAAATACGAAAATCTTGAACATCTGTACAAATTGGGTTTTCTGGACTTCTAGGAGCTGCAAACTGTCCTTCAGTAAAGCAGGAAAAAGCTTTATATTCATGAAATCTGAATACAAATGCAAGTACTGTTTCACTGGACTATATAGATGAGCATCGCCGTCAATTTCCTAATACGTTTCCAATTTAGCAGACAATGTGCAATGCCATGTACATGCAAGTAACGTCTGCAGCAATCTTTGTACTCATTCAATGGCATTTTTGCAGCTTTATTGTAAAAATCTTAACTAGAAAGTGATTTGTAATGAGTTTAGTAACAATCTGAAACAATCATAACTGGATAAAGAGGAAGACGTTCATTCCTTATGGATTATGATAGGTTATCCAATACTATTCATTATGTAATGTACACGAAGCAAAGATTTGTCTTCCAAGAAATGTCAATGACGTATCAGCCTGGCATTGTAGTGGGTGTACGCATATGTACAGGGTATTCCAAGTTAACCTGATTTAAAGTATGTGCGACCAAAGCCGTGCAATCTTTAATAAAGGTTGTATACAGGGTGAGCCAATAGTCAGTGGACGTAAGATTGTAGGCTTACGAAAACACCTTGCAGAAATCTGGCAGGGAGTCTTGAGGATTATAACGTAAAATACTTTCACTGAACCTCAAACTTACATTTTTTTAAATGGAACTTTCTGTTATATTACTACATATTTGAATTCACTCACTGGTAAATTTTAGTGTGACTTTATGTATCATATTATTATGTGGTACTTTGAACGAACCGTTTAGGTGCAAATCACCATTTTTGGTATAAGTAGATCAGAAAAAAATAAATATCGCATCGACTATAAATAATGCTAAGAAGTCTGTGACTTTGCGGTGCGACTGAGCATGAAATGCGTTAGCCTAGGTCAGACGGTCAAATTTAAATTCTTTTTGGAGTTGGGGAAATCAATAGATTATTTAAGCACATAGATAACTTGATTTTTTCAAATGGGAATACCTATTTTTTTTGTATAGGATGAAATGTAAAATTTGATAACCTTCCTAATGACATAGATTCTCAAATTCTCAATATCAGACATATTTAGTTTACATTTTGCTTCAAATTTTCAGTCAAATCGGTGTTTTTCAGTTTTCCTGCGTACAAACAACCTAGCAGGCGACGAAAAATAAGCAAAAACCCGTTCATATGAAAAAACCGACGAACTTAGCAAAATGATGCAAACACAGTAGAGTAACAAGATAAGACTTTAAAAATACTTTACAGTACGACAGCTGCAACTTGAGGCAATAGTGGTAAGATATCTAATGGCACTGAGAAGACAGAAGTGTTTTCTTTCCACAGCCAGCTGTGTTTTACATAGATAGTCTTCTTACTGTATCCTTTCTCCATGCATCTTCTGCCGCATTCCATGGTTGCGGCTATTTCTGCTTGGAAAACTGTAGTTAGTTTACCTACCTATTCCACCCAGATCTACCACCGTATATGCCTCCGTCTGTACCTGATGAGTTTTTGGAGCCATCAGTGTACCAGGTGATACCATTCGCCTTTTCATTTAATTTATTTGTAAAGTGTATTACAAATGCTGCCACCCTCGAAGGTTACCTTGTATGTCGAGGCTCTCCTAGAGCCCATCAGAGCCCATTCCGATCTGTCAAGTTGTCTTTCTATGGGATCTCTGTGTCTACGACGCTTGGCATTCTGTCGGGTGAGATTCTAAGTATGTCGCATCGCATGTTGTCAAGTATTGTGGAACGTTTAATGGCAGGATGTAAAACCAGTTGCATTGCCTCTTCCTCGGTGTAAATATCAAGAGGTGGGATATTCAGCAGTAGCTCCAATGCTGAAGTTAATGTACCTTTCATGATGTCCACTATGCTCACATATTATGCAGCCCACTGCACACACCATACAATTAACAGCTCTGTACACCATCGTGTGTCTGATTACCCTGGCGTACAGCGAGTGCACATCGCAGGGATTACACCCCAGGCACATCAGATCGCTCGTATCATCACCGCTAAGGTAATCTGACATCGGTTTGTGTTATTCTTTATGTGGCTTTTCGAAGTTATTGTTAACCTGATCCCTAGGTATATTTGCTTGCCGAAGAGGAATGGAACGAAGGAAAGGAATGTAAAAATCACCAAAGATACCATTGATGGCATCCTCATAAACACTAGGGTAATACAATTTTCGTTTTAATGTTTCAGTATTCCTGTTTAATCTATTTGTCATATTTATTTAATTCTAACTAATAACAATAAATCATAATGATAAATAGCGTTTATTGCCCAACAGCAAAGCCATTTACAGAGCAATGTATTAAATCATGGCCGACTCTACACTAGGCCGGAGCCTTAGATGTGGCAACGTGGCTTAGCTGTCAAATAGTGGCCCTATAGTTTCAGAATAATTATTACATTTTATATGTATTAGAGTTCATCTCGGTTAATAAATTAAGAAAAATACTTTTTAGAACTACTACTACTAATATCACTTACATCTGATGTCTGTTTCATCACAGTCAGACACTACAAAATAAAAATAAACGCAACCTGTTTCCTGCCGCCACTTCCATTTCCACTTAAATGAACACTCAATTTACTTTGTAAATTATCACCTGAGCTAGAAAAATTCACTATTAGGTCACTGTGAAGCCATTCTTGCTGGTCTTGATTTCCCTTTCACTATCAAATGCTTGCGTAGGTATGCCCCAGGCCATGCCCAGATGAGTTCTATTAACTGTATTTTTCTATGACATTTGGGAGGTCCAGAAAACATTATAGGTACCACATTGTGCTTTAAAATAGGTCTTATCCTTTGAAATGTTTGTCAATTATTGTCTTTATAAATAAATATAACCAGCCCTTCCGAGGAATACCTTTCACCCACTTCTGTTTATGTCCCTTATCTGACACACAATTGCTAGTGCAACCTGGTACTACACACTTTGCAGGCATCTTTTTATCTTTACAGTTTCATTTGTGCAGGTAAATAAGTAGAAACCCATTCAAAATCACCTTGCAACGTTCTTTTTAATCTGGAATAAGGTTATGTTGGGCCATGGTTTGGTAGTCCTCTACTCATGCCTCTACTGGGCTACAACCTGGTACTACACGCTTTGCAGGCATCTTTTTATCTTTAAAGTTTCATCTGTGCAGGTAAATAAGTAGAAACCCATTCAAAATCACCTTGCAACGTTCTTTGTAGTCTGGAATAAGGTTATGTTGGGCCATGGTTTGGTAGTCCTCTACTGGGCTGCAACCTGGTACTACACGCTCTGCAGGCATCTTGTTATCTTTATAGTTTCGTTTGTGCAGGTAAATAATTAGAAACAAATTAATAATCACCTTCCAACCATATTTTCTGGACCTGTAAGAATACACATGACATAACAACAAATGAAAACACGGCCTGATCTCCAACGTTGCTATATTTCAATGCTCCGGCCTAGTGAGTAGAGACGGCCATGGTTAAATAGATAACCAACTTACACGCCTAACGTATTAAATGTCATCTAACTAAATATAATATAACAAAGTTAATAACCAATAGTGCTTGAATACTAACATAAATTTTCATAACCCTCCTTGAGGTAAACACGAGACTTATTTTTCAATAATTCTACTACATTGCAGTGAAATATATCGCACACTTCAGAAATTTTATTTGCGCTTCTGCACATAGCAGTCACAGGTGATCTAGACATTAAACTGGTTTTAGCCTTAATGCACAGAAAGGTATAGTTTTGTCTTGATTCCAATCTAGGAACGAAAAGGCGTATTTTTGACAGTAGTGCGGGAAAGCCAATTTCTGAGTTTAAAATTTTGTGAAGACAAATAATTGCTGCCTGCTCCCTACGCTTATGTAACGATTGCAGATCAAACTTCTGAAGTAAATCGATATAGCGACTACCTTTCGGCGGACATATTCCATCACACTTAAAACTAAGCAATTTTAAAAACCTCTTTTGTACCTGATGATTCACAGCATTTTTATAAACATTATATGTATAGGACTTCAAATTATTGAGCAGTATTCTAATTTTGACTTGATTAGACTAAAACACAGGGACAACAGCACAGTAATCAGACGTCCGAAATACGTACATAGCTAATGGCATCAAGAGTCGCATGCGGACCAAAACTCAAAACGTCTAGCGTCCTATATAATTTTCCTCATTTTCTGAACATCTCCATTGTATCTTGCTTGTGTGCTATAGATAATGAGCTGCTTACCATACTTATCGATCAGAGATAATTAAATGTCAAAAATAATTATCTGAGAATACTATAAGTAGTGAAAAAGGTTGGTATTACGAATCAGATTATAGTTACCTTTGAGGTCGTCCCAGAACGGAAATTACCATCATATTGAGTTATGGTGCGCAATAAATCCCATCAATCGCAGCCGCTTACTAGCCCGCGCATAAAATTTGTAGACAATTAGCTCTGACAGCATATCAGACAGCAATTATTTTTACCTGTACAGCTACCAGCATGCTGTTCGATAAGATTAAATTGCCTATTAACGTTCTTGTGACTGATGAAAATATTGCTCAACTGATCCGGTATGAATGCATCAATTCATCTGTAGCGTAACTTCAAATTCGGGACCCCCCCGCAAGATATCTTCACGAGCACCCCCCCCCCCCCCGCAAGAATTCTTCGGTGGCTTCTTTTTCCATAATCAAAATATCATGTATACAGGGTATCCCAGAAGTCAACGTCAAGCCGCAACGGTGTGACAGGATTGGCTGAAACCTATCAGGAGAAAAATCAGAAAAAGATCTACTTATCCCGTGCAGTTTGAAAATCATGGGCATTTAAAGAAAACCTAGAAATTTGGTCAAATTTTAACAATTTTTCGGTTATTGTGGTTAACTTTTATTATTTTTGTTCATTTAAACTTTGGAACCGTAACCCTAAATAACCTTTCTAGAAGCACAGTCAAAAATAATGACACAATTGCCCCAAGTTCTTTAGAATGAAGACTATTTATTAGACTATGAATTTAAAATTTTCAAAGTTTGCTGACTTTGAAAGGCCCTCCTTCAAAAAAAATGTACTAAAGTGCCTTATTTTCGTTTGTGTTTCTAGAAATGTTATTTATGGTTACGGTTCCAAAGTTTAAATGAAAAAAAATAATAAAAGTTAACCACAATAACCGAAAAATTGTCATAATTTGACCAAATTTCTAGGTTTTTTTTAATTGCCCATAATTTTCAAACTGCATAGGATAGATTTATTTTCTGATTTTTCTCATGATAGTTACAACCAATCCTGTCACCCCGTTGCGGCTTGGCGTTGACTTCTGGGACACCCTGTATATACAGGGTGAGTCCTAAGTTGATCCTTACTTTTTAACTGTGTATAGAGGTCGATGAAATAAACAACTTTTTCATATAACTTTTATGCAAAAACTGAAAAATAAGCGAGATACAGGATCAAGCAAAGTAAGTGTGGATCCCGGTCTGAGCTTGTGTTAAGATGTACCTAGTCTCTTTATGTTTAGTTTCTTGCTCGAATTTTTATCTTATCATCAGGCATTGCACCCGATTGTATTACCAATTTAAAATTAACAAAGATAAACAGAAAGTGACTACTGCACTATCTGATAGGTGCATGGGTGCCATGAGAGGGGGGTCGGGAGAGATAAATGACTTGGACAACCAAAAACCAAGTTTATCCCCTCCGCCCCTGGTTTGAGCACTCAATTTAAGTGAGTCGCCCGCCCCCCCTGTACAATTTTCTGGCGGCGCCCTGGGATAGGTGCAATGCCTAATCGATAAGACAAAAATCCGAGCCAAACAACGAAACATATTCAAACCTGGTACGTATGCCTTGATAAACAAGCCTAGATTTACATTTCGCATTTTCTTCTTCTTATAGTGCCTTATCCGTTGCGGACGTTGGCGATTAGCATGGCTATCTGTACTTTGTTCACTGCACTCCTGAATAGCTGTACTGAAGTGAGCCCATACCATTGACGTAGATTATGTAGCCATGAGTGTCTACGTCTCCCGGGTCCCCTTTTGCTGTCCGTTTTACCCTGTAGGATAAGTTGAAGAATTCGGTATTTTTCGTGACGCATTATATGCCCAAAGTATTCCATTTTCCGTTTTTTGATCGTAAAGGAAATCTCCCTCTGTTTACCAAGTCTACGGAGAACCTCTTCGTTAGTAATGCGATCTATCCACGATACACGCAAAATACGGCGGTAAACCCACATTTCGAATGCCTCCAGTTTCCTCATCAATGAGTCAGTCAGACTCCATGCCTCCACTCCATACAGAAGAATTGAGAACACATAGCATTTCGCTAGTCTAATTTTTATTTTTAAAGATATATCTCTACTAGTAAAAAGCTGTTTCATGTTGTTAAACGCTGTTCTCGATTTCTCAATTCTCGATTTTATTTCTATAGACTGATTCCATTGTGAGTCAACCATCGATCCAAGGTAGCAATATTTCTCCACCCGTTCTACCGGTTTAGTACCAATTAAGCATTTTGGACCTCGCTTATCTTTCATTTTGTCGAAAAACCAGTTTATGTCAACGACTTCTATACACAGTTAAAAAAAGTACCAACTTAGGACTGACCCTGTATATATTAAAGCGAAAGTCTTGGGGTTTGGCCAAAATTTTGGAAAGAAACACGGGTCATTGCATAAAGGAAATTGTCAAGTTGCTGCCAAGCCTTCGGCAATATTTACTGCCACCATTAGCATTGAGGTTTGCCCGCAAAAACCAGTATTGTAATTGAGTTACAGACTTTCAAATGCACTTATTAAACAAAAAACGTCAAAAAATATTTGGCTAATTTAACTCCCACAGCACAGGTCACACAAATAATCAATACATGTGTGTAAAATGCAAATTAAACAACGACGTTTACATGTTTCACCCGAAAAATTACAGAATTCGTGGTTTGAAAACACACATTTTTCGATTGAATTTTTTTTAAGAAAGTCCATGTTTAGCTTGTATTGTAGTGTGTTGATTACTTGTCTGACCTGTGGTGTAGAAGACTCTGAATTCTTTGTGCACTAGCTCCATTTGGTTGTTCAACCTGCAAAACCGGTGTCTGGCTGCTTGTTCTGACATATTCCTTGAGTTGATGGATTGAGACTTCGAGGTTTCCTTTCAAGCTGCAAAACGGGTGTCTGGCTGGCTGCTTGTTCTAACTTGTTCGTTGATTTGACGGATTAAGATTTTAAGATTTTCGCATTCTGGTGTAGTGATTTCGTCTAGTTGTTTAACCTGCAAAACAGGCATTTGGGTGCTTGCTCCAAATAGTACATTGAATTGACGAACTAAGACTTGGAGGTTTTCGTTTTCGGCTGGCGTTTGGAAAAATACTGGATTTAGCTTTTGTGAATTACTGTTCATTATACAGATACCCACTTAGTTTCTGTCAGGTAATTTGAGCAATACCTACTCCATAATCCTTCTTGTTCGACTCCGGCAGGGCATTGCTGGAAAGAAAACATATGACTTGGTATTGAAATGATCTATAAATGTATGCATTCTTAAAGCTGTTCACTACCTGAAACAATACTATCTAAAAAAAAACATTCAGTGGAGGAATGGCTCTTTTCGAAATCGTACAAAAAATCTAGCAGGTATATGATCATTTTTTTTAGTTGTGATGATTTTCCTCCGGATGAGCGTATACACAATCGGCAAGCCGGGATCTAGAATGCCGATATAAATACATCGGACGCAGATAGCCGATACCCTTTAACAAGTTGAAGATAGAACACAATATCCCCTGCCTCCAAATTCCATTCTTTAGGCCACATTTGGCTGTCTCTAACTTCCATTTGGTTGGTTTTTCGGAAGCGGCAATAGTGCTAGTTGTTCTACAACTGACACTTTGACCCTATTGACTCTTCAAGAAGAGAGAGCCGGCAAGTAAAATTAGTCGACCTTCGTTATCATTATTGGGCATCGTTACCTATTTCTTACAACTGCGCAATCTCAAAATAACGTTAGCCCCGAAATTCGTTGATTCTGGTAGTCCAAAAATATCCTAGTGTCTTAAAATCCACCTTATTCGAAAAGCTGGTGTTGATTCGCAACTAGCAAAGCTTTAAAATAAATTGATATCACTGGGAATCTGTGTTAATCCCAACCAGATGGACAAGGAGTTTATACTGATATCCTTTTACTTCCCACACCGATAGGTGAGGGGAGTATTGTGATCGCGAAAATTTTCGATTTCGAGATAATACGCTTTTTGGGCGTTTCATGATGTCTACATAACAAAAATCCACGTCACTCATTTCCGTCGGTCTGTCGGTCTGTCGGTCTGTCGGTCTGTCGGTCTGTCGGTCTGTCGGTCTGTCGGTCTGTCGGTCTGTCGGTCTGTCGGTCTGTCGGTCTGTCGGTCTGTCGGTCTGTCGGTCTGTCGGTCTGTCGGTCTGTCGGTCTGTCGGTCTGTCGGTCTGTCGGTCTGTCGGTCTGTCGGTCTGTCGGTCTGTCGGTCTGTCGGTCTGTCGGTCTGTCGGTCTGTCGGTCTGTCGGTCTGTCGGTCTGTCGGTCTGTCGGTCTGTCGGTCTGTCGGTCTGTCGGTCTGTCGGTCTGTCGGTCTGTCGGTCTGTCGGTCTGTCGGTCTGTCGGTCTGTCGGTCTGTCGGTCTGTCGGTCTGTCGGTCTGTCGGTCTGTCGGTCTGTCGGTCTGTCGGTCTGTCGGTCTGTCGGTCTGTCGGTCTGTCGGTCTGTCGGTCTGTCGGTCTGTCGGTCTGTCGGTCTGTCGGTCTGTCGGTCTGTCGGTCTGTCGGTCTGTCGGTCTGTCGGTCTGTCGGTCTGTCGGTCTGTCGGTCTGTCGGTCTGTCGGTCTGTCGGTCTGTCGGTCTGTCGGTCTGTCGGTCTGTCGGTCTGTCGGTCTGTCGGTCTGTCGGTCTGTCGGTCTGTCTGTCTGTCTGTCTGTCTGTCTGTCTGTTGGCGTTTTTCTAACGTCGTAATCTCAGTAACCGCTGCATGGATTGTGATGAAATTTGGGCAGCGGTATGCTGTGGGGTCGTAGTAGGTAATGTTCGTATAATTTTGAAAATCGGTGCATAGGCGGCGGAGTAATTAGCAAAAAACAAAAAAAATTAAATATTGCTGAAACTTTGTTTTTAGGCGTTTTAGGGGTCCCTGATGATTTTCTACTTTTTTTTGGGTGGGGGTGAAATTGGGGTGGTTGGGGGGTGGGAGGTTGTAAAATCGAAAAATTTGTTGCTTCCATAATAGACTGTCCACTGACATGTGAAGGAAGACCTGGTGACATAAATAACTTTTTCAGACCCATCCGAACAGTGCCTTGCCTATTACAGAAAGTAAAAGAGAATTTTTTCTGATGTAAACATACGAGAGTATTGCTTTGGATCGTTGTAACTAGGAAACTGTTGAATTGGTTTTAATGAAATTTTGAACCAGTACTACTACCATGGCGAATATGGAAAACCATATGGTTTTGATAAATCGTGCCAGTGGCGGCGCAAAAATAATAAAAAAACTAAAAATATAAAAACAGCTCAAACTTCGTTTTTAAGCGTTTTAGAGGTTCCTGACCATTTTCTGCGTTTTTTTTGGGTGGGGGTGAAATTGAGGTGGTTGGGGGGTTGGGGGTTGAAAAATTAAAAAATTTCTTGTACTCATAATAGGCTGTCCACTAACCTGTGAAGGAAGACCGAGCGACACAAATCACCTTTTTAGGTCCATCCGAACATTGCCTAGCCTATTACGGAAACCAAGGAACTTAGAATTTTCTGTATACCATACGAGAATTTATTGGTTTAAATCGTTTTGTATTTTGCTCGGTATTTTGTAACGTGGACACTATTAAATTGATTCTAATGAAATTTTGACACACTATATTGTTACCGTGGTGAGAATGGAAAACGCGCATGTTTGTTAAAAATCGTGTCAGTGGCAGCGTAGCAATAATCAAAGAACGAAAAGTATGAAAACAACTCAAATTCGGTTTTTAGTTGTTTTAGGGGTTCCTGGTCATTTCCTACCAGTTCTTTGGGTGGGGGTGAAAGTGAGGTGGTTGAGGGGTGGGGGGTTGTAAAACTGAGAAGTTTGTAGTATCGATAATAGGCTGCCCATTGACCTGTGAAGGAAAGACCTAGCGGTATAAGACAATTTTAGGGGGGGGGGGGCTGGCGATTATTTGGTTGCAAAGCTTCATGCTATGGAAAAATAATAAACTGGTATCAGCGTAATGTGTGGGAAGTACTGAGTCAATCAAATTGACTTCATTTTTTTATTGAAGTAGGTAAGAAGCGAATACCTAAGTAGTTATGTTTATATATTTTCAACTTCACACTCATTGCTACAAATACCTTCGTGGCCTGGTACCTAACTGAGATGTACAGAGTTGCGTGAAGCTAGTAAGCTGAGAGTGTTGAAACAGTCCCATACCAGCTTAACGTAATCTCACCCAGGAGTCCAAGAGCCTTTAAGCAGTCTGGGGAGCCCGAGAAGATCACGATGGCCCTTAGTTTCTACAACACATATCACTTTGACCACAAGCTAATCATGGGATAATTACAGTTTGGCATACTTTTTGCAGACATTGTCAACATCAAGATAACGCTAACTAACATCTAAAATATTAATGCTGTTGATCACTATTTGCTGTATAATAGATCCGCTAAGCTATTTCTAATAAATCGTCCGAGATTTCTAAGTTACGAGTGTCACCAATGACTGAGGAAAATGGAAGTGCGCTGGCCTTTGTTTGTAGCAACCTATTCTGCTCAAGAGTGCAAGCTGGATAACAGATCTAAGTTCATTGCTGCCTCTGCCGCTCACCCTCGGGCAACTCCTGGGCCGGTATTCCCAACTCGCTCCCCTCGCAAGCGAGCGATCCGTCAAAGGAGCGATATGATTTGCAGCGATATGGCATTTCTAGATTCTCACCTACCGCTCCCCTCGCAAATTTGGAAAGCGAGCATTGAGATACGACAACATCGCGTATTGATGTAAAATGACCGAACAAAACGTCAAGTTGTCAAAACATAACCAATATGTTTGTTTGATAAAGTACCGTATACATCACAGACGATAAATAAAAATAATAATTGTCGGTGATATACATCGATCGAGGTTGAACTAACTATTCTAGACATGAAGATTAGTATCAACCAAAAAGCAACATTCAGGATAAACCTGAGTTAATTAGCAGCGAATTTGGCCCCCATTTAATGTGAAAGAACTGTTGTTTTCTATTTCGATACCAATATTCTTGTTTGAAACTAAATAATGATAATCACAGCGACTATACTTTAGTTATAGTTCATATTATAACTTCGAATCATATATCAGTACATTAAACTATAAACTTATTTATAAAATCACTGAGAAGTAGTAAACCAACATTTTTGCTATTGGTTGAGGATATAAGTCTGTAGTTTTTACAGGGTCATCCAGATAAATGCTAATTGTGTCCAAGACATATCAAAAGGTTTGTTTTGTTAATCTAAATAACCTTTTGAACTAGTTTTCAGCGAGTTTTGTTAGTGTTTTTTGAGTAGGAACTCGGTAAAAGAATATATACGTTTTAAAAAGGTACATTTTAATGTGAAGGTTGCGCTTGACTTTGTCCAACCAATTTCTCCCATAACGTATCCGATATTAATCGTTTTCCAAATTTAGGCGATTTTTAGTTTACTTCTTATTTGGGCCATGAAATTGCGCACTCGCACAAGTACAAGGTAGAAAATGGAATGAAATACTTCAAAACCTCGATTGTTAATTCCGTGTACTTATTTTATCTTTTCAACCAGAAGGTATCAAAATTTCCAGATTTGAACTCACAGCGTAATCCCATTGGCAGATAATTCCAGCAGATTATAATAACGCCAACGCCTAAAAGTTTTGTACGGTTTAAATATTTCTAACGTACATGAAAAAAAGGGTCGGGAATCAAGAAATATTCTTTAATATCTACTAGGGCGGTCGTGTTATGGGAAAGGTTGAAAAACACTGTGTTAGAGGGCCTCTTAAAACAACTCGAAGGAGCTCTGAAACATTTTTTTATGCTTCTTCTTGGTTGAATAGTCATACAGGATCGTCCACTATAAAGCATAATAATTATAAATAAGAGCACACATCTCAACTTAATGTACCCCAATCGTCGGTGAGAACCTATTTACATTGATACACCAGTGACACGAGCGACAGAAAGCACTCCCCTTTGACGCGAGCGCTTCAATTGTGAGGAGAGGATGTGAGAATCCAAACAGCAGTGATTTTCGCTCCCCTCGCGTTTAAAGGCAGCGTTATCGCTCCACGCGAGCGGTCAAGAATACCGGCCCTGGGCGACTTCAACGTTCAAATTGAAGCCTGCTTGGGCTCCAATGAAACTGGCGTAGCGAGATGAGATTTCGGCTAGCTAGTGAGAGGCCCCACTATTTTCCCTTATTCCCCATATTCTCACACTTTTTTTTACTTCTGTGTCATCGGCATCAACTGCTCCGGTCATTAGCCTCATGTTCTGTATAGGATTTGATACTCTTTCCCGGCGCCACTCTATGAATAGCACTGTTAATTAGACGCCAACAGTGAAGGCTCAGGTGGGGATTTTTCGCTGAGCTTTTTTTTACGGACATTTATTTTTGACTGAAAGAACCAGAAATAGATTTCCGCCTCTAACGAGAATCGAACCCAGGACCTTCTGGCACGAGCTCTCGACCCTAACCTCTGGGCCAACCCACCCCCCCTTCCCGAACTTATATACAAGAAAAACGCGTGGGTTGCTCGATACACCAAAACAGATTAAGAATACTCACTTTTAAGTTTTATAAAAGCATTTTTTTCAGTTTATTAAACTGTATTTATATGAAAATATGGATAACGTAGGTAATTGAGCTGTGCGCGGAAAATTGTGCACAGAGTTCGTGCTGGAAAGTATCCAGACAGTTAGCATCCAGATAAGGGTTCGTTTAAGACTTTGTTACAAACAATTCAGACAACCGGTTTTAAAAAAATTCGAACACAAAGCCAGTTACTGGAATGTGGGTATAATGCCTATAGGATAATAAGGATAATAATAAAAATAATAAAATTCCATCCATATCATACAGAGTTCCGCCAGTAACATTCAAAATTATGATCCTGCGTGATGATTCCCCTTTTAGCAGTCATAAATGGGCGTTAAAACTAAAGCAGTTGCGGTTCCAAGTTAGTCAATATAAAAACCATTGGGAAATAGAGATATATGGCTGAGACATTCTTAGGTGTAAGCTGTAGGTGTATATTAAAAACACACTGGGCTAAATTGTGGCCACCTGATGAAATTTAAAATTCTTCCCACTCTCAATTAACTGGAAGTTAATCGACAGTTATCATTCAAAATTCATTGTAGATGGATCAAGTGACAAACATTTATTTTCAGTCCATGATTATAAACACAAACACAAATTGATATGAAACAGTGGGCTGTGTTTCACGCCAACTGAGTTAAAAGCTATTCAAGCTTGCGATGAGCAATTTAAAATTGCTAGTATATTCCAGCACACAGTCAAGATACTTTTAGCTATTGCAAGCTAGATTTTGTTAACACTAATTGTGAAACTCGTCGTCTTGCAAAGGGAGAATGACTTAAGGGTCTAGGGTATAGCGCGCGAAATTGAGAATCAAGGAAATACGTATTCCCGTGTTAGCGAGGAGGCGTGGCCACCTGTTCCCTTTCTCCAGTGTGTGTGTCTAAGATGAGGGTAGATAAGTCCAAAAATCCAAAGGTAAGGTCCAAAGGTCACTATAAAAATAAATTTCGCGTTTCCAAGCTCCTGAAGTTACATTTAAACTTACAGTAATGACTGAAAGAGCAAACTGAAGAAGAAAGCTTGCGCTTGTGCAACTGTTTAGCCTTTTTTTTGATATCGTAATTGGTTGTTAAATTACAGGCATTTATAGAATGTATGATTTTGCATTGCGAGTTTTTTTGCACATTAAAAAACTGTTTTGAGAAAATCGAAAATAGCTGTCATTCATTAAGCTCTTAACTATCGCCTATATGTAGTTTGAAAATAGAGCGTGTTATGCGAGAAATTGTGGGTCCGTGTTTCACATGGCAAATACGTTTGTATAAATGTGTGTATCCAGGCCGCTTAAGACATGGTACTGTGCTAGTTCATCCATAGCTCTGCTGGTCAAGGTCCCTTGTTCCTAGAGTGAACCTAATAATAATTGAAAGTCGTATTCATAAGCTCATCTAGCTCATAAAGTTCATGTACTGTGTAGTTATTGCAGAGCCTAAATACCAGAGTACCGCGGTGTTGGGGGAAAGTTACCGGTCAATGCCGGTCGGATAGGTATTTATCACGCATGAATGTGCTGAGAGATCCTATCTGGTAGGACAATACCTGGGCAGATGTTCTGTGCATCACAATCTTAGGGTTCACATATTTGGCAGGATGGAATTTAAAGTGGAATCTTATACTCAATAAACTTAGCGGCAGCAATGACCTCCTCTGATAAGTTCGTCAAAAGGGAGTTTTATAGACGGCCATAAAGATTCCTAGTGCTGGTTCTGCGATATTGGAATAAAATGAGGTCAAGTTGATTGACTCACTACTTCCCACACATTACGGTGATACCAGTTTATTTCCTATACCATGAAGTTTTAGTCTGAGGTCCCCTGGCAACCAAATCATCGCCAGCCCCGCCCCCCCCCCCCCAAATTGTCTTATACCTCTAGGTCTTTCCTTCACAGGTGAATGGACAGTTTATTATTAATACTACGAACTTTTCAGTTTTACAGCCCAGCCCCCCTCCCTCAACCACCCCAATTTCACCCCCACCCTAAGAAACGCAGAAAATGATCAGGAACCTTTAAAATGCTTAAAAACGAAGTTTGAGCTGTTTTTATATTTTTAGTTTTTTTTATTTTTGCGCCGCCACTGGCACGATTCATAAAAAACTATATGCATTTTTACCCTTGCCACGGTAGTAATACTGCGTCAAAATTTCATCAAAAGCAATTCAACAGTTTCCACGTTACACAATACAGAACGGTCTAAAGCAGTTCTCGTATGTTTACATCAGAAACAATTTTAAGTCCTTTGGTTTCTGTAATAGGCAAGGCAATGTCCGGATGGACCTAAAAAATCTCTTTATGTCGCTAGGTCTTCCTTCATAGTTCAGTGGACAGTCTATTGCTAATACAACACATTTTTCAATTTTACAACCCCCCAACCACCCCAAATTTCACCCCCACCAAAAAAAAGTAGAAAATGATCAGGAACACCTAAAACGCCTAAAAACGATGTGTGGAGAATATTTGAATTTTTTCGTTTTTTGCTAATTACTCCGCCGCCTATGCACCGATTTTCAAGATTATAGCAGCATTACCTACTACGACCCCAAGGCATATTGCACTCCAAATTTCATCAAAATCCATGTAGTGATTGCTGAGATTACGAGGCTAGAAGAACGCCAACAGACCAACAGACCGACAGACAGACAGACAGACAGACAGACCGACAGACAGACAGTCAGACCGACCGAAATGAGTGACGTGGATTTTCGTTATGTAGACATCATAAAACGCCCAAAAAGCGTGTTATCTCAAAATCGAAAATTTTCGCGATCACAATACTCCCCTCACCTATCGGTGTGGGAAGTAAAAGGTAAAAGGTTGCCTACTTGCCTAACTTAGCCCCCATAATTGCTGCCACTGCTACTGCAACTATTAATAATATAATCCTTGATTTGAACTTCCCGCTCTATGGAGACAATGTATAAGCGTTTATTTCTTGTGTTTTCACGTTGAATTAAGCCGCACATTATTGCTATTAATACGCTTGTTCCATGCGGTTTACGTACACTATCATAATAGCGCAATCAAGGTCATTCGGGTACCTTGGATGACATTTACCTCTCTTTACATCTCATTACCCATCTGCTTAACGTAATCATGTATGGATATTCTTCGCGAATAATGACTTACGGCAAAAGTACATTCAACGAGGATTATATAACTTTTTAGCTTTTAAGTCTTTGAAAATGTAGAAACGTTGAATCTTCTAGTATCATGGTGTCTGACAAATCAAATCTTGCTGTGGTTTTATTATTAATTAACTGCAGTAGTTTTCAAAGGATCAAAATTTCTGAAGTAAGTAGCTGTAGTTTTAAATAATCAATTTTAATCTTGATATCCAGAGGAAGCATATTATTATTGTAACAAATGTGAAAACAAATTTCTAAGGTGCAATTGTATTTCTCAAGGAGTCAATTCAATATTCGAACGTGGTGCCTAAGTCCAAAATAGGTATCGTGAAGTGAAATGGGTAATTTTGACAGGCTCGGTGGTTTTTATATAAAACAAAAGCACATAACCAGAATTCTTGACATTCCTATCTTGACCCTCCAAAAGTTATGCCTCTAGTCATAAATACACATGCAGAACCTCAATGCAAGAAAAATGATTTGCGACTCCAGTTCTCTATCTCGAAACGCTTCTGTGTCTGCGTTGGAATGTGATACTATATTTGGCGCTTTGGATAACAAGTTGTCCTCAAGTGAGCGTCTTCAGCCCTAATATCTGATAATACAGTTTATTTGAGAAAGCAAATCACAACAAGTGATTTGTAAAGTCACTATATGATGTTTAGACCTACCAATATCAGTGCTTTAAAAAAAATTAAACGATATTGGAGTCAGGCTTTTATCTCATTTCATATACCTAAGTATATTCAGGAATAATTTTACTTTATATATAGGTGGTCTGTTTCTTACAGCTTTCAGAAAGATAACTTTGTGTTTTTGAAATGATATATACTTAAACTTTCCAAAATCAGCAAAATCAGTTTTTCTTAATTGTCACACATAATAGACTATTGTGAGGCTTGGGGCATTTCAAATACTTCAATTAGTTTAAAAATCATTTTACTTTTTTAGCGTGATTTTTCCTCATAGGTCTCACAAATAAAACATTTAGATTTTGTAAAATAATCGCTAGCAATACGTTCATACCTTCGTTAGTCTGAACTTTTTAATACTGTTGAACATAACTTTCTACCGAGGCCTTTTGTCCCATTTAAAATACCTAAATAAGCTCTAACCTTTAACTTCTCGCGCTGGTGTACCATGTACACCATCGGAGTTGAGTACGTTGAATTTCCTGAAAGATGTAATGTGTCGCCTCCGCCGTTTTACCTAACCCTCAAAGACGGTATTTACTTAAAGCATTGATTAACATACAGGGTGGGCCAATAGTGCGTGGACGAAGGATTGTGGGCGTACTAAAAAATATTTCAAAAATCTGTCACTTGATCATGGTAGGGACCCTTGAGGACTATAATGCAAAAATATTTTCACTCAAATTTTGACTTTTATACAGGGTGATTCATATCAAACTTACATTTTTTTTAATGGAACCCCCTATATATTATTGCATATTTGGATTCCTTGGTTAATTCTAGTGTGACTTTATGTATCACACATGGGACTTTAGACGAACCATTTAGGCCCAAATCACGGTTTTTTGTATAAGTAGGTATCAGAAAAAAATTGAATATCGCAGCAATTATAAAACCTAGAAGGCCGTGACTTTGCGGTACGACTAAGCATCAAATGACTTCACCTTAGGTCAGAGGGCTAAATTTGAATTCTTTTTGCACTTGGAGAAATCAGTAGATTAATTAAGGAAACTTCAATCATAGATAACTTGATTTTTTCAAATGAGAATGCCTATTTTGGTTTAAAGAATCAAATGTAAAATTTGATTACCTTTCTAACGATATAGCATTCTCGATACCGATCTTTTTTAGTCTTCATTTTATTTCAAATTTTCTGTCAAATCGGCGTTTTTCAATTTTCCTGCGTGCAAGCAACTTAGCAGGTCATGAAAAATAAACAAAAGCTCGTTAATATGGAAGAAACCAACCAACTTAGTAGAAAGATGCAAACTAACCAGAGTAACGAGGCAAGATTATGAAAATTCTTTAGAACATATTAGCTCTAACCGGATACAACAGCCGCAAGATATCTAATGCCAATGAGTAGCTGGGGTATGGCAGAAGTGTTTGTTTTCCACAGCATACTAGCTATTGATGCCTACTAGAGCTTGACAACCTTCCAAAATGATTAAAAATTTTGAAACAAAAGGAAAACTACCAGCGATTTTTGCTTACAGTCTAACATCTTTAGAATGAAATTTCACATTTATTGGGATAAAAAAATAGTCATTTCGGTTTAGTTAAGTCAAAAGTGAAGATATCTCCAAATGGAGCATTCTGAACATCTATTGAAATAATGCTAGAATTCTTTAATTACGCTATGTTGTAATTGTGTTTATTTCATGTAGTTTTCTGCAAACTAAATTATCTTTTAAAATTCAAACAGACTGCAAATCAAGTTTCACTTTCCGCGATTTTGCTAATAAGTAGAAGTACCTACTGAATAATTTGAAGGGTTCCAGTCAGAGGTATCATTACTTTTGGCTTACGGAAATGGCTACTTTTTTATAGCATTAAATGTGAAAATTTATTCAAAAGACATAGATATTCTACTGCCAGCTACAATCAGTAGTAGTTTTCCTTTGATTAAATATTTTTTTACTGACTTTGGAAATTGGCTAATAGCTAGTAGGCTGTGAAAAATGAGCGTTCTTGTTACCGCTACTGATTCTGGTTAGAGCTAATATGTTGTAAGGAATTTTCATAATCTTGCTTCGCTGCTCTAGTTAGTTTGCATCTTTCTACTAAATTAGTTGGTTTCTTCCATATTAACGAGCTTTTGTTTATTTTTCATGACCTGCTAGGTTGCTTGCATGCAGCAAAATTGAAAAACACCGATTTGACAGAAAATTTAAAATAAAATGAAAACTAAAAAAGATTGATATCGAGAATGCTATATCATTAGAAAGGTAATCAAATTTTACATTTGATTCTTTAAACCAAAATAGGCATTCCCATTTGAAAAAATCAAGTTATCTGTGATTGAAGTTTCCTTAATTAATCTGCTGATTTCTCCAAGTTCCAAAAGAATTCAAATTTAACCCTCTGGCCTAAGGTGACGCATTTCATGCTTAGTCGTACTGCAAAGTCACGGCCTTCTAAGTTTTATAATCGCTGCGATATTCAATTTTCCCTTATCCCAGGGATAAGGTATACGTGTTTTTTTTGTAGTAAAACCGTTAATAGCGTTAATACTAATTTTGCAGTTATATTCTTGACATTTATTAGTAGTAGTAGTAATTTATTTGTCATATAGATACAAGAATTGTATATGATGACACGTCAACTATAGTATAAAAGTAATTGAGTATTTTGCTGAAAAGTTAAAAGTAATTAAAACTAACTCATTTTTGAAGAAATTCACTGATAGAGTAAAATACGTTATCTGCACTTTGGCTTTAAAATGCTCATAATTAGCAATTTCCTTAATGCAGTCTGGTAAATTGTTGAATAAGAGTGCAATTATAATTAGGCGACTGCTTGAAGCGGCTAGTACTATGTTTCTTTATAGACAAATGGTTGCCCTTTCTGGTGTTGTATTGGTGAAATTGACCCAACGTATTAAACAATACAGGATTTCTCTTAACAAATAAAACACATTTTAAAATATATATACAGGGAAATGTTAAAATTTGTTTACACTTAAAAATTGGCCTGCAGGTACTTCCAGGTTTAATATTAAATATAAGTCTGATTAGACGCTTCTGAGCAATGAAGACGCGATCTCTATCTTTCGTGTTACCCCACGCCATGATATTATATGACATTCTGGAATATGCCAAAGCGTAATATACAGATATAATCGCAGATTCATCAAGTACATCTTTCAGCTGCAGTACAGCATAAAATGCTTTATTTAATTGTTGGCATACGTAATGTATGTGATCCGAGAAAGTTAGCTTTGTATCAAAATATGTGCCTAAAAGTTTAGAAGTATCTGATAAAGTAGAACCCGCTAATACAGCAAAGTCACCAGGCAGTTGTCGTTGTAGGGTGTAGTTAATTATTACAGTTTTATTTTCGTTTAAAATCAGCCTGTTACGCTGACACCAGCCACTAAACTCATCCATCACAATAGTTACATTTTCCTGGAGTTCCTCGGGAGTTTGGCCACATACCGTAATTGTTGTGTCATCTGCAAACATGGTAACATTTCCCCGTGATATATTAAGGGGGAGATCATTGATGTACAACAAAAACAGCATAGGCCCCAAGACAGAGCCCTGAGGAACTCCAAGGGATATGTCACTGATAATGGACTGGGCATTTCTCAACTTAACTTGTATCTTTCGTTGTTCTATGTAGGAAGTACACCATTTTAATGTTACTCCACGTATACCTAGAGTTTCGAGTTTATTTTCAAGATGAAATTTACTGATCGAATCAAATGCTTTTGTTAGATCAAACTGCAAGGATACGACGTACTCACCCATATCCAAGTGGTTATAGATATATTCCAAATAATGACATGTTGCTGTCTCCACCGATTTATTTGTTCGAAATCCATGTTGAGATGGAGTAAGCAATTGATGTTTCTCCGCAAATGATGCAATATTATTGTAGACATATCTTTCCAGTAGCTTTGCTGTAGTGCTTATCAGAGAAATTTGTCGATAGTTATCTAATATTTCCGTATCGCCTTTTTTAAGCACAGGTACTACAACCGCTAGCTTCATAATGTTAGGGTAGCAGCCTTCTTCTATTGATTTATTGAATATGAATGATATGTGATCAGCGATTATATCCTGTATCTCAGCCAATACATTCAACGATAAGCCATCAAATCCAGAAGAATATTTGCTTTTACCATTCCTGATGAGACAAATTATGTCTTGCACTGTTGATGGGTACATAAATAAAGATTCAGGATTTCGGACAGAGGTTGTACAAGGCAATGTTAAATTTTGACCAAAGCATGCCTCAGCTTGCTTAGAGACTGCTATAGAAAAGAAATTGGCAAAGGCATTTGCTATTACTGCTTCATCCTCAATTATGGTACCATTCAAATTTAAACAGATCTTTTTAGGATTTCCTTGTTTTGTTTTACCAATTTTTTTATTTACTACAGTCCAAATTTCTTTCGATTTATTGTGAGCTTTTCCGATTTTATTAGCATAATATTGTTTCTTAGTACTTGCGATATTTTTTTTATAGCACTGTTTTTCCCGATGGTAAGCCTCTTTTATGTTGTTAGAAGGAAAGTTTGTCAGCAGTCAATATAAATTTTTAACATACTCCCCCTGACTCACTATGTTATCATTTATCCAATCCCTGTCTTTGTGAACATTGTCATACTGAGATATAGTCCTAGTTATGGTCTTCATTGGACAGCTAATATCGAGGCACCATGTGACTGACTCGATGAAAAACCTGAATGCCTCATTAACATTCATATTGTTCATCAATGCCCATTGAATTTGCGAAACAAGGTATTTAAAGTAATTCATGCCATTGTCAGTAAAGTCTCTTCGTGAATATTTTGTAATTGTTTTTGCACTACTTTGAGTGGTACATGTAAGTTCCAGTAAATGTCCTTAATGATCAGACAATGCGGGATTGATGATTCTGCAATTAGTTAGATCATCAGGATAGTTGGTTGACATGCAGTCAATTGCTGTTGAGCTTACATGTCCATTTTGGTATAGGAATACACGAGTTGGCTCATTGGTTTTCATTTTAAGATTGAATGAGTCCAGAATATCCCGCAGCACCAACGTTTCCTGCGTATTTTTCATAAGGTCGATATTAATATCACCACATAATATAATATAACAGCACATTTTACTTACTTCGGTAATTATATCAGTTAGCGTATTAAAGAAAATCTTTAAATCCCCACTAGGAGGTCGATATACAGGGTGGTCCAATAAGCGCGCGGTGCTCCCTAGCGGCCATACCGTTTAAATTAGACGAAAATGTTTTAAATAAAAAACGTCTCTTTTCAAATGCTCTACATTTAGAAATTAATTTCAAAGATAGCGGACTTCCGGATATACCGGAAGTAGGCATCAACTTCCTTATTTTAAATAGAACACCCTGTATATTATTACGCTTTTGAATTCAGCATCGATTTTTAGGTCCAGTTTGTTAAGCATTGTTTATGCCTACGAAGCCTATTTTCGGAGTTATTCAGCGATTTTTACAAAATTTGACGTTTGTAGTACTTTACAAGAAACGTTAATATCTAGAAAACTAAACGCGATAGAAAGATGCGGTTTTCGGTTTTGAAACAAGCAAGGAACGTATTTGTGTTTTAATAAGATCGTTGTTTCAAAAGAACATTAAATCAATAGACTAGAAATTTTCAAATTTGAAAAGTTAAAAACGTTAAAAACTTTTATTTTTCAAATGGGATGGTATCATAAGTTTCACATCAGTGGATGCGGAATTAAATTCTCTTTCACTTTTATCTAGGCACATGTAGTTCTACCTTTGATGCTTTTTAAGATATTTACGGTTTTGTAATTATTTCGTAGGAATTGGAAAAATCGTAGGTGGCGTGACTCGCAGACGAAACAATTGGAAGGAAACCTTTCGTCCAAAGTGTTTCGACCTCTAATACTAAAATGCGCTTTTGCTCCATCTAACTGTAACCACATTGTTCTTAAAAACTCCAGTGGTGAATTTTTCAACAGATTTTCCAAATTTTCACGTAGAAAATTTTAGAAAACCTTAGTTTAATATGCGGTTTCCAGTAATACGACCCCAAATGCTTAGACTCCATGCTGGTTGTCAACAAACTTCTCAAAATTTGGATTTACGTCGGTATAAAAATGTAAATTATGCCAGTTTACATGGCCGCTAATGATAACGCTGTAGCTACATTTCATAAAAAATAAAATGAAAGAATTTCATAAGAAATGTATGTTAGAAAGGAGTGCATTTTCTTGGACTTGAGCACGACTCCGGTTACCGAAATTCATTCAGTTTTCAAAGTCTTGTCTTTCAATTGCTTGATTTAGCTGCACGTGATAAGGATGCTATATGTACTCCGTTAAGATCATGTTGACAGATGTTTGACCAATGCCCAAATAGCGACTAATTTCTGCTGTAGCACTGCTATACGGATCTTTAACCACAATTGCGAGAATTTCAAACTCACTGTCTTCATATATTACTACTGCATGTTTCCTTCTCTCATATCTTACGCCCACGTAAATCCAAATTTTGAGAAGTTTGTTGACAACCGGCATGAAGTCTAAGCATTTGGGGCGGTATTATTGGAAACCGCATAATAAACTAGTGTTTTCCAATATTTTCCACATGAAAATTTGGAAAACCTGTTGAAAACTTCACCACTGGAGTTTTTAAGAATAATGTGGTTACAGTTAGATGGAGCAAAAGCACATTTTAGTATTAGAGACCGAAACACTTTGGATGAAAGGTTTCCTGCCAATTGTTTCGTCTGCGAGCCACGCCACCTACGATTTTTCGAATTCCTACGCAATAATTGCAAAACCGTAAATATCTTAAAAACCACCAAAGATAGAACCACATGTGCCTAGATAAAAGTGAAAGAGAATTTAATTACGCATCCACTGATGTGAAACTTATGATACCATCCCATTTGAAAAATAAAAGTTTTCAACGTTTTTAACTTTTCAAATTTGAAAATTTCTAGTCTATTGATTTAATGTTCTTTTGAAACAACGATCTTACTAAAACACAAATACGTTCCTTGCTTATTTCAAAACCGAAAACCGCATCTTTCTATCGTGTTTAGTTTTCGAGATATTAACGTTCCTTGTAAAGTACTACAAACGTCAAATTTTGTAAAAATCGCTGAATAACTCCGAAAATAGGCTTCGTAGGCATAAACAATGCTTAACAAACTGGACCTAAAAATCAATGCTGAATTCAAAAACGTAATAATATACAGGGTGTTCTATTTAAAATAAGGAAGTTGATGCCTACTTCCGGTATATCCGGAAGTCCGCTATCTTTGAAATTAATTTCTAAATGTAGAGCATTTGAAAAGAGACGTTTTTTATTTAAAACATTTTCGTCTAGTTTAAACGGTATGGCCGCTAGGGAGCACCGCGCGCTTATTGGACCGCCCTGTATGTTAATGATAGCGATTTTTACTGAACTCGTGCTTAACACAATTCCTGATGTTTCTATGTTACCTTCGATGGATACGTTTTTGAGCTTGCTTAAATTTTTGCAGTTCAGACTTCGTTTGCAAAATATCACTGAGCCACCGTTTTTATGTAATCGTCTAGAGAAATGAGACACTATCACATAACCAACTAGGTTCAGGTTTTCCAAATTGTCACAGGTCACATGATGCTCCGATAAAGCCAGAATGTCAATATCATGATATTTCAGCAATACCTCAATTTGGCTGATTTTATTACTCATACCCTGGATATTAATATGGAATACTTTAAGTGTAGTACTTACCTTATTTTCGGATACCAACTTGCGGTCGATGACTTCGAAAAAATGTATACCTTTTCACTAGAATACCAGCAGGCCAATGGGATTTGTCAAATAATTTATCAGATAAATCAGAGTCTGCGCCTATCTTGAATGATTCTGTTGTACCGTCCTTCCATCTGGGCAGCTTAGTCACATCAAAATATCTTCCAGGAAACTTTCGCTGAAGTAAAGCTGCAATATTTTGCTCTGAAGTTCCAGGAGCTGCACGTCCAACGTATATCCAAAGTCTTTTTGGTGCAGCTTTAAATTCTTCGCATTCAGATGTTTCTGCTGAACCAAATATTACGGTAGAAGAGGACTTAGTACCATTACTCCGTCTTTCCTCTTTCTTTGAATGTTTGACTTCCTTTGAGTTGCTTTCGGCTTGATTCTGTTTTGTTTGTTCCATGCTTTCTTTTGTAGCTGTTTTGTTTGATTTCAGTTCGCTGCATAGAGATACATTGTCTGATGTTCTTGTATTATTGACCGTTGTTGGTTGTTGACGTATCAATTCACTGGTGCATGGTTGCTTGTTAAGAAGAGGTCTACCAATTTTATCTGATATCATTTCAAAATCTGTGAACATACTCGTTAACTCTCCCTTCAGCTTTTCATATAGACTGCTATAGAGAAGGTGATATATCTGATCATTTGTTTGACTGTTTGAAGTAGTTAGGTTGTTGGAAGTATTCATTACATCCTTATAGGTTCTGGTGAGGTCCAATTCTTTTCTTAACTTTTTTAGCTCTTCAGCATGCATATTATTTTCTTGGTTTAATACTTCTATCGACACAAGCATGTTCTCTTTTAATAGTTCTTGCTCCGTAATCCTAGCTAGTAGTTCCTTTGATTTATTTTTCTCATTAGCTAGTTTGTCAGAGAGTAGATTATTTTCAATTTTTAGGTTAGCTACCTGAATTTTAAGTTTGTCAATAATATTACTTTGTTCACTGATTTTTAGCAGCTGTTCCTGTTCCGCATCCGTAGCTTCGTCCTCGATATCCATAGTTCTTCGTTGTAGTCTTTTTATGTGCTCGTCCTTCTCTCGACCCGTTTTGATTAAGTTTTCTATTTCTCGTTCATATATTTCAAGTTTCTCTTGCGTCTCTAATTTTAATTTTTCTAGCATCAAAAGATTTTCTTTATTTTCGATGTAGATTTTGTTGATTCGGTCTTCCTCATACTTTTTTTTCTTCTCACATTTTTCTGAGCAAAATATGGTGCTTTGTCCTCCATCAATGAAGTTTCTTTTCCTCTCAAGACAGCTTCTGTGGTAGACAGAAAGACAGTCCTTGCATACTACGCTTGTGAGTTCTTTCTTACAGCATTTAAATTGATTTTCCATGTCCACCATGGAAAAATGTTGTAATGCACCTATCAATTGCTCGATCGTGTACAAAGTAAATATGCTACGCCACTGGTATCTTGTGGAGAATGTATTGAGGATTCTTCGAATTCCTTATTTTTATGTATAATAAATCTCCTTTGTTTTGGTCATCAAAACAAATTAAAGAATCATATTAGCGAACAATACAGTCACATTGATGTTCCTCTGATCGTTACAACATCAACGATATTTTAATTTCAATAAGATTCACTTCATCATCGGAAAATCAACTTTTTCTCGGAGCAATTCGTTACACGTCTCACGTCTCTCACGTCGATATCGAACTACCTAAGATATAGAATATATCTAGATGGTATACAGAATACACCACGCGTGTACTTAAGGTTTGAAACAAGGCGCGTGTAGCTAAAGATGAAAACCGTTTTTCTATAGCAAATGTTTGTATTTTGTTACGCACTCCATTTAGACCTTAACGCCTTCTGCCCTGACTCCCTCTTTCCTACTATTGGCTGCAAAATAATGCGGTTATTTGTTTGAATGGGAGGAGACGATTCCAGAATGGAAGTCAAAACGTTTGGTTCTGAGCCAATAGGAAATCAGACAGAAGAGACTGACGGCATGACGTGACAGAATTCTCATCTTTCTATAGTGTGGACTACATGAGGCCGACCGGGAAGCAGTGGAATGGATCATCGAGATATACATATGTCGCAATTTAACTTGCTTATGATTTTTATGTTTGGTTTTTCAATAATGATATTTATTTTTGTATTTATAAGTATGTAACCTCATTATGTTTTTTATGTTTGTTTTTGTTATTTATTTTTTTATTGTCTGTACTCTGCCATACGAATAAATAGATCATAAAGTATGTATTCAAATATAAAAAACAATACAAGGTATGTGGAATAAAATGAAGAAATTAATACGATAGGAAAAAACCTGCATAACTTCAATGCGCGAATGCCGTATAATAAATAAAAAACAACAGTATACTGCATTTAGCATAATGTAATGGCACCTTAATGACAATAAAATAAAAAGTTCCTGCCAGGGACGGCTCTAGTATTTTCTCCAGAGAAGGTTCACTAATACAGGCTTTAAAAACTTTTTTCGGGTCCTCAGGACCCTACAGTGACTACCTGTCAAACCATAGGTTAACTATGCACCCTAGATATTATGTTTACACCCATTCTAAGTTCTTATCAATTTTTGAGACCTTATGGGCGATTCTATCCCTCACAAGTCACCGTCAGGTTTTGTCACTCATGATAGTGGTAAGGGATCTCATTTACTGCAGATGTTGGGAAGAAAACGAAACATCGTTCCACTTTCTGGGCAGAACTTATCTCAACCTCAGGGTTCAGATATTTGGCACGACGGAGTTTGGGTAGGAGCGACTCAACGAACTGGCCCGATGTACTGACATTCGTCAAGAGGTGTGACAGGTTCGACAAGTAGTTTTCTGGAAGGCCATGTTTTAGTGTTGCTCTGTGAGGTCGGCAAAAAGGACTAGATTTTTTTATACTCCAAAAGAAGGAATGCTAGAGGACACTGGTTCGAGGAGTAGGGACCTCGACCTGATAAGGATGAGCTCGCAGGGCCTCTCTAGTGTTCCTCGTTCGGACGGCCACTGATGCTATTATCTGGGAGACCTCACTCGAACATCTTCCGTGAGAGAATCTGTAAAACAGGGACAGGTCAGTCACGCTTCTTTAATGCATCCAGGCTGTGGAGGTCCTTTGTGAGGGTCGGCGTATCGATTGGTGTAATTGCTCTATTCTGAATAGTGTCCAGAAACTTTACAGAATGCTTCGGAGCGCATCTCCACACATGGGAGCAATACTCCAGCGATGGTCGCACCTGTGCCTTGTAGAGCAGCAGTAGCTGCTTTGGTGTGTATAGCTTCCTGCAGCGGGACAAAATTCCAAGCTTCTGGGATGCCGTTTTAGCAAGACTGACGAGTTAGTCGTGCCAGGACATGTTGTGGTTCATGTTGATCCCCAAAAGCTTGACGGAAGGTGACTCGACTATGGGGTTACCTTCCATTTCCACAGCTGGTAAGCCAACGTGAAACTTCTTTGTAAGTGTTAAGTGTTGTTCCCTGAGCTTTCTGTACGTTGAACTTTACTAATTTGCTAATCCCCGCTCGACAATTGTTTTGATATTTACGTTGATCTGGGCTGCTGTGGCCGACGTACCGCCTCCTGGAATGATAGTGGCTTGCCTGGTTCCATGCACGGTATTAATGTCAATGTAGGGCATACGACAGATCCCCGTGGATACCGGCGTTTATCGAAAATACATCTGGTGACCAGCCTTCGACTACAACAAACAAAGATAGGTCGTTCAAAAAGCTATTGAGCTATTGGCGCAGGCCAGGTGGTAGTCCATAAGCAGCAAGCTTGACCAGAAGTTCCTCATACCACACTCTATCGAAAGCTTTAGATATGTCAAGTGCAACAACACGGGATTCGCAACGATTTTCGATTGCTCCGTTTATTTATTGTTGTTCAGATATTTCAGGAAGTGTGTGTTGATGACAGTCTCCATATCCTTAGACATGATGCTGGGAAGAGTCACAGGTCTATAGTTGGTGGGACCGATTTTTTGCCTTTTTTAGGGATGGGTTGTTAGCAGCGAATCTTCTATGAAGCGGAAAACACGACTTGCTCATACGATAGTTAAGAGCTTGGAAAGAATAGATGCAGGCTCAGCGGCACAGTGCTTAAGGCCAGTGGCTGGAATTCGGTCAGGACCAGTAGCTTTCTTCATGTTTGGTTTATGGAGGATGCTTTTTACATCTCGATGTTGAAACTTGATCTCTGCCATTCTCGAGTTCAGCCAGAGTTCAGCACATGCAGCTCTCCTGGCCTGGCTTCATCTCCCATCACTACTACCACTACTACTACTACTTTTTTTTTTCTGGGGAACGTACCCAGGCCGCGACCTGGGAAGAGGCTCCCCCTGAACCGCCCCTAACACTGGAACCATCGCGTAGACATATCTTCAGGAGGGGGCTGTCTTTTCTTCCTTCTTCTTTCGAGTTCTTTTTACGCCCTACGTCTCCCCTCCTCCACCGCAGTGGAGATTAGGAGTTCGGGTTTTTGTACTGCTTCGTCGTCCTTGGTCCCCACGTCATTATATATACAGATACCTATATGTACCCACATTTATACGCACCATTACACACACACACACAACACACTCAGCCACCCATACGTGTAACCAAAACTCTCAGAGTTACTGTCACTGTTGACCCTGGTGCCTACGTTCGTCTTTTTCTTTATTTGCCATAATAACCGCAACTAGTTTCTGGACTGTTATCCATGCTGCCTTGTCATCTATCATTAGTCTGATTAGCTCATCGGGTTCAAGAGATTCAATGTCTATGCCGAGCTTCAAAGATGTTTCCTTCCTGGTGTGTGACCACCTCGCGCATTTGAATATGGTGTGCTGTGCATCGTCCATGATTCCACAGTAGAAGCATTTGTCGTCACTGCTCTTACCGATCTTTTTGGTGAAGTGTTTGAATGACCCGTGCCCCGACAAGAACTGTGTCAGATGGTAGTCGACTTCTCTATGTTTGCAATCGAGCCACGGCTGTATGTTCGGGATGAGCTGCTTAGTCCACTGGGCAACCGACGCGGTCGAGTTCCAATCCGCTTGCCACTTCTCTAAGGTTATTTGCCTCTCTGCTTGCTTCGCAGCATCAGTATTTCCGTCTGGTCTGTCATACAACCTTGACCTTTCAGCAATCAGTAGGTCTATAGGCGCGATACCGCCGATCACTTGCAGAGCCTTCGCTGATATGGTCCTATATCCACAAACAACCCTGAGGAGCATCTTTCGTTGTAGGCGTATAAGCATGCTCTTGTATTTGTCTTTCCCTAGTGCTGTGTGCCAAATAGGTGCGCCATAAGTTACGATTGACTGTACCACGTTATACAGTAGCAACCGTTTTGAGCTCGTTGGACCGCCGATATTAGGCAGAATTCTTGCCAGTTTCGTAACTGTCTGCTTCGCTTTATTGACTACTCTCTTTATGTGTTGCCCAAAAGTCTTTTCCTCATCCACTATTATGCCCAGGTACTTGACGTATTTGGCGGGCTTGATGTGTGCATCCCGAAACCTAAAGGCCATGCTGTCCTGCTTTTTCCTTGAGCCTCTGATGACTACTGCCTCTGTCTTTTCCGGTGCAAGCTCTAGAGCGTGGTCCTTCATCCACTGTTCGATTAGATCTAGTGAAACCTCTGTGCGTTCAATTAATTCTGATTCGCTTCTAGCAGTTACTACCAATGCTAAGTCATCTGCAAAACCTACGGTTGTGGCTCCTTCAGGTAGCTCTAGCTCCAATACACCATCATATAGTATGTTCCATAGAGTTGGGCCCAGGACGGAGACTTGAGGTACACCCATAAACACGTCCATGGACTCAGCTGCCTCAATGCGTATCTTTCTTTCTCTGAAATAGTCTATTACTATATTGACGATGTATTGCGCGCTACCTCTGCGCTCAAGTTCCTGTATGATTAACTGCCATCTAGCAGTATTAAAGGCATTTTTCACATCGATTGTTATCAGCATAGACCAGGTTTCTCTTCTGCTGCCAGCAGTTAGCTCTAATGCTTTTTGAATAGCCTGAAGCGTCGAACGTCCACGCCTAAAGCCAAACTGGTTGGTTGCTAGAGTTCCATTTAGCTCAAGTTCGTTTTCCAGTCTTTGCCGAACTAAGGTTTCGTAGAGCTTGCACATGCTGTTTAACAGACATATTGGTCTGAATTTAGGTGCTACGCCTTGTCCAGATGTTTTGGGGACCAAAATGAGCTTGGACTGCTTCCAGCTTATAGGGAGCGCCTGCTGGCTTAGTATTTTGTTCATAGCACCTAGTATCCACATTGGACAAGCCTTAGCGGCTTCAATGATGGCCTCAGGTGGTAGGCCATCCAGCCCTGGCGCTTTTCCGCGTTTCATCTTCCCTATCGCATTTTCTAGCTCCTTTTGTGTGAATAACGGTACATTATCTGCCTTGGTGAAATCGCTCAGTGTGTAGGGTGCTACGGGAAATAACTCTCTAGCTATTACCTTCTTCCTATCCACGTCTAGTTCGTAAGGACGAAACATATTTAGTTTTTTCATGGCTATTCTGTATCCTTGGCCCCAGATATCTTGATCTAGCTCACTGCATAGGATTTTCCAGTGTTCTTTCTTTTTTTTGGCTATCGCAGTCTGTAAGGTCTTTTTAGCTCTCTTGTAGGATTCTCTTGCTTCGGAAATCAAAACTTCTGAGGTTGTCTTCCTTCTGCTGGTTCTTGTCAGAATTCTTCTTGCCCGCAGACAATCCTTGCGTTTATTTCGTATGTCCTCACACCACCAGTATGGCATTTTCTGTGGAATTCGAGTTTTTGTTTTCGGGTGGCTATCTTTATATGACTCCTTTATTATGGCTGTTAAAGTTACGCTATCGCACTCCTGATGTATTTTAGCCTTCCATTCCAAAAGTAACCTGAATTCCTCCCAGTTGATTTCAGAGTGAATTTCCCAGGGATTTCGAGGCAGTTTATCCTTTTTGCCAACTTCGAAGTATATAAAGTGGTGATCGCTAAGCGATTCTTCGTCCAGCACTTCCCATTTAGCGATGTCCTTAGCGAGGTTCGATGTAGATATGGTGACATCAATATATGATTGGGTTAGCCCTCTGCTGAATGTAGGTTTGTTACCTGTATTGTGGACAACAAGGTCTGATGCCGCAATCCACTCAGTAAGGTACAGACCTCTTTTATCTGCAGTAGGTGCACCCCATTGGGGGGACTTTACGTTAAGGTCTCCTAGGATAATGTATTCTCCACCAGCAGATTACTACTACTACTACTACTACTACTACTACTACTACTACTACTTTTTTTTTTTTTTACCATGGACCGTCGCCGGGCCGCAGCCCGGAGCGAGTGGGTCATGCGAAATACCCTGCACTCCGGAACCGTCGATTAAGACATATCGTCAGAGTGGCAGGATGGTCTTCTATGCTTCATCCTCTTCTATTTTCCCCAATATCTCGAGTTTCCAGAGTACCCTACTCTCCCGTCCCCCGGCTACCGGGGATTAGGAGTTCAGGAACTCGTAAGTGATGTTTCGTCTTTTTCCTTGACAGCCATAATCTTTGCAATAAATCTTTGTACGTATTGCCAGTGCTGTGTACTGTGGCACATAACGGTGATGATATTACTTGGTGACAGCAGTGTCCCTACGCTCCTCGTGCAGATCTCTCTTTCGGCCTCCCATCTTACACATCTGAATATTGTATGCTCCACCGTGTCCCTATCCGAGCAGTACATGCATATATCGGTGTTGGATTTTCCTATGCGCTTTAGGTAGCTCCCGAAGCTGCCATGCCCTGACAACGCCTGCGTCAAAAAATAGTCTACTTCCCGATGTTCACATCTCACCCACGGCTCTATGTCCGGAATGAGAGTTTTTGTCCATTGTCCCACCGATTGGTTCTCGTCCCACTCCTTTTGCCAGGCTTGTAGGGTTTCAATCCTGGCTTCTCTTCGGACCAGTTCCAGGTGCCCGTTCCCCCTGTCGTAAATCGCTCTTCTCTCGTCGCCAACAAATGTATGGGTACAATCCCCGCAATAACCTGAGCTGCCTTGGTTGAAACCGTTCTATACGCACTGATTGCTCTTAATGCCATTTTGCGTTGCACCCTCTCCATTTTTTCCCGGTGAATCCTCCGATTTAGCGCTTTGTGCCAGATGGGGGCACCGTACAGCAGTATTGAGTGCACCACACCGCACAACAGTTGCCTCCTACCACTCCTAGGACCCCCCATGTTGGGCATAATTTTTGCTAACGATGATGCCCTATCTTCTGCCTTTCTAACCGTTTCGTCAATGTGTTCTCTGAAGGTACCACCTTCGTCAAGTGTGACTCCCAGATACTTAACTGCTTTCTTAGGTTCTATTTCAACGTCCCTAAGAATAAACCGCACCCTTCTTCTAGTAGTTCGTTTCCGGGGACCCTTTAGGACTACTGCCTCAGTTTTTTCTGGGGCAAGTTTTAGGGAATTTCTATGTAGCCACCTATCGATTTTTCTGAGGGACTCATTGGCACGGAAGACTAGCTCCTCCTCGTCGTCTGCTGCCACTATCAGTGCAAGATCATCAGCAAAACCAATGGTGTCCGCTCCCCTAGGAAGCTCCAACCTCAGAACGCCGTCATAGAGTATGTTCCAGAGAATAGGCCCAAGAACAGAGCCCTGCGGGACCCCCGCCGTTACCTCCAAATTGACCCCTTTGGATACCTCGATTTTTCTGTTTTTGAAGTATTCCTCTATAGTATTTATGAGATATTGCGCTATACCTCTTCTACGCATTTCTGTTGTAATCAGTCCCCAACTTGCTGTATTGAATGCATTCTTGACATCTAATGTTATCAAGACGCACCATCGTTCGCGTGCCTGCTCTTTTTTACTCATGGCTATTTCTATGGCCTGGATTGTCGAGTGTCCCTTTCTAAAACCAAACTGATGTGGAGCTAGCCCTCCTGTTCGTTCAAGCTCCTCTAATAACCTCCTCTTAACTAGTGCTTCAAAGAGTTTACTTAGAGTGTTAAGCAGGCATATTGGTCTAAAAGCCGACGGGTCCTCTGGATCTTTCCCTCCCTTAAGGATCAAAACCAGCTTTGCCGTCTTCCATTGTCCGGGAAAGTCTTGGGCAAGCAATAGCTTGTTCATGACTTTGAGTATCCATTCTGGTGCCACCCGAATCGCTTCTTTGACTGCTTCTGGGGGAATTCCGTCCTGACCTGGTGCTCTTCCAGTTTTAATGGTCTTTTCTGCCTCTTTTAACTCCTCCCTTGTGAAAGGCTCGACCTCGCTACACACTTCCTTACCAATGGTCTTGTCGGATCTCTGAGGAAATAGCGCTGCTGCTATTTCCTTTCTTCTCTCTATTGGGAGATCGTAGGCAGTTTGGGTCATTAGTGCTCTTGTAGCTAGACGATATCCATCACCCCATATGTCTGTTTCAAGATCTTCACAGAGCTTTTTCCAGTGAGATTTCTTAGAAGCGTTTATGAGGACTCTGAGATTGGATCTGGCCTCTCTGTATCTTCGTTTGTTCTCCTCCCTATCCGAAGAATTCCGCCTATTTCCCCTAGTCATCACTCGTCTTGCAGTGTTGCACCTTTTCCTCTGTTGTTCAATATCTTGGGTCCACCAGTATGGCACAAGAGGCATTCTGTCCATGGTCATTTGGCTGTTTTTATATGCCTCTTGTATCACCGTCGTACAGGATTCTACTTCGATTAGGTCATCTTCCATGGTTGTTGTTCCCTCCGTCCTCAACATTAATGTGTCCTCAAAATAGCCCAGTCGGTTCTTGCTTTCATTCGCTCCCGTTTCGTTTTACTTCTTCTATCTGTGTCTATCTCAAAGTATATAAATCGATGATCGCTAAGTGACTCCTCGTCCAGCACCTGCCAGTTCTTTATGCGCATAGCTATTTTCTGGGTAGAGCATGTTACGTCTATATACGAGTGGCAGTCCCCTCGGGCAAATGTGGGCGTTACACCTGTATTTAAAACTATCATGTCCAACGTCGCCAACCACTCGGTGAAGTAATTACCTCTTGAGTCCGCCACTGGGGCGCCCCACTGCGGTGATTTCACATTGAGATCTCCCAGTATTACAGACTCCAGAGCCACGTTCTTGCTGTCCAGCATAATAGTATCTATTTGCTTTTCGAATATATCTTTGGGCACATTTGGCGAGCTATAGCAGCAAAAAATACAGAAGTTTTTGAGGTAGATGCACACATAGCCTTCTTCGCTCCTGACTCTAACGACTCCCACGTTCTTGTTCAGAAATATGACGGCCACGTCTTCCCTCTTGTCCTTGATCCACCTACTCCCCCTTATGAGTTTTCTGTTTGGTTCACTACAGACTATCATATCAACTCCCTTTTCCAGTGCTACGGCATACGCTGCATCATGACTGTTCCTTGATCTCATTGCATTCACCTGGAGAACTCTCATAGCTGTTTTAATGGGTGCTTGCTTACTTTGACTGTCTCTTGAATACCAGGTCCCTGAAATGCGGACACCTTGTTTGGTCCGCTCTATGTCCCCTCTTGCGACATTTGGTGCAATAGGAGACGTTCTTACAGTCTCTCGCACGGTGTCCTTGCTCACCGCAGTTGATACATATCTCGGGCATCTGCTCCTGGTTGCAGTCCCGTGCCCTGTGACCAAAGTCCCAGCACCTATAACACCTAGGTACAGCTACTCGTTCCCTTACTTCACAGCTCAAAAGTCCTATCTGGACCCTGCCTTCTGCTATCAGTCTGCGCGCGGGTGCTCTGTGCATGGTAACTGTGGTATACAAGTTACCATATCTTCCTTCCTTAGGCGGTGCAATTTTCAGCTGCGAAACATCTTCCCCGGTCGCAACCTGTAGATCTGCTGCTATCTCGTCTACCGTGGCCGTCGGTTCCATGCCATATATGAAAAAAGTAGCTTCAGGCCTTCTAGTATTTACCTCGGTATTTCTAACGTTTGCAGATATCTCAGTTTTCAGAATGTTCCCGCTGCCAGCTCCCTCCACTGTCAACATTAGATCTGCGTCACCGATTTTTCTTAAACCTGTCACCTTCACCCCGACCTTTCTAATGTCGACACTCTCCTTCACAGACTTGAGGAGTTCCGCAAATGTTTTTCCTCTGGCTTTAACCACTACTCTCTCCTCGACGGCTTTTTTTTGTGGCTTCCTCGGCTTAGCATGTAATTGCGGTCCATTGGTACTCATTTCCTGTACGCTCCCTTTTATAATGTAATATACATCGATATTCGATCCCCTAAATATGCATTCCAAGATTTTCCTGGTATATGACATGTCTAAACTATCCGGGGTCACAATCGCTATTTGTTTCCGTCCCTCACGCTCAGTTATCTCTTTGAGCTTTGCTAAAACCGTGTACAGTTTCTCCATGTCATTGACTCCTTTCTCGTCGACCGCGTAAGGCACAAGACGTATATGTCTACAGCTTTCAAGCTCTTCCCCTTTACTAGTGATCATCCTTGTCGAAACACTAACGCTTTCAATGACTCCCTCCTCAAGTTTGCCATTTAGTAGAGAGGAGATGCAGGGATACCGTTCCTTTACCACCTTTAGAGCCCCTTTTTCGCCCATGTCAGCAGGATCCACCACTATGGAAATGTCCCACTGTTCCTTTACTTTAGATAGCCCTCCTCCTATGATCTTCGTTGTTTCAAACAGTTCGTTGGGCCACTCTCTGTCCAAAAGGCACGCTACCTCATTAAATGATTTTGCACTGTGGATTGCATTTTCTATTTCCCGAGCCTCACCTGTTGTGTCAGCCTGGACCCCTGCGTCTCTCTTTAATGCACCTATCCCTTCTAGTGGGCAACCTTCCGTTTGCGTCGCCGCATCATTCGTAGCACCTGTCTTCGTTTTCTCGTGATAGGTGAACTTATCTACCTCCTCCCATCTTTCACCCAGCAGTCCAGTCACTTGCTTGAGACCCTTGATAGCCAATTTAATTTCTTTCTTGGTGTTTGGCGTACCCCTGATCGCAGTCTCTAAATCGTTTGCGTACCCATTCAATCTGCGCAACAGCATACTGAACTGGTCCAAGTCGCTCTGTCCCTTTATCGATTTACACTGGGGAGGAGTCTCTTCTCTCGCTCTTTTGGCTGCCTGTTTCACAGACTCGTCCAGACATGGAGCAGAATGCGTCCTTTCTCTGCCCTGTGGTGGCGTTTTACTCAAGGAGCTCCTCCTGGCAAAAGGATCACTTACATTTTCCCAAGCATACCCAGTAGTTCGTGGCGCTCCTCCAGCCTGGTTATCCACCGGTTGAGGCCATTTATTGCGGTCGCTGGCTAACGGTCGGGGGGGGCCCGCTCTCTCACCACCCTCACCGACCGGAACTGGGGTTCCGCGCCCCTGCTCCGTAACAGTTTTTCCATCCTGGTTGCTCTGCATATTTCATCAGTGTGCTTTGTTCGGGTTCTCCTCCCTAGACTGGTTGCCTTCGTCTCAGCTATGGAGCCCAGTCCACCCCTTGCCTCCTTGTTCGGGTCCGCCTCCCTAGACCGGTTGCCTTCTCTACGGCTTAAGGAGTCCGGTCCACCCCTTGACAGCCGCCCGCTCCGGGTCAGACGCTGTCTTTTCCGTCCCTCACATGGTGATTCCCGCCACCGGGGTTGGTTACCCGATCTTGGTCATTCACCATGGAGGGCTGGCTGATTGCAGACAATTGTTGCAAACAATCATCTGGGCGATGGGGTCGCCACATCCCGACGCCAAACTACTACTACTACTACTACTACTACTACTACTACTACTACTACTACTACTCCGGGAGGGGAGTCTTAGCTTCCCCGGGGATGGCCTCTGAACCCCTTGTGTTACTAGGAGGCCTACCACACCCTGGGCAACAATTGTCTGCAATCAGCCAGCTTTCCGTGGTGAATGAACAAGATCGGGTAACCAACCCTGGTGGAGGGAATCACCACGGAGAGACGATGACAGCGTCTGACCCGGAGCGGGCGGCTGTCAAAGGGGTGGACCGGACTCCTAAAGCCGTGGAGAAGGCAACCGGTCTAGGGATGCGGACCCGAAGAAGGAGGCAAGGAACGCATTGGGAGGAAGTCCACAACGGCAGGGAAGGCGGAGAAGAAGGGCTTCGGTACGGCGGACCTGGCGGAAGTGGCATATGGCCGAAAGGCGAGACTGGTGTCCTCGGCCATAGGTAAAGATTTCCAGTCTAGGATGGTAACCGAAGATCAACCCGAAATCCTAAGGTGTAGAGCGTGCTGAGAGGATGTATGACTCTGCGTGAGTGAGTCGTGAACGCCATCTCCGGATACCGGGCGACCTCCGGAGTATTTAGCCTTACCGGCGCACGCGGGGCTCTGTGTCGGCGGACTAAGTTATTCCCTAGCTATTCGTGGGAACAGAATGGAAAAAGAAAATAAACCAAATAGTAGCGGAGAAGCAGAGGAAAAGACTATTGAAGATGCCAGGAAGGCTGAGGTAGAAAGTCAAAGGTTTGACGACGATAATGCAGACACGAGTAGAATGACAGCATAGGACAGTGCTGATTATGACTGGGCAAACGTTGTGGACCCGTTCCAACGAAGAAGTTCGATAAGTAGATCGCCACCATGATCAAGGAGAGGATCCTGCAGCTCTAGTACCGGAGTAGCATCGAAACAGGCAGTCCGGCGGGATTCATCAAGTTCAATACGAAGCGTGGGTAGCTCCGCCAGCGCGAAGGGTGAAATGTATGGGGAAGCCTCTTTAGAAGAGCTAACAGGAGTGAAACGCAGAAGAGGCACTGAAGACCAGCAAAGATCGGAAACCCCAGGCATAAAGGAGATGCTTGCGAAACTGGAAGTTATTATTAGGGATTTAAACAACAGCATAACACTAACCCCTAACACTAAGGCAGATATAAAAAAGGGAATAGTAAGAGCAGGTCAGTTAGTAGAGGTTATAAACAGGCAATACATTGAAGGGGAAATTTACACCCAAGAAAGAAAGGTACCAAAGTTGGATGTCAAAAGAACAACAAAAGATGTTGGCATACAGGTATGCAGCGGAGAGATAGAGGATGAAAATAAGGCCACCGAGCAGAGACTACTCAACGAAATTCGGTCAGTAGTGGAAAACCAAGGTGAATTTCGAGATGTGGCTGGCATATTGGACAAAATGTGGCCAGAAAAAGCATTTAAGGTGACCAAACGGATAGCAGGTAACCCTGCAAAGTTGGTCAATGATGGCGATTTTGCAATATTCATGGATGCAAAAAACTGCGGTGACAAAGGCATCACCAAACAGATGATGGAAAGGTACCCAGAGATGATGGAAATTACCAACGATGGACTAAGGGAAGGACAAATTGAATTTCTAGAGCTAACCACCAGGGTAGCCACCAGCAGGGGCGAAAAAGAGGGGAAAAGCAAGTACCTATATTTATTACCCACCACGTGCGATGAAACAGGCGTGAATGACATGGAAATAGTCTACAGTCTGATGAAGAAGCTCAAAGAACAGGTCCAACAGCATAACAGGGTGAAGCTAAACGTGGTTATACCAGAAGGGCTCAGCATGGACTACGTAAGAAAGTTAGCGGAATACACTTTTAATGACACAAGCACTGAAATCATCATAGTGGTACCAAAAAATATCAAAGGCATCGACTCAACAAAGTTGGAACCCAAGAAGGAAGCAACACAAGAAATAATCGTCAGAAGTGAAGGGAAGACATACTGCGAATTACTCAAATCTATAAAGCAAAACGTCGATATAGAAAAGGTAGGTGTTAAAGTTAGGTCGATGAGGCAAACTAGCAATGGATCAGTGTTATTCAGGGTTGAAGCTCAAGGAAACCAGGCGAATATCCTTAAGGACGGAATAAAATCTACTTTAAAAGAGGCCGACGTACGTGTAATGAGACACGAGAACGTACTACATATAACAGACATCCCTGCCACAGAGAACGAAAACAATGTGCTGACAGACATAATGGATGATATGGGAATTTCAGATCCAGAAGTTTTAAGGGTAAAGTCTTTGAGGCCCTTACGCGATGGAAACCAAGCCGCAACAGTTATAATTCGAAGAGACCTGGCTAGCAAAATGATCCGTAGAGGGGTTGTCAAAATAGGGTGGGTACATTGCAGAGTCTGGGAAAGAAATTACGTGCAGAGATGCTACAGGTGCCTGGAATACGGACACAATAGAAACGACTGCAGCGGGCCAGATCGCTCCGAGGAATGTATAAACTGCGGAGCTACCGGACACAAGGCAAAAGAATGCCAGAACTCGGCATACTGCCCGAAATGTAAGCAGGGTGGCCATCGAGCAGACACAACAAAATGTACTTATTTTAGGAAAATAATAAGAGAGAAAGGCACCGCTTCAAGGCCGTTTCTAGGTATAAGCAGGACTCCGACATGAAATTAAAAATATTACAAGCGAACCTAAATAGATCCCGAGCGGCACACGATATGGCATATGCGGCAGCTGCGGAACTCTCAATAGATATTATCGTTGCTAGTGAACCTAATATTAAGTTAGTTAGTAAGTCTAGATGGATAACGGACTTGAATTTAGATGTAGCCATATACTTTAGAAATAGAAATATAGAAGTGAAGAGCATACAATCAGAAAAGGGGTTTTTAGTCATACAGTTTAAGAATATGGAAATGTACTGCTGCTATATCTCACCTAATATACCTTTGGCAGATTTTACGATGTTTATAGATAAGATAATGAATAGAATGGACAATAACAATAAAGTCATAATCCTAGGTGACTTCAATGCGAAATCTAGGGAATGGGGCTCACCAGTAGAGGATCGAAGAGGAACGTACTTAGCGGAATATATGGCAGCGATGGATATAGTCGCGCATAACACTGATGGCACACCCACGTTTCAGAGAGGTAACAGCGAATCATTCATCGATATAACACTTTCCACACAAAGTGTTGCCAAGAAAATCGCCAACTGGAAGGTTATGGAAAACGAAACTCTTAGTGACCATAAACATATATATTTTGAAATCATAGGAGCAGGAGTTAAACAAAACATAGAGAGAAAAAGACCATCAATAGACAAAAAGAAACTAGAAGATCTGTTAAAGCAAAAAGTTCACGAACTTCAAACAAACGGTTTGAGCTCCGTACAAGAACTTGGTGATGCGTTAGGTAGTATTTACAAAAAAAGTTGCATAAGAAAAGGAAGAGCAGTAGAATGGTTGCCTTTCTGGTGGAATGAAGAAATCGAGAGTAAGAGAAGAGAATGCGTGAGCCTTCGGCGGGAAAAAACGAGAAAGAACAGAGGGAATTGCAGCCTAACAACGATTGCTGAACTACAAGAACAATACAAAAAGTTAAAGAAAGAACTACGCCTAATGATAATACGATCAAAAGAACAGCTATGGAAAAACATATGCACTGAAATAAATGAAGACGTATGGGGAAACGGTTACAAAATAGCAACAAGACATCTAAAGAATCAGAGTTTGCCATATAACATGACCAGAGATACCAAACTAGAGATAGCAGCAAGACTTTTCCCATTCCATCAAGACGCGTTGCTACCAATAGAGCCCGTACTCAACGTGAAATCGATTTCTGTAGACGAAGTGAAACGTTCAGCAGATAAGATGAAGAACGGAAAGGCACCAGGGCCAGATGGAATACCTCCAGAAATAATTAAAAAAACGGTGGAAGTGGCCCCATCCCTCTTTGTGGATGTAATGAACAAACTGTTGGAGAGACAAGAATTCCCTACTGCGTGGAAACTAGCCAAACTAGTGCTACTACCGAAGCCTAACAAATTGGCCGTGAACTCGCTCGCATATAGACCACTATGCCTTCTAAACACTGCAGCTAAACTATTTGAAGGAGTTATAACGGCGAGGCTGGAAGCAGAATTAGAAGAAGGCGGAGGTTTATCACATAATCAGTACGGATTCAGGAAAGGACGCTCTGCAATTCAAGCAGCAGATGGAGTTAAAACGTTAATGGAGACAACACAGGAAAAGTGGTGTATTATGGTAGCACTAGATGTCAAAACCGCTTTTAACAGTGCAACTTGGAGTATTATCATCAGCAACTTGGAAAGATACGGAGTTTCTCAATACCTGATAAATATTGTTACTAACTATTTTACAGACAGGAAGTTGCTAATATCACGCGATACCATGGATATCACACCAGGGGTGCCCCAGGGATCCGTGCTGGGGCCACTTCTGTGGAATGTGCTGTACGACGGGGTACTGCAGCTGCCGCTAACACAGGGTTCCCAACTTATAGCCTATGCAGACGATTTAGCTCTCCTCACAACGGCCAATGACCGGGAACAACTTATGTATAGGACCAACGAGTCTCTGCGAAGGATCAACGTCTGGATGATACACCACAATCTACAACTTGCACCGGAATTCTACAATAACACCTAGCAAAACGCTTCTATACCTAGGTATCGTATTCGATGACAGGGCAACATTCGGAAGTCATGTAAAATATGCTGTTGATAAAGCAGAAAAACGAATAGCTTCACTTACACGATTGATGCCTAACCTGGGGGGAGCATTAAGTAATAAGCGAGAGGTGCTAAATGGAGTCGTCGAATCTGTCCTTCTCTATGGAGCGCCAGTCTGGCATAAGGCTTTGGAAATCAAGAAATACCTAACCATGATGAAGCGGTCACAGAGAAAAATGCTGTTACGGGTGACATCAGCATATCGTACAGTGTCTATGGAAGCACTGCAAGTGGTGAGCGGAATTCCACCGATAGAACTGCTAGCGGATGAGAGACGATACTTATACACAATATGCAACGGAAAGAGTGAGGAATGCAAAATAAGGGCAAGAAACAATACCATAAATACGTGGCAAGACAAATGGTCCCAAAATAACGAAAAAGGGCAGTGGACGAAGAGACTGATTCCTGACTTAAGACCATGGGTGGCCTGTAACCACCGGCGGGTTGACTATCAACTAACGCAGTTTCTAACGGGCCACGGATCTTTTAGGTCATACACAAACAGATGGGGTAAAACTGATGACATGTGCCGATACTGCGGATCCATAGACACGGCAGAACATACAGTGTTTGAATGCCCTAGATGGACCCAGACTAGAGCAAATACCTACGCCGACTTAGAGATAGAGCTAACAGCGGAAAACATTATCTCCCAGATGCTGACCAACGAAAGAAACTGGGCAAAGATATCAAAAATGATCAAACACATCATTAAGGCAAAGGAGAATGACGAAAAGCGACAAAGTGATACGGAAAGAGGTAACAGCGGCAACAGCCAACATCCGAACTCCTAATCCCCGTAATAGCGGGGGAGGGGAGATGTAGGAAGAAGCGAAAGGAAGCAAGAGACAGCCCGCCACCCTGATGTATGTCTGAACGAGACGGTCCCGGTGTGGCAATGGGTGATTCGCCGGGAGCCTCTTGTCTGGTGCGTGCACCAGCTACGTTCCCAAAACAAAAACCCTGGGCAAGACAGACAAACCTAGGAGAGCCTAACTCCAACCCGGTGCGTCCCTATGGCTGATGGGGGGCTATGTGCGTTTATGCGCGCATAGTTGTGCTTCGGCACTCGTGGACCAAGTAGGCAAGACATAGAAGGGATGCGGCTATGTCTTCACTGGGTCATTGTCGTATGGGGTGGCACCATTCTACAATAACCCAGACAGTCACATGGTGACTACTGCGTCTAGGGGGTGGGGGCAGGATGGCGAACGATGACGACCTGGCTACGACAAGGACAAAGATGATCGTTTCTTCGTTTCTGGCTGGCGGGGAGTGCTCTTTGGAGCTGATGTGAGCTTGCTCTGCCGAAGCTAAGCTGGAGCGTTGAAACAGGGACCAGCCACTTCGGGCCCTGATCAGGGAGTGTGCCGTGGATGATGAATGTCCGGAATCGGCCAAGCGAGGGCTGGGCCTCAGGGAACTGGGGTAGGACACGTCTCCGAGGGTATACCCGTTCCCAGCCACCTCGACCCGCTCCTCCGCACACGATGCGCTGGCTAGTTGAGGATATGGATAAAAACGCAAAAGATAAACGAAGCACGGACAGACCAGAAAAGACGATGCACGGTAGAGAGCGGTCTTTTTCTTTCGATCTGCAACTTGCAAACATGGAGACACCAGACATAGACCCTTTCAAAAGAAGGGAGAGTCTCAAGAGGACACCTCCGGGTAGGAGCAGGTCCTCACCAGGGAGAGACGACTCGGGGCACAAAGAAAAAGCTGCTGATGAAAAAGAAGAAAACCGCTTCAAGAGAAAAAGGGTGGAAACAATGTCATGCTCTCCTGCAGCTGACAGTGACGAGCTTGACCTCACAGTTCAAGCGCTGGTTTCCAAAGCGAGAATACTGGAAGCCTACATAAGTCAGATTTCGAACACGAAAAAAGAGATTAAAGATGCTGGTTCGGACATCATGAGGATGTCCTTGAAGTTACAGAGACTTAATTCTGACAGGAAAAGAACTCGAAACGTCGGGATGACGGCCTCCACTACCCAGACAGTCAGGGCAATGGAAGACAAGGGAATACAAGCTGAAATAGGCGACAACCGACCCAAACCATGCACGGCGGAAGCTAGTACCCAAACCTCTATGGCACCAGAGGAACTAGAGAGGGAAGTAGCAGAAATCAGAGCACGTATAGGAGATGGAAATAGTTTTGAGCAGTTCTTGGAAATAGCTCAAAGGGATTGGCTGGAGGAGGTATTCACGAAAGTGAAAACAGTGACAGGAGACATTATGAGCGCTGCCAAAGATCAAGACCTTGCCATCATCACGACTCCTGATCTCACAATGGCAAGGGGTCTTGCAAGACGATTTAGGGAGCATTTCGGCTGGGCAGAAGCATTGAGAGCCCAAGAACAACAATTAGGAGAGGTTGCTTACCTGGTGAACACTATCTCAGTGCCAACAGAACACGGACTGGAAAAAATGAAAGGTACGTCTGGTACATCCTAGCAGAAAATGAACCGCTGGAGTTGGCTGACATAGAAACGGTCTATAAAGCTATGGAAAGACTGAAGACACTGATGGAGGAAAATAATAGGCTCAGGTTAGCTCTACCTTGCATTGCAACGCATCGTAATGACGAGTTATTGAAAGCTTTGGAGGTTGTGTTCAGTAAATCGGAGGTGGAAATATATATGTACAACTCAGAGCGGAGTCAGGAGAATAAAAAGAAAGGGCAAAACAAAAATAACGCCACGGCAGAAGCTAAGAAAAGGAAACCCAATGCTCGTGAAGGAGTTATAGTGAAATCTGACGGAAGATCATATGCAGAGTTGGTAAAGAGTCTCAAATCAGGGGTAAACCTGAAGGATGTGAAAGTAGAGGTGTCCAAAATGCGTAAAACACAAAACGGGGATGCCCTCCTTGAATTAAACAAAGGCAAAGCAGAGGATCTGCAGACCGCAATAAGCTCACAGATCCAAAACATGAACGTAGTCAAAAAAACTAAGCGCACAGTGTTACACGTAAGAGGCATGGACAATGAGGTTACTGAAGATGACATCATTAAAGCCGTGAAGGAGCAGTCCAACGAAATGGAAGTAGACTGTAAGATAACCTCCCTAAGACCCGCTGCTGGAGAGTCAAAAAATGCTACTCTAGTCGTGGACGAAACCTTAGCGCGAAAACTGGTGAAAGTTGGCAAGGTCCGAATAGGGTTAGTACACTGCGCTATTCGTGAAAGAAAGGAAGATGGCAGGTGCCGAAAGTGTTGGGCGTACGGACATAACCAAGCAAAGTGTAGCGGACCCGATAGAGCAAATTTATGTCTGCGCTGCGGAAAGCCGGGACATAGGATCAAGGATTGTGGGAGTACTGCTTTTTGCCCAATCTGCAACATAGAAGGGCATCAAGCTGGGAGAGACTGCGGCGGAGGACCGCAGAAAAGTCAGTAATGTCAAGCTCCCTACTATCGTTTCTGCAGGTGAACGTTGACAGGGGTAGAGAAGCTCACGACCTGTTATTGGCTACAGCGGCCGAAATATGTGCCGATATTCTACTCATCGCGGAGCCCAACAAAGCCATTAGCGAAAAGCAAGGGTGGCAAACAGACACTAGAAGAGATGCTGGTGTGAAGGTGAGAAATAACCAAATTCCTGTTGACAGCTTTGGCTCCGGAAATGGCTTCACCTGGATTGTGGTCGATGGGGTCGCTATTTTCAGCTGCTACTTCTCTCCCAACGCTGATATAGCCGAATTCCAGAGTGCACTATATCACCTGAAAGACACGCTTTTAGATCTTGACAGTGAGGCAATAATATGTGGGGATTTCAACGCCAAGGCTCCTGAATGGGGCATGGAATATACTGACAGAAGAGGTGAGATTATGTCTGAATGGATTGCTGGACTGGACTTGGTTGTATTAAATGTAGGCAATGCACCAACTTTCTGCAGGGGAGAATCTCAATCAATACTTGATCTTACGCTAGCTACAGAAAGAGTCTCGACCAAGATAAGTGAATGGACTGTACTAGAGCAGGAGAGTTTAAGTTGTCACAAATATATTTGTTTTAAGTTAGAAGTCAACCAAGAGGCTGAAAACTGCAGAGGAGGTACTAGAGGCAGTTGGAGTTTTAAAAACCTCGACCAGGCAAAATTCGCGAGGGAACTGCAGCTGAGGGCCTCGAGGGCAGAAGTCAAAACTGCCGTCGAGCTAACTGCAATTCTCACCAGCACGTGTGATGCCACCATGCCAAAAAAAGGAAACTCACGGCTAAGACAAGCGGTATACTGGTGGACAAAACAGATAGCAGATGCCAGGAGGGAGTGTATAAGAGCAAAAAGAGCCAGTACCAAAAAGAACATACCAGATGCAGTGAGGGAACAGAAAAAGCAGGAGTACAGGGCAAAGAGGAAAGCACTTAGGCAACTTATTAAAACATCCAAGCGTGACTGTTGGAAAAAACTCATTTCGGATGTGGACGCTGATATATGGGGCAAGGGATATGAAATAGTTGTAAAAAGACTTGGCTCGGCTACACCTTACCATGCTATGAATTACGAGAAAAAGTTAGAAATAATAAAGGCTCTGTTTCCTATCCGACGGCCAGTACAGTATCAGATCTATCCGGCTGGCAGTGTGACATACTTTTCAGAAGACGAACTCATGAAGGCAGCTGACAAACTAAAAACCAACAAGGCTCCCGGACCGGACGGCATTCCCTCAGAGATTGTGAAGCTAGCGGTCAAAGAGATCCCTCATGTCTTCCTCAATGTAGCAAACAATGCCCTTGACACAGGCCGCTTCCCAGAAACCTGGAAATTAGCGAATGTGGTGCTGATCAGGAAGAAAGATAAACCGGTGGAGCTGCCTACATCTTACAGAAACATATCTCTGCTGGATGCTGCAGGAAAATTATTGGAGCACATGATATTGGAAAGACTGCTCGTAGATATTGAGGCAAAAGGTAGCCTATCAGACAGACAGTTCGGTTTCCGCAAAAATAGATCAACTATAGATGCCATCAATACCATTGTCCGGATTGCACGCGATGCCGACATCGTAGTAAATAGGAAGAGGCAACTATGTGCGCTCATAACGCTCGACATTAAGAACGCTTTCAATGCAGCTCCAAGAGATGGTATCGTCCAGAAGCTTGAAAGCATTGTCTCGGATGAGCACGTGTTTCGGTTGCTCGTAAGCTACCTAAAAGACCGTAAAGTCTATGTAGAGCCTGGAAATGGAAATAGCTTAATAGAAATGAACAGTGGTGTCCCGCAGGGGTCAATACTGGGTCCCACTTTGTGGAATTTAGTATATGATGACGTGCTGAGGATAGAAATGCCACGAGGGGTCACGACAATTGCCTATGCCGATGATTTGGCCATAGTTGTTGTCGCTAGAGATGAGGAGGAGCTTATGGCCAAGGCCAACTGGGCAATTGAAGAGGTGAGCTGCTGGCTCGAAGGTAAAGAGCTTACGGTGGCCCCCGAAAAGACAGAAGCAGTGATACTAACTAGGCGGAGAAAAATGGAAGAGATATAATAATAATAATAATAATAATAATGTCTTTAATGTTTCATTTGGACATTACAATATATTGTTGTTGTTATGTGGGGAGCGAAATTCAGATGCAGCCCGAAGGACTACGTCTGCTCTACCATTTAACTCCCAGCATTGGTATCTCAACATTTCAATTTGGTCGAAAGACAGAAATTACGAATAGACATAATATAGATACGTACGAGTATCATAATGAAATATTAATTACAAAATAGTACTTAAATTATAACAATTTTGAAATACGATAGGACCAAACGTAAAAAAATGGAAAAAGAAAAAATACAAAAAAGCCAAATTCAGCAGATATTCAATATTAATAGAGGTTGTGTTTTTCACATTAGGATTAAAGCATAGTAGATTCTCTTAACTAGTCTACTTCTAAATTTACAATATTCCGTTTTGTTTATCGTATAGCCAACCATAAGTATGTTTTCTGAATGTACTGTAGGGTAACACCTTCAGCCTGCAAGGGATGCTGTTATATAATGCACATATCGAATACGTAAATGATCTTTCATATAATGTCGTGTTATGATATGGTATCGATATTAGTGAGCTGGATCTGATGTCGACTTTGTGGGCGTCTCTCCTGAACTGTATTTTATTATAAAGGTATTCAGGCTCTTTATTTAAAATAAGTGAATGATACAGACATAATGAATTTAATAAAAATCTGTTCTTCATATTTAACCATTTTGTGGATTGCAACTTGTGAGTTATATGTTCGTATTTCCTTATTCCAAAAATAAACCTCAGACAAGCATTTTGAAGCCTTTGTATTCGATTGATGTCTGAAAGTTCTATAGATCGCGCATACACAGGTGACGCATAAGAAAAATGGGACAAAACCAATGAATTGCAAAGCTGAATTTTTAAATCCTTCGTAAGACATCTCCTGTGAGGATACAGCTGCCTAAGATTTGCATACCCTTTTTGAATACATTTTGAAATGTGCGTCTTGTATCTTAAGTTGATATCTAATATCACACCCAAATTTTTTGCTTCATCAACGACAGAAAGTTCCGTGCCATTTATTTTGATGTTAATAGAAGTGTGTATGTTTGTACGCAACGATCGGGGAGCAAACACCATTGCTTGAGTCTTTAGAGGATTCAAACTTAGCTCGTATTTCACTGACTGACTATATAGGGCACTTAAATCATCATTTATTGCTTGAACTGATCTATCAATATTATCTCTATCAAATGATGCATACAGTTGCGTATCATCAGCATAAGCATGGATATTTGAAAACGTTACTGGATCCGCTAGACGAGAAGTGTAGATCGAGAACAGAATTGGACCCAATATGGATCCTTGTGGGACGCCGCGGGATGTTTTAATAGGCTCTGAAAATACATCGTCTATTTTAACTATTTGTTGTCTATCTGAAAGGTAACTTTGCAAAATTTTGATCGCATCTTTTGAAAAACCATAATAATGAAGTATAGCTAGTAGAATATTTGGATTGAGACTATCAAATGCCTTGCTGTAATCTAACAATACTAGAACAGATATCTTTCCCCTATCTAGTGCACTTAGAATATCATCTGTGATACTTAACAATGCTGTGGTACAACTATGTTTACTTCTAAAGCCTGACTGATAGGACGGAAGTATGTTATTGTCATGAACAAAACTTTTCATTTGTATATTTAGACTATACTCCAGTATTTTTGACAAAACTGGCAAAATGCTGATTGGCCTTAAGTCTTTAAAGTCTTCAACGTCGTTTTTTTTGGGAATTGGTCTAACAATTGCTTTTTTCCAAACCACAGGAAAATAGCCTTCTAAAATACAACTATTAACAATGTTGATTAACGCACTTTTTAAAATCTTATAACCCATTCGAATGACCAGTATATTAATGCCATCCACTCCAATGGCATTCGTCTTGATACGACTGACAGCGTCAAGTATATCCTCGTCAGATGCCAGTTTGAAATTGAAAATACTTTCTGTTAGTCCATTTTTAACATTACTATTGAAAAATTGAATTAGTTCTTTGTTATCATGACTTATGTTCGGGACAGATTTAATAAAATAATCATTTAACTGGTCAGGGTTCTTTAAACTATCAGGAATATCTATAGTGTCAGAATGTGACTTACCTATGTTGAGGTTCCGTAACTCTTTCCATAAATGCTTACTATCTTTTTTTCCAGATAAGTTTCTAAAATATTCTTTTTTTGCCTTTCTTACCGCATCTGTCGACAAATTCCTTAGAGTTTTGTAACGTTCCCAAGAGTCCGCAGATTTCGCCACATTAAATTCAGATCTAGCTGCGTCCCTCGCATCAGCTAAAACTTTAATGTCATCAGTTAACCATGGTGCTGGGGGCTTAGTAAACCTATACCACCTGTAAGGGGCATGTATGTCTAAAACACGTAGTAATGCATCATTCAGGTACTGTACTTTTTCATCTATATCTTTTATATGAAATATATTTTCTAAATTCTGGTCTCGAAGGTCAGCACAAAAATGTTGAGTATTAATTTTTTTAAAGTTTCTAAAATACCTAAAAACTGGTTCAGGCTTTGGAAGTGCTACCAACGCAAATATTATGTCATGATCCGATAAAACGCATTCCTTAACCCCTGAGCAAGAGACCATAGCTTCTGCTGAAGTAATAATCAGGTCGATTAAACTTAACCTACTTTCACATATTCTAGTGGGCTGAGATATAAGTTGTGATAACTGGTGATCATTCATGAACTGTTGTAACAAAGCACAGCTTGCAGATGAAGGTTGAGAGTAATCTATATTAAAGTCTCCTAAACAAAAGATGTACTGACTAAGACAAAACGCATTAGCAACACTAATATCCAGTTCTTCTAAAAATTGTGATGGTTCCTCTTGTGGTGGTCGATACACTACACCAACAACAGCAGCATCCCTTGCACACTGAACATTGACCCATAATTGCTCTATAGTTGTGGATGATTTTATAACACTAAATTTAATGCTATTAGCTATATAAAGTCCCACACCACCTCCCCGCGAGCCTCTATCCTGTCTGACAAACTTATACCCGCCTATGGCGACATCGCTTGAAGGAATTTTCGAGTTTAGCCATGTTTCGCTTACTGCTAGAATATCGCAATGATAATTTTCAATAACCTGTTTTAGATAATCCATTTTTCCTTGCATGGAACGAATATTAATATGATAAATATTTAACTTTTGTTTGGTCCTACTCATATTTAATTATAGTTTCTATAAGTACCTATACCTAAAAAAATCAAACAAAACAATATACAAAAAAAAGGTTTCCGTCTACACATCAATGTTTTCAGCACCGTTACTTTTTGAGTGGAATCTGAACAACTGATAAAATTATAGAATGTTATAACTAAAAAGTTCTTGTTAACTACATACCTTGTTGCAAAACGTAATTAACTGTATGTTAGCACATAAAAAAATAATAAAAAGAAAAATTAAACGCCCGATAGCCAGTTGCCTAGGTACATATTGTACTGGTAATTTAGTAAACTAAATTAGGTATATAAAATTACAAAAATTATGCACAGACCTGTAAATATGAGTAATATACAAGTAAATCAGTTTATACATCACGGTGAGTGCCTTCATGGAAACTTTGTGCACCTGAGATGTCTGCGACCATATCAGGAACTGTAGTCATGACTTTGCCATTCTCCAGCCATTTTATCTTGCCATCCTGCGTCCAAACATTCTGCTTCCCATAGACTGCTATTTTCTCTTTAACCATTTTCATTCTTGCAAGAGTTAGGTCTTCCCTCACTGTTATTCTTTTACCCTTCAACTTCTTTTTATTGGAATATACTTGGGCTTTGACTTGCATGGAACAGAATTTAACCAGTAGGGCACGAGGTTCTTTTCTATTTGACGAACCTACCCGGTATGCTTCAATGTGAAGGGCCGGAACATATTGCCTCAAAGGGCCATAAAATACCTTGGTGTATGGCTGGATCAGAAACTCACATTTAAAGAGCATATAGAACGCACAGCTGAAAAGACGCTTAGGATGGTGGCAGCTCTTTCGAGGTTAATGTCAAATGTGGGTGGCCCTAGAGCCAGTAAAAGAGCTATTCTGGGCTCAGTGGCATTCTCTAAAATGCTGTACGCTGCTCCGGTATGGCAGTCAGCTCTAAGAGTCGAGAGAAACCGGAAGAAACTCCAAGCAATAAATAGGAGGATTGCAATTAGAGTCACTAGTGCATATAAAACGATCTCAACAGAAGCAGCTGAAATCATTGCAGGCATGCCACCTCTAGACATGGTCGCCACAATGAGGAAACATATGTACGAAGGAACCGGTGATAAAGAGGCAGTTCGCATGGCACTGTTAAGCCAATGGCAGCAGAGGTATGGGGAGTCTGACAAGGGAATGTGGACTAAGAGAATAATTAGGGACATTAAAGCGTGGGTGACAAGAGAGCATGGTGAGGTGGATTTCTACCTCACACAGCTATTATCCGGACACGGGTGCTTTCGAGAATACCTATGGCGCTACGCCATACACGATGATAGCTCCTGCATCTACTGTGGAATGGTTGATAACGCTGAACACACCTTTTTCACTTGTGATCGTTGGTCGTATGCGAGAGATGAGTGCAATAACAGCCTCAACACTAACATATCCCCTGAGAATATTATCCCGTGTATGCTACGTTCGGAAGACAATTGGAAAGCGGTTGCAAAAATGGCAAGGAGTATCCTGCAGGCAAAAAGAATGGAGATGAAACAGTTTGAGACCCAATTTCCGGTCACAATTTGAAGAGCTGCTGAGGATAGCTATGTTGTAATTTAAGCAGAAACGAATAGATATCCCTCTTTCCTTCTGTAGCAATGCGAAAGTGGATCCAGAAGAAAGGGGTGGCGAGAGAGAGGGGGAAGGGTTTAGTCCGTAGGCACCACCTATGGTGAATCGGGCATGCTCTATGACCCAGAGTATCTAGGAAGATTCCTAATCCCCTCTATAAAAAAAAAACTACTACTACTACTACTACTACTACTAATTCAGTAATGAAGCTCTGACTTGTAGTCCATAAGCTTTAAACAATCGTCTGGCGACTTCAAGAAATGCCAAAGTTAGTCGAGAAATGGCAAAATCCTCCAGAACTAAACTCGAGTCTATATACATGGTGCAATAGGAACTGGTAGAATAATATTGTTATCGTTATTTATTCATTTCTATAGCTCTCCATTAATGCAAGTTCTCGTTCGTATAAGGCATTGCCTTACTCGTGAACATCTCCCAGTACAAAATAAATAGCATTTACAGTTTATATGCTCTTACTCTAACTAGGTTCACTGTTGTCTAGCTTGATTATTCCATAATACTACTGGCAAGGCGTGATTTAGAATGATAATATAAATGCCTTTAACAGGTTAGAGAGAGAACACAATATATCTTACCTCCTACTTCCATTCTTTAGACGACGTATTCCCCGAGTTACCTGGTTTGGTGATTTTCTGCTAAAGTAGCAATTTCAAAACGAAGTATATGACCAAGAATCATAGCTGGGAGATTGGCGACCTTTGCTGGTGCAAAACACAGTGAGTTGGCAAGTTCTATCTGTTTCTAACTTTCATGTCATTGGTTTTCCTCTCAAAAGTAAGGGCTAGCCACATGAAGCGGCGATATTGCCAGTTGTTCTACAACTGACACATTGAACATAGACCCTTCAAAGAGGGAGAGAGAGAGAGAGAGAGAGAGAGCAGGCAAGTAAAATTGGTCGACCTTCGTTATCGTTACTGGAAATCATTTACCTATTTCTCATTACTGTGCATGTTCAAAATAACGACCGCAACGAAATTCGTTATTTCTGGTGATCCAACATTATTTGAAGAGAGCTGATTTGTTTTTACTTTGGTGTCAACGGCATCGACTGCTGTGGCCAATAGACTAGTGTTCTGTATGTAGACTTTGTTACTGTTTCCCCGTGCCACTCTGACATTCTAGGAACAGTACTTCTAATTAGAAACCAACAGTGAAATGTTCAAAATGTGATTCACGCTGAGCACCTTTTTGTGGAGATTTCTGACAGAAAAAAACAGAAACAAATTTCTCCCTCTGACGGGATACAAACACTTGGCCTTTGCTCTACTCACTGAGCTAACCCGCCCCTCAGAGGCTGGTGATAGTTCGCAATTAGCAAATGGCCCTTAGAATTTCTAGAATAAATTGATCTTAGAGGAAAGCTATTTAGGGGTAGAGAGTTAATAATGAAACATTTCTTTTTAATAAAATAAAATACGTAGTAATGTTTATGTATTCTCAATTGTTCACTCATTTCCACCAATACTTTTGTGACCTGATACCCAACTAACGTTTACTGCGTTGCGTGAATCTAGTAAGCTGAGAGTATTAAAACATTCTTATACCGTCAGCTTTGATGTAATCTCCTCCAGTAGACCAAGGCCTTTTGAGCAGCCTGGTAGGCCAAGAGGATCACAATAGCCCTTAATATCAACAATAAATATGACCTTGGCCACAGGCTAATCATGGGATAAATTCAGTTTGACATAATTATGTTTGCAGTTTCGTAGGTCACTCACAGAATATGTCATATTGGACGAGAAGCTGGCTACAAGCATGCTTACAACCTGGCCAAATGCGAAACTCCTCTGAGTGATACATCATTGCGCTTCACCTAAATACCAGAGTACAGCGGCTGCTGTGAAAGAGTTAGGTAAGGGAGGTCTGTTAACGCGGCACTTGATAGGCCAACACTCGCATGTCCAATAAACATATCTTCTAACAGTCCATTAAAAGCCTTGGACACCCTAGGAATAAATTTGCGGTCGTACCGCTCGGTTCTTGATGTATGAAGGACGACCGCCCTAGGATGAGATGCAGCGGTCGCGCAGGTGCATCTGATAGTAGCGGTGAGCGGCGGAACTATAGAGGATAGCTCAGAGGAGCAGAACCCGATAGAATATCAGTAAAAGATCGGAAGGTCACCAACAGCACGACGGTGAGAAAGTGGCTTGAGATGACGTGTTAAGGCCGGGTCTCCAATTAGGCGTCTAGTATAGCCAGGGTAGTAGGCGCCGCACTTCCGCAGACATGAGAGCAATACTCCAGGCCTGGTCTTATCTAGGCTTTATATAACGTGAGGAGGTTAGATGGTGAGAAGTACTTTCTGGCGCTGAATAACAGGTATCCAACCTTCATTAGAACCGGGTGCTGGGAACGTGATGGGAATGTAGGATGTATGACGGTTTGGATGTCACTTTTGAACTGATAGATTTGCCTGTATGTACCTTTTCTGTTAGTTGCACGGGAAATTTCGCACTCCAGATTCAACTTTGCCAATCGTGTATAGTCCTGCTGTTCATATCATCTTGACCAGTAAAATTCTCCTAAGTGAAGCTAAACATCAACTGTATTAGCTTTGGTGCTGTTTGGGTTGGTTAAGAATATTTTCTCAAATATGAGTTGTAGTAGTAAGATTTTAGTTGATATTAAGTTGGGTCAGATATTCAGCAAAAAGCCACAACAGCTTCAGATAGCTGATTCTCTGAAGAACGGAAGTTGCTCCGTCGCAAAAATATTTATTATTTACAAAGATCCTGAAATGTAACGTGATACAACAGTAGGTAATTTAAAACTACATCTATTAAAGCTGTAAAGGCGAAGGCAAGATGCGAAGGATTCAATTATACGTTTGAAGAATAATGTTACATAGGATGTATCCTGAAATATGCTTAGTCATATGACATACCAAACATCCAATTTTAATTAAATACGAGTAACTAAAATCTTGAATGATTTATTAGACACGGGAGCTAGAAACTCGGATAGATTGATTTGTAGTTATATATAGTCTGTCATAAAAAGTAATGTCGCATAAAATAATGTATACAGTAACGGATAAAATCTACAATACGCCGACTAGGCGGTGTAGTAGGTAGCTGATTTTTTTCACTCGTTCTTTGTGAGTTTGTATAAAGATGTTACTGTCTAGGATTGCTGTAACAGTTACAGGAATTGAAATAATTATTATAACTGCACCTTCCTTCCACAAATGGAAGGAGAAAATACAACCGAATACAACAGAATAGAACGGTGAACTGCTTAAAACAACAGAAAACTAGGATAGCAATAGGAAACAATAGTAATCGACTAAATGCAACCGAATGGAACAGAAAACAGCAAACCAACTGAAGCAAGCAGAAAACAGTTAGAAACAACAGAAAACGTGTAGATACAGCAGGTGACATCCAAACACAACAGAGAACCATCAAATAGAACCGAATACAACATAAAGGAACAGAAAACAGCTCAAAACAACAGAAAACGAGCAGATAACAACGGGAAATAACAAAAAGCGACCAAATACAGCCGAATACAAGAAAAAAAGAACAAAAGGCAGCTCGACACAACAGAAAGCAAGCAGACAATAGCGCAAAACAATAAAAAACGGCCAAATGCAACCGAATATGACATAAGAGAAAACAGCCCAAAACAACAGAAGACAAGCAGATAACAACGGGAATCAACGGTAAACGACACAATACAACCGATTACAACAGAATAGAACAGAAAACAGCTCAAAACAACAGAGAAAAAGCAGATAATAACAAGAATAACAACAAAAAACGACCAAATACAGCCGAATACATTTTCAAACTTACATGACTACTTCTTGAAATGATGTTTAGAATAATTTTAGATTTCTTTTGAAGGAATCAGCCCAAATAGGACTGTACACTTGTCACTGCAGGCTACTCCACTACAGGAGTAAGCTGGGCTTGACAGAAAATGCAAAATGTAGTTGTATTACCAAGACCAGAGAGAAAATGTAATGTTGAATAAATCTTGAGTATATTTTATGATTGATTTCATCTCTGTTTACTACTTGTTTTATTTTATAGATGGATTCATGGAATAATTATATTATTAAATAATTCGGAACTTTCATATTTATCTCAGTACATTAAGACATAATGAATAACTAATAAAACTTGGACACGACTCATAGATAATTGAAGCCGCAGGTTAGGCTCTTGTTCTGCAGTATGTGAAATTGAATTATCTCCGCATTGCATTTCACATTTTTAGTCTTCTGATTAGTTTATCATTGGATTAGATTAGAGTAGATTTGATTTAGTCGCTTGGGATGGACTCTGGGCTTCACACGTCAACCTAAGCTTATTGTGAATATGTATCTACTGGTCGGGTAAGCCAATTCCTGTGCCCTTCACCAGGCCCAGGAGCTTTTCCCACTTTTCCCTATCCAGTTTAGACATCTAGCGGCGCTACACGAAATATAACCCTTTTTTTACTCCGCGTGACTTACAGTCCAAGAAGATATATCCAGCAGTCATAAAGCCATTTGCTGGCTACGCTTAAATGTTTTCCTGGAAGTGGTGCCTTTGGGAACTGTCTACGATAATTGAACAAATAACGCGTGTTTTATTTGCCACACCACTGGTGAAGGGAACAATGGAAACCGTTTTTTTGACACTTTAAAAAAAAACTGTCACTCATTTCCATCTACCAGACGAGTCCCCTGCTACTACCATTGTTCTACCCTTGTAAACCCAGTGACAACTATACCATTGTAATGAAACTTGAGATCTTCGGGTGGTAGTTGATAATGCTGGTATATTTTTCAAGAAATTAAGTATTGGCGGTGGATTAATTAGCAAATTTGAAGTCATTCAGAATTGCTTTGAATTCCGCAAGACATTGAAATCGTGGGTGCGTGCGTGCGTGAGTGCAGTAACAGGGCCTACAACATGGTTTGTTTCAATGAAAGTCTTTTCTCTACCCTTATAAAATTAATGATCTTCGTACTTCATACTTCACAGACCCATCCAAACATTGCTATTGAAGACACAGATATGTGCATAACATTTTGTGTAATGCCATATGTATTATGATCGCAAAATCATTCTTTTTCAGTAAACAAGTCTTTTGGGGATTTATTATTGGTTCTGTCTGTCGACCACAATTTTTCTCGTTTCGAAATTTCAAAAATTTCTACATAAATTATTTTTGTGACTTGAACTGTTCGATCATAGCATCCAACAATGTAGCAGTAACGTTTAAGCCATTAGAAAAACTAAAAAAGGCATCAGAGCCTTACCACGCTTCGTTCTTAAACACTTTTTGCGGTCACTTTCCGGGTATTTTTTGTTTCAAGTCAAACTGCGGTGATAAGAGGAGTGAGTTGTTGGTGGTTGTATGTATACAAGTGCAAATCACTCTTAATTGACCTGATAATATACTGTCCTACATATCTAGAGCAATCTGAACCAGTTAACCACTGCCTTTAAAAAGTCTTTTGCTTCCTACAAGCTTCATAATAGGTACCATTGTCATCTATAGATTATTTATGATAACAGGCACGTGTGGCCATGACAAAGCTTACTAAAATATGGCGTGACCATAACATCACTAAAGCTACCAAAATGACGCTGGTTCAGTCTCTTGTGTTCTCCATATTTTTGTATGCCTCGGAAACTTGCACTGTTAAAAAGGTAGGTCGAGCTCGCATAGATAGTTTTGAAATGTGGACGTGGAGGAGAATGCTGAGGGTTTCTTATACCGCCCATCGAACTAATTTTTCCATACTGGATGAGCTCGGTAATCCAAAGAGCCTATCCTCCATTGTGTCGACGAGAATCCTAACATTCTTCGGACGTATTCACAGAAGCGATAATACGGAGAAACTTGTAGTTCAGGGTCACGCCCCGAGTGGGCGGCGCCGTGGCCTTTCCCTTACACGCTGGGTGGATATGACGAAACAGTTGCTGGATATGAGTATCAAGAGCGTCGCTGAACTGACAGTAAATCGTGAACGATGGCAACCCACAGTTCTCAAAACTATTGATAGGATTCGTGTCGGTAATACTCTAGCTCCGATTGAATGCATTTTACGGGTTCACAACATATCCTTTAAGACATTGTGACTATGATGTTGATGATAATGGTATTTTTATACTCCAGATGATAGTATTATTCAGAAACAATTCAATATACTGGAATTTTGGTCAGCATGAAATTATTCCAAATTATATTTAAACATATTACATAAAAATATAACAGAAAACCTCTGATTACAAGCTATATAGTTTTTCAGCTCATTTCTTTCTGAACTTTGTGTTAACTTTTCTTTAATGTATCTGTTCAAGGTAACATAATAAATGTAAACAGACTCAGCAAGACAGACAGTATAGCAATGAAAATCTTCAACAACTAAAGTCCAAAGAGCTCTCCCTTCTGTTCAATACACATATCACTTTGCTTCATCCACTTGCCATAAACTTCTGAGATACCATTTTTTGATAGTTTTCTCAATATACCCAACTACCCATCCCAGCGTGGACGTTGTTGTATATCCGACCTCCAGCCTCTCAATAGGAAAACAACCTTCACATGGGATAAGGTCGGGAGGGTAGGGGTGAACCATAATTTCTCATCCCTGTTTTTTTTTGAAGACCGCTTTTAACTGAGATTATGCCAAAGTAACCATTAAATTGTACCTTTGTCACCATAACATGGATTTACCAAAGAGCTTTGGACATAAGCTCATAGGTAGAACTGACATACATTAATAGGACGCCTTTTTGCTTTTGGGCCTTATGATTAGTATAAAAAATGTCAATGTGGCTCTTAGTCCTCAATAATTTTTGGCACATTAGCATTTAATTTATAAGTAGCATCCGTCATAACACCTAATCGCCAAATCACCCAGTAGATGCTTGTTTATGAAAAAACAGCTTCCCATTTTTTATACAGATAAAGCTTTGTAAGTATTTACATAATTGCCATAACATTTCTAAGAATATGAATAATTATGGCATTAGGTTCATTTCTCTCAAAGTAATTTGTACAGTTTCGACGGCATAATTTTAATAGGGTTATGGCAGGTTCTACAACAGAATTCGTTTAACGACAAACTTATGCAAAAAAATCGAGGTTTATGGAAGCTACGATCCTTTCAGGTGATGTCACTGATAGTATTGCAACACAAATGAATGTATGTATAAGCATGGAGATGTTATGGTACCGGAGGAATCACAATAATCTACGTGAAGACTGATTTGCATCGAAAAAACGACGCCGCAGTATTGCAGTTTTAAATTCTATTGCTTGTAGTGTACTGATGTAAGTGATAAAAGAATAAATTATCATTCTGGTTGATCGTCCTGTAAGCATTAGTAAGGTAGTAGCTGCACCGATAAACAAATGACCAAAATAAATTAAGTAAGAACACAATGAGGTATTCAAATAATAACTTACTAGTACTGCCTAACTTAACTTCAATGAAAGGTTGGGCACATATCAAGAAAGCGATCGAGATGACACATACGGAAATTAAATCAAAATATACCAGAGTAATCAATTCTTTGGAGAAAAATAAATCCGAAAAATAGGTAACCATATGTTTAGTTAAAGAACTTGACGTTACTTATACTGGCCTGATTGCCATAAAAAGTAGTAGTAGTAGTAATTGTCATCGTTAGACATAAATAGGCTACAGACCTAATAAATATATAAACTCCAAATAGTTAGATGCTATAATTTACTGTGCAGTTATACAAAAATAACATATAACAGCTCCATCTCTAAGATCATCGGTATCAAGGATCAACCCACAAAATACCTCACCATGAGATCAAAACAACCAAGGCGGCGAATTGCCATTAAAATTTGTTGACACTTCTAACAACCATTGAAATTACTTTTATCCCATCAGTTGAAGAAAAAATCCCAAAAACACAACCCAAAGTCATAAATAAGTGTTTTCGAGAAATTTCCCCCGAATATCCCTCGGGCATTGACAAATGCCTTATAATCTTTTTGAAAAATTTCTCAAGCAGCTGGTTATTTGGTAACAGCCCGTAGCCGCAGGCTGAGATAGCGATTTAAATAAAATGAACTCGTCTGTCTTCAATGTCCTTGGAATATTACTACTGGTAACTATGAGGCCTTCATTAGGATACTAGGGGTCAACATTATATCTGAAGAATATCAACACACTATTAAATTTGGATTTGAATCAAAATAAAGACTGAAAACGTCGAGGAGCTTTTAGAGATGTTGGTTCAAATTGAAGACTATTTTCTGAATGCAAATCTGGCACAATTTCTTATTCTTTTAAGGACCTTTAAAAGAATTATTGGTCTCCTTCGTGTTATGGCGATTAAATGCAAATGTTGCAAGTATCTTAAACTTGTACGGATGGTAATTGTATTTTTCTAGAATTATTTATGCAGTTGATTTTTGTATCCCTACAGCTTCTTCTTTGTGCTTACAAGGTGATGAATGCATTGCTTCTATGTAACCTAATACGTTTGTTTCTCTTTGCTCCCTATTCTCCTTGAAGTGAGTTTTAGGACGTGGTTAAATAGAGGATCCGTACCTAACTATATTTATCTTTTGACGAGCAAATCAAATATATCTGAAAACGATTGCTGTCTCTCTGGGTATTTAAGCTGCCATTATTATAGAAAACTGACAATAATCAAAATGAAAACACAGAAATAGCAAAGCTATATATTCATAAAAATATAATTAAAAGCTGACAGTGTCGCAAGTTTTCTACAGATTTGCTTTTTTGTTTTTAATAGCTGAGTCACAGCCGATGCACTATCTACTCAATATTATAAAAACACAATATTCATCATCTTAATGAGAGATTACTATTTAAAAAGATGAATTCTGATTCTCTTTTTTCGAATTTGAGTAGGAAGTCTCTTGAAAAGTAATAACTGTTTAGATGCTTATTATTTATAGTTCATTAACCATAGCCTACTGTTACAAATAAAGTAAAAATTGGAAAAATCATATTTTGAGCGTAATTTTCAAAACAACTTAATACTAATATATATTTTTGAAAAGCTTGAGTTATTTCCGATTGACTTCAAAAATAATATACAGGGTGTTCTATTTAAAAAAACATATGTTTGCTTCATAACTGAAAAATGGTTAGAGTAAGAAAAAATCAAGCTACGCCACTGGATTCTACAGAAAAAATTCTATAAGACTTTTTTTGAACTTTTCAATAAGATCAAAGACAACCGAGATACGAGGGTGGTCCCTAAGTCGATAGTTTTCGATTCCACCCTGTAACTCAAAAACCAAAAGGGCCATGGTAATTTTGTTAACGGCATCTTTACTTTCACGAAAAAGTAGCACAGTATCACGAAAACCGCAACTCTCTATCTTCAAAAATAACCGAGATACCTCGTAAAAGTGCCCAAAATGGGACACACTGAACATATAATAATTATATAGATAAAGCAACAGCCCTTACTCTAAATAGTTCTTCAACACGCTCTCGTTTAAATCATTTCAGTGACTATGACTAAAGCCATATATATTAGTAGTGTGTGAACTTAAATCGCGCTTTGTACACTAACCTAACTTTACGCTTTCCAGCAATAGTTCAAAAAGCATCAGGTTAGAAGTAACGCTTTAGAAATGTAATTTGATCCTTCTGAAACTACTCTTGGAAAAGGCTTAGTTTCTGCCAGCATAATATTTGAATTATGGAATGTCTTTAAACTCAAACGAGTTGGCCTAACAGCACTTCGTTTTCAATTAAGAAAAGTAAATACGTGCTAGCTACAGCGCAAAAGCGGAGGACACGATTTAATACGATTGTGTTGGTTAATAGGCTGTATCAGTTTTATTATATTACCTAAAAATCCCATACAAATTGCTGATTGTAGCTAGAGCGACACACTGTCAGTCTAAAGATACCTTTACACGATAGGAAATTCACTGCTCTGAGCTTAGCCAAAGATCTCAGCATGAAGGCGTTTGCGAATAGGGCCACAAACTGATTTGTTCACTATGATTTTATACCATTTTTAGCGCTAACTAGTGATTTTGTAGTATTTAAATATCAAACAGTCTAATTCATTGACTGAATTAAAGTCACCTAATGTGAACGCACCTTAAGAACCATATATTGTATATACCTATCTACTATTCGTGTAATAATCCCATTCAATGTAACATGAAGATGCGGAGAATCCAAACATAAAAAATGAGAAAAGAATGTTTATTCCTTCATTACCTGTAATAGGCTGTAGTTATGTTCCCTCACGAAACAGTTTAACCTTTAAATAGATAAATTCAGAAATGTCAGGTCTACAATAAAACATGTATTCTGCATAAAAACATTTTTTCTTCTGAAGACTGCTGGAAACACTGAAATGCGGTCGGAAAGGTCAGCGCCTGCAATTTTGGAATCTTCCCACGAAAAAAGGACAACAGGATTTCGTTGTTTTTTTTTTGTTGGTATCGTTTCAGAGAGTTGTCTTATTGTTGCGCGGGATGACATCATCCCTTTCTTCTTTTTCAGACCATAAGAACAGTATATCCAGTTATACAGTAGCGCAACTCCCTAGAAATCATGCAGACTATTTGTCTCCAAAAAACTGACCTCTCACTACCCCACGTCAGCTCCTCAGCACGAGCCGCGAGTATTGCCGTTTACGTTTTGAACACAGGGTAGGCTTAGCAGTAATCGAGTGAAGAAGCGTAATTATTGTATTGCAATAAGTTTAATGGACGCGATATGTCTCGTAAATAGAGTAAATTTTGAGAGCAGTGTGGTAATGTGATAATCGAGGTTAGGCAGTTGTCTTTGGAATTCTGAATTACAATTTGTAAGTTATATCCATGCATTCGCATTTATTGTATGTGAAAATGTTTTGTACTCATTCTTCTAATTCATTATGGATTCTTTGCATATAAATGGGGTGTAAACATTTCTTTTAGAAGCAAAACAAGAAATAGTCGGTGTATGAAAAAAATTGCTAACTCCGAGAAAATAGGTGGCTTTATCGTTTGAAAGTAAATTACAAAAATGCGAGATATATTGAACTTTATTTTATCTTATATTACTTAACCTTAAACATTTAAATAAATATAAAAACTTTATAATATCTTATATGATTCAAATATGGGTATATGTGACGACGTAGCGTCAAAAATAATATTTATGTCTAGTTATCCCACAACCTTTAAATTTATCTTTATCAATCATCATAGAAAAACGTTTAAGGTATGAAAACGTGGTAAACAGCAAAACCGATGAAACTTGTTAGGTGTACATAAAAAATAATGATCAATATCTTTACAACAACGATAAAATATACTATTATTGATAAAAAATTGCAAAACTGTTTTTTATCTAGTTTACCAAGACTACCTTTCCTTCTGTATTTGTATATTACATATGGATAGGCATATTGAACAAAAGAATATTTATAGAGGAAAACGACATATTTTTGAAACTAGCATGTTGATTCTTTTTATTGTGAACTTTCTGTTTGAGCATCCATTAAAATGGACCTTCATTTTGTTATGTCGTGAAAGATATTTTGAACGTTGTGGTGCTTTGAGGAAACAGTGAGAAATTATTATTCTGACTTTAGGCTAATAATTAAAGAACGACTTTCCGTAACGTCTATCTCTTCTAAAAACTGAAAAAAACACACACAGCTACCCTAATACCCGACAGACTTTGCTAGAGACAAATGGAGCTATGCTACCACACTTTAGTATTATTAGGTAATAAAGGAGCGTATTAAACATCGAATACCTGGCAACATCTTGAGGAAGCTTAAAAAACTATAGTCACAGTTTTTGGAACTGTTAATACAGCCTACAGCGGCGCAAAATTTGACTTCACGCGTCCCGATAACTATATCAGCGTATCATCAAATTCCTTAATCCGGTTCTGCCAAAGACACTACCTTCACTCTCGTAGACTGAACACGACTCAGGCGATCGCCGTGCTAAACATCCTGCGAACAATGCGCGGGCTGCTATGCGCGAACCACCAAAATTCTGGAGAGTTGCGCTACTGTATAACTGGATATACGGTGCCATAAGCGTGGAGAAGTTTCGCATTTCAATGTAATACGTTCAGTCTTTCTATCACCTTCTTAGTGACTGCGTAACTTCAGTTCATTGATCAAGATAATTGCAGCAAGACACTGGATTCGAGTAATGGAGTGATAATTATGTAGGACAAGATATTGTTAACAAATATGTCGTCAGGTGTCTTGACCCAGTACTTCCCACACACTGTCGGTACTAACAAAAATATTGGAGTTCCCCTATCCCTACTACACCATTGTCATCACGAAACTAGACAATGATCAGTGATCTTTAAAACATCTAAAAACGAAGTTTGAGCTGTTTTGGTATTTTCTTGTTGATCTCTCCTTTGTCACTGGCAGGAGCTCCAGAAAAGATACACTGTTACCATTTCAGCCACCGCACTAATACAGTGTCAAAATTTTGTCACAATTGAGTTACACATCAGAACCATATGTATGTATCAAGTTGTGCCACAGATATACAATTTAGAGACAACAATTGAATAGGTCTAAAAAGCACAAGATATGTCGAGATCAATTTGTCTTCACCGCATTGTAGAGTATTCTATGAATACTACTAGAAATGTTTTAGTTTTGAAACCCCATCGCCAGCCCCATCACTCCGCTGTTACATGCTCCAAACAAAATAAGGAAAAGAATACAATTTACAGACAATTTTTTGTTTTTTACAAATTTCCATTACCTACCACAACCCCAAAATATATTTATTTATTTATTTTTATTTCATACTATATAAAGGGGAATTAATTAAGAAATTTGTCTTAGTAGTAGTTATGAGGAAAGTGATGTTTTGTCTTGATGGTCTTGTAGGAATGCGAAAAATTTACTTGATGCCATAAATTTGGCGAGTCTATTATTCACTAATTTATGTAGAAAGGTCAGGGCACTATTGATTCTCCTTAATTCTCATGGTTCTATTTCAAATCTCGCTAGTAAAGCTAAATGGTCACAACCGCGCATTGGATAGACTCCATCTGTTTTGAAAGACAAATATTTCAGAAATTTGCGTTGAACATTCTCAATCTGATGGGTATGAGTTTGATAGTAAGGGTTCCATATCACTGAAGCGTATTCGAGCTTTGAGCGAACCATAGAAAAATACAGGGATTTCAGTGCAGATATGTTAAAGAAGTATTTGCAGTTCCTTACCATGAAGCCCAAACCTCATCTCAATCCAAGCAGCAGTTACTGAGATTACGCGACTAGAAAAGTATGTGGATTTTCGTCATGTCGATACCATAAAACGCCCAAAAATCGTATTAGCTCAAAATCTATCATTTTCGAGATCACAATACTTCTCTCATCCCACCCAGCGGTGTGGGAAGGCAAACTAGGTCGATTGGTTCAGTACTTTTCACACAGTATAGTGACACCAGTCTCGCTGTGCTAAGACACCAGTATACTATAGGATAAAGCTAAATCATGTGGTCTTTACAAGCAACTATGCCGAAGGATTTGGTATAATGTTGCTTCTTATGAAGGAGGCGCCAGACGTACTGGTCCCCGAGTGGCAAATGGTTGAGTTACTCAATATGTGCGCGCTTTAATCACGAAGCGTCAATCTATCTATCTTATTCGCGATTCATAACGAAACGGAGTCTTTGAGGGAATAACGAACATTCAGTATTGGTATAGATTTCTTTATATTACGACAACAGAAATGGAAAGAGAATCCGGTAATTCAACGATACGTAGGTGCAAAAGCGATACGCTTGCAAAAGAACAAATATGTGGATGTGGATTTAAATGTAATACGGCAAATACTCAGGATGTTACTTAAAATACCGATTAACAATGAAAATCGACAATCAGCGACGATCCCGTCCATACTACTTGCCACTGAACGAGCAGTTTCTCGATACTTGGCAAATTCCGCATGTCTGGCGTCGCTTACATCCAGTTGTACATTGCAAAGCAGAACATACAAATTGGTGTTCCTCAGGGCTCCATCGTAGGACCTATTCTTTTATTGCTCTGCGTTAATGATCTGCCGAACTATATTACGTGTGGCTATGTACAGGGTGTCCCATTTTGGGCACTTTTACGGGGTATCTCGGTTATTTTTGAAGATAGAGAGTTGCGGTTTTCGCGACGGTGTGCTACTTTTTTGTGATACTAAAGAAGCTGTCAAAAAAATTATCATGGCCCTCTGGGTTTTTGAGATACAGGATGAAATATAAAATCGGTTGTCTTTTATCTTATTGGAAAATTTGAAAAAGGGTCTTATAGAATTTTTTCTGAGAATCCAGTGGTGTAGTTTGATTTTTTCTTACTCTAACCATTCTTCGGTTATGAAGCAAACATATTTTTTTAAATGGAACACCCTGTATATTATTTTTGAAGTCAATCGGAAATAACTCAAGCTTTTCAAAAATAGATATTACTATTAAGTTATTTTGAAAATTACGCTCAAAATTTGATTTTTTCAATGTTTATCCGTAGCAGTAGGCCATGGTTAATCAACTATAAATAATAAGCATCTAAGCAGTTATTACTCTACAAGAGACTTCTTACTCAAACTCGAAAAAATAGAATCAAAATACATTTTTTTAAATGATAATGTCTCATTAAAATGATGAATATTGCGTTATTATAATATTGAGTAGATAGTGGGCTATGACTTATCTATTCAAAACAGAAAAGCAAATCTGTAAAAAACTTGCGAGACTCTCAGCTTTTAATTATATTTTTACCAAATCTAGCTTTGTTCTTTCTGTGTTTTCATTTTAGTTATTGTCAATTTTCTATAATAATGGCAGCTTAGATACCCAGAGAGACAGCAACCGTTTTTAGATATATTTGCTCGTCTAAAAATAAATATAGTTAGGTACGGATCCTTCATTCAGCCACGTCCTTAAACTTATTTCAAGGAGAATAGGGAGCAAAGGGAAGCAACGCATTCATCATCTTGTAAGCACAAAGAAGTTGTAGAGCTACAAAAATCAACTGCAGAAATAATTTAAAAAGAAAAACACAATTACCATCCACACAAGTTCAAGATTCTTCAACGTTTGCATAGGATCCAAGCTTGGGAATTTTTAATCGCCGTAGCACGAACGAGACTTTGCATTCGAGAAAGTAGTCTCCAATTTGAACCAACATCTTTCCTCGATGTTTTTAGTTTTTATTTTGATTCAAATTTAAATTTAATAGAGTGTTGATATTCTTCAGATATAATGTTTAAATAATGTAATACAATAAGTAATGTTTACTAGACATTATCACAAATAGTAGTTAATAGCGTATAAAGCACAATTCAATATTTGAGTTTAAAGTATTGAGTATCTTGTCTCTTGACAATTATTTACTTGGATATTGTTTTTAATAGTCATGGCCTACTGCTACAAATAAAGTAAAAATTGAAATTTTGAGCTTAGTTTTCAGAAAAAATTAATACCAATATATATTTTTGAACAGCTTGAATTCTTTCCGATTGACATAAAAAATAATATATAGGGTGTTCTATTAAAAAAATGTATGTTTGCTTCATAACTGAAAAATGGTTAGAGTAAGAAAAAATCAAACTACACCATTGGACTTTACAGAAAAACAAGATAAAAGACAACCGAGATACGAGGGTGGTCGGAAAATCGATAGTTTTCGATTTCACCCTGTATCTCAAAAACCAAGAGGGCCATGATAATTTTGTTGACGGCATCTTTAGTTTCACAAAAAAGTAGCACAATGTCGCGAAAATCGCAACTCTTTATCTTCAAAAATAACCGAGATACCCCGTAAAAGTGCCCAAAATAGGACACCCTGTACAATGTTTGCTGTCTCTATAACAGTGTCAGGTATCAGGTGACCACCTTAATGGTCTTGAGTTGAAGGCCAACTCTGTGGTGGATGGCGCCAATGAAATAAGTTCCTTTTGAATGAGAATAAAACTGTTATTATGAACTATATTGCTCGGAGACAAATTCCCACTAGTTTTACTAGTAGTCTTGTATTGTGCTAAATTATTAGGTACCGTTTATGACAGCAGGTAGACTTTCACTGATCATATTGACCAAGGCTCTAAGAAATCAAATAAGGCATTCTATGCCACACTACCGCTAAAAAAGACTCTCAACCAAAAACGCTTACTAAATTCATTGTGTATGTGTATGTGTATGTCATACAGCGTCATTATATGGGGAGCCTCTAATTATAGAGATAGAGCCTCCATCTCCCAAAAACGCATACCATGGCTTATTTTTTATGTTTCAAATCGAACTAGTTGTAGAAATACTTTTAGGGAAAACAATATTCTAGCATTATCTTGTGTTTATATTTCATTTATTCGTAAAAGTGAATTTTAATGTGTTTTCAGCCTGAAGATAAAATCACGATTATAATACCAGAAATGGTGAATTACTAGTAATTCAAAACCACTCCTCTGCTTTATACAAACATAGCCTGTATGACAGTTGTGCAATTTTTCACAATAAGCTGCCTTTGTCATTGAGACAGCAAAATGACTACCGCAGATTTAAAAATAGTGTTAAGGATTTTTTGATGACGAACTGTCTTTACTCAATTGATTTAGTGTAGTGTGTCGTGTTTCTTCGTAAATTTTGTCACGACTGAGTGCTCATTGGATACATTTTAAGTTTTTATATCATGTTATTTCTATATATACCTACTGAGATGAAGCTTTTAGTTTGTATCAAATTAGGCTGTTCATTTGTATATTTGTGTATAGTAATTTGCTCATTGACTTGCCATAAATAACTTCCTGGTTTGTCTTTTTGGAACAAATTGATTGATTCAATGGTCACTCTATGGACTTTAATGGTAATGATTCTATTTTACTGAGTGCAGGTCTGAGCCGTATTTTGGAATATATGTTGAATATAATTGGTGACAGTATTCATCCCTAACGCACTCCCCGATTTACTGTATGTTCTCGGTAGGCTCCATTCTCTATACGACCAGTCGTTCTCTGGTGCAAATAAAGATTAGTTATAAGGCAAACTATCGTTACCGCAATCGCTATTTACGTATCTCGCCCTCTGTATAGTAAGGATCTGTATAGAAAACAGGGCCTGTTTTCTTTATATGTGAGAGTGGATAATGCCATTAGGTTTTCAACGCGTGACTTATCAAGCTTAAAATTCGCAGCATTTGCTTTCTTAAGGGACCTGGGTACACACACTTATACATATGCATTTGCCATGTTAAAACACGGGTTTCCATTTCGAACAGAACTCACTTGTTTTTCAAACTACTTAGACAGCATTTCAGAAGGTGATAGTTAAGACCTTAATGAATAACATCTCAGAGTAATTTTTTCAATAATGCTTTTTAGTGTGCAAAAAAACTCGCAATGCAGAATCATACATTCTTCAAATGTATGTAATTTAACAACCAAAAACGATATCAAAACATGGCCACCAATATGGCAAGCTTTCTTCTTCAATTTGCTTTTTGAATCATTGCTGTGAGTTCAAAGGTTACGTCATGAGCTTCTAAATGCAAAATTTATTTTACGGCGACATTTGGACCCTACCTTTGGACCTTTTGACCTCACCTTTGGACTTTTGGACTCACCTCCCCTCATCTGAGACACACATACTGGAGGAAGGGAAGAGGCGGCCACGCCTCCTCGATAACAGGTGAATACGTATTTTCTTCGATTCTCAATTTCGCGCGCTATACCCTAGACCCTTAAGAAGTACAGCCAACGCGGAAACCAGCGAATGTCTAGCCAATTCTCCCGTGCACATCGAATACATAATAATTTATTCATACGGCTACGAAATAAAGCATCAATTGAGGTATGTAGTTTTTGTTTTATTTAAAGAAATACTAGATCACATGGAAGAAAAATAAGTTAAAAAGGAAAAAGTAAATATCCTAAAGTCCCTTATGGCTATTGTGGTGCCTGAGGGATGTGAGCACCTTGCGGTTGGAAGCCGTTTTCATCGGCGATGTAGGTCACTGTGTACACAGTGCCATCTGGACCCACGTAGCTGTACTGACCACGGACTGCAATGGATTCATTCTCACTGCCGGGGTTGATCACTTGTCCGTCTTCGTTTTTCGTGATACCGTCAGACTGGTCAATTCTGAAAAAACATTAATATGCTATAATTGCTGTTTTCCAAATAAATTCTTAACCATTTGTTTTTGTATTCGTCAAGACTTTTTCTTCTTACGATGAAGTAGTGGTTTTTGGTTTGCTTGGCCGGCGTCGAGAAACTGGTTTCCTAGACGTTGCCATCAGCCGACCGAACAGACTTAGGACCACTAGTTCATCACTCACATTTAAAACAATTTTTCAGAACATATTTTGCGTTGAAATAAGATTGAAAAAATGGGAATGTAGGTAGAGTCTTTGAGAAAAGAATGCGCTTTTGTATTGTATACAAAAAAAAATAGCCAAAGTGCGACTACGTCGATTTGACAGATTCGCCATTCGGGCTCTGGACGTTCATTCATTACGCTGGAGTAAAATGTGCATTAACTTTCTATGAAATACATTCGGGACTTTAGTAAAGTTGCTAAGTAGAATAATAATTTTGCAATTATTCATAAATCCTTTTTATATAAGCTAGATATTTATACGGTGTTGAGTAAAGCCACGTTCTCAGAGCTTCGAACTCTCGTGGCTACACTTCCCCAGTCTTTTCACATCCGTGTTGCGAAATTTGGAATGTGTCGCCAGCGACAACAGATGACAACGTGATGACACTTCTGTCCTTTGACGGATAGTGAAGTTGAAAATAGCCAACTACTCAAGCTGTCGCTGGCGACACAGTGGTGAAGGAATAGGGGAAGTCTATTCTCGACATACTATTGGCTACTGAAGTGTCGCTGGTGACACTACGCTGCTCTGAGAACAAGGCTTAAGGTATCTATTTCAAAATATAAGTTAATCTGAATTAGTTATTATTTTGACTCCACTGTAATTACTTAATCAATTTGTTAACAGTGCGTCTGTAAGCATTGACGACTTATACGTCAATGGTTCTCAGATAAATGAAAAGGTAACACAGAAATGATAATCAAAAATGTAACCTTACCTAAACGATGAACACTGCGCACTTACGTCAATGTCACTATGGCTTTTTGTGAAGAGATAGAATGAGCAACCTTATTTTTTATGCAACAATATAAACTACATATTCCAGAGAATATTAAAATATGTTTATTCTCATGAACTCATAAACAAACGCCTTTTAGCTAACAAATACTTTTGATGTAAACCGAAACATAAGCCATCGATGATTAACCGCAGAACAACATCGATAAGGCGCAGTGCATCATAGGGTGGATTTTGAAAGAAATTCGGGCTTAACTGATTAAGAGCCTGGAGTATTTGACAACTAGCATGTGACATTTGGATACTTCTGTATCCGTTCCCCTGATCCATTTCTCAAGATGTATTATATTAATAATCTTGAGAAATATGGAAGGAACAGTGTTGTGCTCAGGTGTTTATTATCACATGATCATAAAACAATAAGCAAATTAGGAAAAGCAACCTTTTTTCGTGTTCTTCTCCAATGTTTACATCCCCCTTTACCCAAACGATCATGTCCATCAGGATTGGAAACCGGTGGATTCGATAGATTATTTATGCATCTACTGATGAATAAAATAACAGTTTCATGTTTCATCGCATCTTAGTTGCTTCAATTTACGCACGCTCTTAGGGATTTCCGACTGATGCGCAAAGTCAATAAAAGAACACGCCTCTGCTGCTATACCAGTTATGAAGTGTGACGTATTACTTACGCGTAGCTGTAGGTATCAACTCCAATGTTGTCATTGGCGTAATGCAGAATCTGTGCAGCTCTGGACTTCTCATTGGCTGCTTCGATTTGTGCGTACTGCGCTTGCTGCTCAGCTGTTGGCACCCAAGGTCCATGTTGCTGCTGTTCTTGTACGTGCCTTTGGAACGATACTGCTGGCTGCGCCGCATGCACCGGTTGTACGGGCTGGACGGGTTGAGGTGGCTGCGTTGGTTGGAATCTTGAAAAAGAAAACAGTAACATTTAGTACCTGTATGTGCTATAGGGACATGACTCAAAAGTGCTACTTTCTTAATATAATATAATTTTCGTTCTCCTAAAACCAAGGAACAGTGAAGCAATGAATTTTAATCATGACAAACAAATATAAATTGTTATGCAATTACAGGAATCCCAAATTGGATGGATCATATTCTTTCACTGAACCCTTCCCAATACTAGCACGCCAAAAAATCAGCATTTACCTAACCTAACTTAAAAAAACGTAGTCAAGTTGATTGACTCAGTACTTCCCACACATTCCGATGACACCAGTTTTATTATTTTCCCACAGCATGAAACTATAGTCTAGATGCCCCTGCAATCAAATCATCGCTCGCCCGACCGCAAAAAGTGTTTTATTCTACTAGGTGCTTCTTTCACAGGTCAATGGACAATATCTCATGAATACAACAATTTTTTGAGTTTTACAAACCCCCACCCCCGAACCACCCTAATTTCACCCCCAACCAAAAAAATGTTAATGACCAGGAACCCCTACAATGTCTAAAACGAAGTTTGAGGTGTTTTTTATATTTTTAGTTTTTTTTTATTATTGCCGCGCCGCCACTGAAGTGATTTATAAAAACCATACGCGCTTTCGATACTCGTCGCGGTAATAAATCTGTGTCAAAATGTCATTAAAGTCAATTCAGAAGTTTCCACGTAACACAATACAAAACGATCCAAAGTAATACTCGTATGTATTTTGTATGCATCAGAAAGTTCAAGTCCCTTGGTTTCTGTAATCGGCAAGGCAATGTTCGGATGGACCTAAAAAAGTGTATTATGCCGCTAGGTCTTTCTCTCTCAGGTCAGTAAACAGCCTATTATGAGGACAACAAGTTTTTCAGCTTTACAACCCCCCACCCCCCAACCACCCCAATTTCACCCCCACCCAAAAAAAAGTAGAAAATGATCAGGAACCCCTAAAACATCCAAAAACGAAGTTTGAGGCATATTTGAAATTTTTCGTTTTTTGCTAATTACTCCGCCGCCCATGCACCGATTTTAAAAATTGTAGCAACATTACCTGCTACGACCCTACACCATATCACTACCCAAATTTCATCAAAATCTATGCGGCGGTTACTGAGATTAGGAGGCTAGAAGAACGCCAACAGACAGACAGACAGACAGACCGACAGACCGACAGATCGACAGACAGACCGACAGACAGACAGACAGACCGACAGACAGACAGACAGACAGACAGACCGACAGACAGACAGACCGATGGAAATGAGTGACGTGGATTTTCGTGATGTAGGCATCATAAAACGCCCAAAAAGTGTATTATCTCAAAAAATCGAAAATTTTCGCGATCACAATACTCCCCTCACCTATCGGTGTGGGAAGTAAAAAACTACGTAGAACACGCACGGGAGGGGTCACCTACCGTTTACAGTGAACAATTAATTAATAATGATTTGAAAAATATTCATTAGCTAATTCTTTGAATTTCCGGGCATTTGCAAAATACAAAACGATTGGGTAGTGCGTTGTAATACCTATGTGCATTATGTCTGAAACTTCTTTTAAATAAGACCGTGTGACGGTATGTTGATTAAATTTTTGGACACCCGTGCGAAATGAAACTTTTTAATAGAGGTAGTATGATCTTTTCAATCCAATCCAATCCAATTACTGCAGAAAATATGCCTTAAAGTATGGGAAACCGGCAAGTGGCCGGAGGATTGGAGTAAATCAACCTATATACCAATTCATAAAAAAGGGCCGAAAGTTGAATGCAGTAACTACAGAACTGTTGCCCTCATTAGTCACGCTAGCAAGATGTTATTGTGTGTCATCCAGGAGATATTAAAAAACTGCCTATTGCCCCAAATACCGCCAGAGCAAGCTGGATTTGTACCTGGGAGAGGAACACGAGACCAACTAATGAATGTTCGGCAAATAATAGAAAAACTTTTTGAATACTGCCTGCGATGTTCTGGGTCCTGGACTATAGCAAGGCCTTCGACACAGTCCAGTGGAGTTAATTGTGGAGCATATTGATCGAGATGGGAGCTCTCAAGCATACTGTCCATTTTATAAAGTCACTGTATGAAAACAATACGGCACATGTAAACATAGAAGGCGACTACTCAGCAAATTTCAAAGTGGGAAAAGGTTTCAGGCAAGGCTGTGTTCTTTCCCCAATACTTTTCAACTGCTATGGAGAATGGATAATGAGGAAAGCCTTGGGGGACTGGGGAGGTGGAGTTTCTGTTGGAGGGAAAAAATATCTAACCTACGTTACGCCAACGATACAATCATACTAGCCAAAGACGAACCAGAAATGTATGAACCTCTGCAGCGCGTGGAGGAAGCAAGTTTAGAATCGGGTCTACGTCTAAACAGGCCAAAATGCTGCCTCATGATAGTGGACAGAGCCAAGACATTACCACCTTTACGGCTAATCAACGATATTGAAACGAGCGATCACGTTATCTATCTAGGCGCACATATACAAAACAAAGGAGGTTTTGAACTCGAAATAAAGCGTAGATGCGGAATGGCGAAGGGGGCGTTAAGTAGACTGGGGAGAATATGGAAGGACCACAGCATCCACAGAGTAACGAAAACCAGACTAATGAAAGCGCTGGTTTTCCCCATAGCAACTTATGGGTCAGAATCCTGGACTCCAAACGCCTCCTGTCGTAGAAGAATAGAGGCGTTTGAAATGACGTGTTATCGGAAGATCCTAAGAATACCCTGGACAGCACACATAACGTGCATCTCCATCCTCAGGGAGTTAAAATCAAAGATCATAACCGCCTTTTACCAACCATACAACGTGGGATGCTCAAATCTTTCGGAGACGTTATGCGCAGGGCGGGATGGAGAAGCTCATGGTCCAAGGGAAGATGGACGGCAGAAGAACGAGGGGCAGATCCCCCATTAGGTTCATGGACCAAATAAAAGACCTTACGCACATGTCGGTCCCAGAAGTAATGCGTGCCGTGGAAGACCGAGAAACATGGCGATCACTGACACACCATAACCATGTATGAGTCAGACGGTCGGGAGCGAACTACGACTGAAGAGAGAGAGAGAGAGAGAGAGAGAGAGAGAGAGGATGATCTTATAATACAGAACTGTATCACAGAAGCACTGATTATAGACTTTGAATCTGTCTTCGCTGTTTAAACATTTTAATTTGGCGTATGTAAAACGTGTCCATATTTCCTTATACAGTAAATAAAATGTATATGAGTACTGGACACGTCGAATCCGACTAATGCTGTCGTGATCTAGACATCGGCTAATTAAACTGGAAAAGTACAAGACTATCACATAACAGTTTCCTTGCATATGCTGATAAATAAGTTCTATAAGAATAAAGTAGCTTTAGCGAGTCATAATGCTTTTGTATGCTTCTTAACACATGATCTTTGAGACTTATATCCTGATCAATGATTAAGCCTAAATGTGTAACTTTTTTGGCTGTTTTGATACTAACGGTAGGTACTTATTTTAATGTCATAGTCATTAGTAGCCTCTGTAAGTCACTTAACCGACCGATCGACGTTAAGCTCAAATAAGCAATAAACGTTTGACAAATGGGCCTCTGAACACTGCGGTAATTGTATTAGGTGAACACAGCCTAACTTTTGTATTCATATTTTCTGGGTTTATCTCACCACATACTGTCCTAATATTGAGATTATTTATTCCACAAATATAAATTAAACAGGAAAAGAGAGCAATAAACCCTACCAGCGATTGAACTTATTCATTTTACTTGTGGTAAAATATAGAGATATATTAGAAGGTGAAAAAGTTAGGCACGACGTGGAAACGGTAAAAGCTTATATTGAAAATGTTAGAAGAAAAGTTTAATGCTCGCTGTATCACAAAGGGAAGAAAAAGCATCAGAATATTACGGAATTTCAAACAAGGTCCAAAACAGGGAATTTTAAAAAACAGTGAGAAAAAAATACCATCCACCATCCGCCAATACTGGTTCGAGGTTCCACAATAGCCTGTAATATGTTGCTGCAGACAGTGGTTGGCCTCAAATGAAGGCATAAGACTCTGGTCAGACGACTAGACTAGAGCCGATATATCATAGTTAGTATGGGTCATTATTTAAGTTGTTATAAAATATTGACGTAATAAATAATTAGTAGTGGTTGTCGGGCTCCTGCAAGTCTGTTGGCGGTCGTCTAATGCCTAGACCACGCAGATGCAATGTACTGTGGTCTACAAGATAGCAATATTTGAAACAGAATATGTTTGTGTGTAATTCGGGGTTTGAATTAAAAAGTGTGATAAATGGAAGGATCATGTATAAGTTTTGTAACAAAACTATTTTTGTTTTCTTTTTCTTCGCACTAATTCAAAAGTTATATCAAAATAAAACTTGGGTTTTTGGATCCACTACCGAAAACACGCCGACAGCTCCCGAACCCGTGTGACGTCACTACGGTGGTAACGATGTTCCTTTCATCAACGTTGTCCTATTCAGATAGTAGATGTAGGTTCTTGATTCCCAGCCAATCGTGGAAATAGTTACTAGTGTATATTTGTTGCAACATAGACGATAAGTGAAGTTTGCAGCTCGACACGAAGTTTACGATCGAGATAAATATATTTCCGAATGCTGAAACCAGATTACAAATTTCAGTAATAAAGTACCTAATCAAATATGTTTCGTTGAAGCAAGCTCTGGTGCAACGCCCTGGTGGCACAGCGTTTTACAGTGTTAGACTGACCATCTGTGTTCGAGCGGATGTTGGTTCGAAGCCCCGGCTTTGTAACTTTTTTTTTAACTCTCTGTCCCAATGCTTTATGAATTTACTAAGCAAAGTATGATGGTATGGTGACAATGATGAGGATGAGTTACAGACTATTTCTAGCCATAGTAATAGTAACGTCGATGAAATTCTTCTTATTGTTATCGTTGTGCAAAAATAAAGGTAAAAAAGTAGGTCTACGAATTCAACGTAATGGCGAACATTTTCAGAAATTTTCATCTCCTTATAAACAAATCGCGAATAATACGAGTATCTTTCTTACATACTCCTTTCCAAGAAAATCAGAGTCTCTCATAGCTGCAGCCTTTGCCAAATATTTTGTGCAAGGAAGCTAATCTACCTCAGCTTTGCTAGATGTTAAAATTACTTTCGCATCCCAAGTGAAATTAATGGCCATACACCATAAAAAACTGAGCAGATTTCAACAATATGTTTTTAATGGGAGAACGCAGAGATACATTTTTATTCAAAAGGATTTCTGGCATGAAAATTAATAGTAGTGATGTGCTACTGAAATACAACAGGTAGCTGGACTCTATGTTTTACGCACTTAAAATAAAAGCAATAACTATTTGAAATAGGGAAGTCAAAATTTGTTTTAAGAGACTGAATTCCTAAACTGGTTTTATCGCTATCGGCATCTAGGGTAGCTAATGAAAGAATAGAAATATAACTCCCAAGTCTAGTTTCAGAATAACACATATGCCGTAAGGAGGATATCGAAATACACCATTCGTGTGTTATATTAACATAAGGTCTCAGTTGTGTGATATTATATCGCACGCTGGTAAGATGTAATTCTTTTCTATGACTATTGTACTTTACTTTTTGTGACCATAAAAGTAGTGTGACTGGCCCGAATGGAGGTGTGTTTCCTATACCCTCGTTACCTTTTCGCACCCCTAGATACGCTGCTGTTCCGAAACTACTACTACTATTTTCAAACCCTATGCGAACAAGTATATAGACAAACCTTTGGAATGGTTGCTGACTGAAGGGCTGGCGTTGGAAGGGCCTTTGTGTGGTGACCGCGGCGTACGGGTTGTAAGGGTTGTACTGCTGTTGCTGCTGCTGGTTGAACTGGGGAGCCGCGGTCGCAATAGCGGCCAGCATCGGGATAAGCAGCTGAAAATGGATAACATTTCGTGGTTAGTCAGATTCATTTATTAATCTAATCTATAATTATATTTTCGTTATATCATGAATTTTATATGGTTTGTGGGAACCCAGCAAACGTTGTTTCCGCAGTAGGGGTTCTCTCATCCTGCCAGGCTCATTGAAAGTCTGCAACAGGTGCGAGTGCTAGGAGTATATGCCTTAACGTTCACTGTGCTTACTCACAAAACAAACTTCTTTTACTTTTCCGCCAATCATGATTATACATTCTTTCAAGAATATTCATGCATAAAGCATTTATGCCGCGTCAAAACAATTCTAATTGCTACGCTAAGCACCAGACTGGTAGCTTTATCACCCATGGACCTATAGGAGCGCGGCGATTAGGCTGCCGATCACTTGCATCGGTTAATGCATACATACAGGGTGAGTTTGTAGTACCGGATCGGTCGATAACTCGTACTGCAGAAGATACTGAAAAAAGTTGTATATACAAGTTGTAGCCAAGGGTATGCTCCTTGCTCAGAAAATATTTTGATTTATACAAAGTTGGTGTATAACTACGTGATGATGCAAACATATTTTTTTTAAATGATAAAAATATGCTTTTTCACATTTGTATAGCATTTCATATACTTGCATGCATTAGTTTCTGAGATGTTTCCATTTTTCTGCAAATTTTAAATATACCTTCTATTTGTGTACTGAAATTCATTTATTTTGAGGAAGTGCCATCGAATTTTTCTAGTATTTAACGAACAGCTAAAATATAAGACCATAATAGTATTTAATGAAGTTAAAACTATGAATTATACAGATGATATAAGTCAAGTATGCTGAGGAAACAATTTTATAGACGTGATGCAGAATTATCAAGCAGATCTGTAAAGTAGGCTATAAAATATTAACTGACCCAGTGTTGGATATCACTGTTGACAGTTGCTAGAGGCAAGTAAGCAATTTCTCAAAGATTCTCCTAAATACCTTCTATTTGTTCTTCTATGAAAAAATTAATTTTTAGTGCTCGGTTTTCAAACAGTACAAAATTATTGAGCAGATTATGGAAACTGTCAATATTTTAAAGCCTACCCTATAAATCTGCTTGATCATTCTGCATCACGTCTATAAAAGTGTTTCCTCGGCATACTTGACTTATATTATGTCGATAGTTCTGGGTTTTGACCTCATCAAATACTATTTGGCCTTATAATTTAGTTGTCCGTTAAATAAAAATAAAATTCGATGTTAGTTTCTCAAAACAAGTAAATTTCAGTACACAAATAGAAAGTATATTAAAAATTTGCAGAAAAATCGGAATAACTCGGAAACTGATGAATGTAGCGATATGAAATGCTTTATAAGTATGAAAGACCATACTGAAAGCATTTTTTTTTGATATAATAAAATATGGGGGATTACATTTAAAAAAAGAGAGAATATAGATTTTGCATTTTGATTCATAAATTTTTAGTATACAGTACGTCCACTTGACAGTGATTTGGGTATGAAAATGCTCATAACTTTTGAAATACCCTGTATAATGCTACAGTCCTTACATTTTGAGAACGGACATCATTAGCAGAATCTAGATTTGGAATAGTATATAGGACGTCTTATTTAAAAAAAATGCAAGAGTGCATCACTACGTAGTTATGGACCACGCTGTACAGATCAAAATATTTTCTGAGCAAGGACCATATCTTTGGCTACAAATTTTATAAACAACTTTTTTCGCTGCAATGATGTAGTTATCTACAGATCCGGTACTAAAAACTGTAGGTATATACTCGTTGCACTGACACCTATTGCGGACTTGCAGACAATGCGTCTATCAGGATGAGAGATAGGTTCCCAAAAAACACTTATAAGATTTAGCTTTTGTAGTATAACGAAAAAAATTGTTACAAATCGTTATAATCTAGCTTACTACTGAAGACCGCTATATAGAGGACGAATAATGAGTTGACTTAGCTGGTAGAACTTTGTACCAAAAATTATTGCATAAAGTTAAGAAGCTTTCTATAGTATTGTAGCATAATATACCATCGATGATAGTAAACATAAGTTATGCTGGGAAAATACAGTGAAAGCAATGAACTGCAAATAAAATAAAGTAGCAATGAGATCTGAAAAGCGTAAAGACAATAAAAAGAATACTACAAACAATTAGAAAGACTAATTCAATTTGAGTACCACATAATGATATAACTATGATAGGGTCCTCGAAAGAACGAGTGATCCAAGCCGCATATTACATAAATATTAAGACTAAAGCTAACGAACGACATAATATATATCTAACTCAATCAAAGAAACTGTCAATCAAGTAAAGGAAAAAGTCCTATGTCCTCAATTTTATCATTTCTATCTAGTTATTTTCATTTAATTGAGTTAATTGCCCTATTTTATCTACGAGTCGCTTTCTTGACAGTCTGTGTACAAAGGGCTGTGACCAGTTTTTTCAGTATATCTCTCGGCTATGTGATAGAGGGGCAACTTTTTAAGATTTGGGAACCTACATAAATAAGATTTAAAGCCTAGCTTGGCCCCGCTGGTTAGATTTTACAACCTTTAACGATGGCAACCGTAAATACCCGTAAAAACTGTGTTTTTACCAAACGAATATTTGTAGTTTATACCTTGCTCCACCTATGAGTTATCTATGGCATGTTCAGAAGATTTCTGCGGTTCCATCCTATCTATTTTTTAATATTCATAACAAAATACAGTTCGAAGAAAATAGTACTAATAGCATGCACTCGTTCAGAATCTATAGTCGCAGGACAACTTTAACGTTAGAATATGCTAGTCTTTAATATATTGGCATTACTTGTATTATTCTAATTTTATTACACTAATTTAATTTTCATCCATCTAACCACTACCTACTGCAGAGCGCTACAGCTTCAGAACAGCTACATCAGTTGCAAGTATAGTTGAAGTTGCATAAAAGCTAATATGAGACATTTGGATTGTTTTATTTTATTTCGTGCAGATGTAAAACATTTTGAAGGCGATTTCTTGGTGGAAATCTAGTGCTTTGTTTATCGACAAATTACTGCCGTGCAAACCAACACGCACATATAATTGGTTTTCTGATCAGTACCTTAGCAATAGTAGTAATAATAAGACGTTTGGACGAATAGAAAACAAATTAGATTTAGCTATCTGGAATTGTATGTTTCAACAAAAAGGTCTAGGTGATGAGGGTACCAAAAGTTGAGTTCTAGTACAAATTTCCAAGAAGTGCTATAAATGTATCTAAAATGGCTTCCCCTGTACAAACCATTGCAGTTTGGCTTAGACAGAAACCAGTTTTCATGTCAAAGTCCGTTAACGACACACAGACCATTCATTTGCACGTATAATGGATCAGACTCTTAAGTCCCACTGTAACAACTTAAAATAATCATCTAACTCCAATCTTCTATAATGTTCACGTTCAAAGTTGAGTTGGGCATTTAAAAATATATTTAAATATGCCTACCACAATAATCCCTTCTGGACTTCTCATCTGTTTTTCATAGAATGAGTGCCATAATTTATGCATTATAACAGAAATTAACAAAAACTTTGAATGCATTCGCTGCAGTGTTCGAAGGTGCATGAATTGAATGATCTATATTCATTGTTCTAGATATTACCAAATTGATTATAATGCTATGGGGATAGAAACTAAAAAGTAAACTAATGAGATACCTAGATAAACAAGATCTTACTATTACATAAAAATAAAGAACTTTTGTTGTTAGAGTTTGTAAAGTGTGTATAGTCAGAAATATTCTGTCACTTTAAAAAACTAAAGAAAAGCAAGATATACTGGTAGGTTAGATCAGTACGTTCAAATATATTCTTCTATGCGACAGACTTTTTTTATGTGCAACGCTAGTAATACTAGTTTACGTGAAACGGATTATCTAAAAATGTTAAGACTCAAAAAATGACGAGTAGAGACTTAAAGCTCTGCAATGCTATACGTGCAAGCTCATATACGAGATTACTGGTAGTTCGAAGAGAAGATTTTGGCATAAGTCTGCATCTCGTTAAAGGACTTAGAGGCAAGAAGTAATTTGCAACCTTTTTGCAGCTAAGGCTATAAAATACAATGTTCCAGAAAACATACAACATACTTTTTCAATTTTTTTTTTCAATTTAAATGATACCTGGAGCTCACTGATAAAATGAGTCTTACACTTTTAGCTATACAAGCTGAAATTTCCATCTGATCCAGAATACCTTTAAGCTATTAAAGAACAAACAACAGTATGGTAGATAGCAATTCTTATCCCAGTCCATTTTTTTAGAAGAGGTTCTTCGGATTTTGGGATAAAGTACTGCAAGAGGTTGTCACCCAAAGAGCCGACACACAAGATAGTGTTTTACCACACAAAAACTGTATGCACAAGAAACGGGTGATCAGCGAAATGATTTACATCTCCAACCACTCCATCCAACTGACACTTTCGATCTGAGTCAGTTTTACAATCCATTGATCACCAATTACACTAAGCTCTCAAAAAAAAACGTAATCAAATATTTTTCTGTCTTTATGACTGAACCTGGGACATCTCTTAAAAACATAAGTATAAATATTCATATTTCTCTCACACCGGCTTCAGTGTACAGCAGCATCAGATAACAAGGTATATTGACAAACGGCATTGTAATTTTTTAACCAGTTTCTGGAATGTTTTTGACTTTTACTTCCAACACCGTTAGGTGGGGGTAGTATTGTTTTCGCGAAAATTTTCGATTTTGAGATAATACGCTTTTTGGGCGTTTTATGATGTCTACATAACGAAAATCCACGACACTCATTTCCGTCGGTCTGTCTGCCTGTCTGTCTGTCGGTCTTTCTGTCTATCTGTCTGTCTATTTGCCTGTCTGTTTGGGCAGCGATATGCTGTGGGGTCGTAGTAGGTAATGTTCCTATAATTTTGAAAATCGGTGCATGCGCGGCGGAGCAATTAGCAAAGAACAAAAAAATTAAATATTGCTCAAACTTCATTTTTAGGCATTTTAGGGGTTCGTGATCGTTTTCTAATTTTTTTTGGGTGGGGGTGAAATTGGGGTGGTTGGGGGGGCGGTGGGGGGTTGTAAATTTGAAAAAATTATTGCTTTCATAATAGACCGTCCACTGACCTGATCATGTTCTACCCTTTTTTGGGTGGGGGTAAAATTAGGGTAGTTGGAGGGTGGGGGGTTGAAAAACTGAAAAGTTTGTAGTATTGATGATAGGCTGCCCAATGACCTATGAAGAAAAGACCTAGCGCCATAAGAGAATTTGGGGGGGGGGGGGGCGATGATTTGGTTGCAAGGGGATCTCAGGCCAAAGCTTCATGTTATTGTAAAATAATAAACTGATATCACCGTAGTGTGTGGGAAGTACTGAGTCAATGAACTTGACTCCATTTTTGTTTGATCCAAAAGGATATGTTATTCTTTGTCGCTATAGGGATGTGCTCGATAGGTAGGGATGTATGCTTTGCATTTTATTGTTATTTTAACATTTTAATGATATAGAATGGAAAATTGTATTATGCTGTTTATATTCTTAATAGTGATGCAACTGGTTAATAGTTAGATGTACCGTTTTTTTTTTAATTTGCTCTAATTTTGATTGTTTTTGCCAAGTCGTATTTTTTTTAAGTTGTCCAAATCTCTTAAATTATTCATTGAGAATTTTATGTGTATTTTCTTTAAATTAATGTGTAAGATTGCGTTGTTCATATTTAACGTTGTTTAATTTATATTTTTACTTGACACGTGCTATTTTTGTAACAAATAAAAGTTCAATCGAAAGCTGAGCGAAACATTTGAGAGTACTATAGGGTCTATCGTACCATACTTGAAACACATTTTTTATGTGATTCAACCCTTAGAACTCAGACCCAACTTCTTTTTTTCAACTAGCACTCTATATTTTTTCCTACACAATCTATGTCCTTATCTTATCTATCTATCTGTTGTTTCTCTTGTATTTATCTTGTAGTACCTTTGATTTTTTACACAAACCATTTTTTCCCAATTCTATAATCATAAGGTTCATGAAATAAGGATATATTTGTGGCATATTTTTTGCAATAAAAAGGGAAAAAAAGACATAAGTTGTGGAAAGTATGTATCAAGTACCCTTTAAAACCCACTTGGTTTTGTTTTTTATCCATTTTTCGCGCCAAACAAATTCTTATCTTATTTATATTATTCTTATGATTTCACGTGAAAGATAAGTTTGCGTATAAAATCACAAGATTTTAAATCAAATAGTGATATTTTTTCATTAGGAAAACATATAGGGTGCTATTTGAAACAAAAGGCTGGGTGTGTCAGTGTTAAGGGTTGACGTACAAAGTAATCTTTTGAAAGCAAGGGATTGTAGACTTTATTGTACCTTCAAAAATTCCACTCAGTTTTCGTTTGAACTTTTTTTTGTTACGAGAATATCACGTGTCAGGGAAATTAAGGGACACCCTGTATATTATTTTGTCTTCATAGTATGAATTTTAGCCCTGAGGAAAGGAGTAAAATAAATACCGAAACGTCGCGTCGTCTCTTTGAGCAAAAACCTCTTGCAGTACTTTATCCCAAAATCTGAAGAACCTGTTCTACAGGCACGATATGAAAAATTAATATAAAAAAATCCATTAAATTTGGACAGCCCTTTCTAATGTCTATACTTTCGAGGGATGAAAATTTAACTGCACTCCACACTGAAAATATACTCCAAAATTTATGGATTCCACTGTTACGCACATTCCATGCTGAAGAAGAAATTGTACTCACCACTCTCATTTTCACACCCGTATCACAAAAACCAGCTCAAAACTACCTTGAGATACACCCGGCATGTTTATATATTCTGAGGCGCATTTTTGAATAACACATCCCCACCTAAAAAACAATATAATGTCGCATCTTTTTTGGTTCATCATATTCTTCGGCCTGACCTTAGCAAACTAGTTTTCAGGAGATGTATAACAAAATTTACACCGGCTATTATGTCATCGCGTGCGATAAATTTTGGCTTTATTGTTCGGCTTTTGATTAGTGTTTTGAGGATTTTTCGATTACACAGATCCTGCCTTAAACGATAATACTGAGGCCTTAGGAATTTTATGCTCGGCGGACATTTGAATGATATTTGAATAATCGGCAAGGTTAATATTATATGTGGAATTAAATGTAACCAGCTCTGTAAGATCCACATATGAGTATGCAGCGCGAAAAATACATTCACCTTCATGCGCAAGTTTATGACTTTTGATTCAGTTGATACGGTAACAGATCTTCATAAAAGGTAAATCGACTACCACAGCTACTTATCATTTCAATCGTCAAATTATTGCTAGTCTGGAAAACGGAAATATAGTAATAATAGTAATAATAATTTCAAAAAAGGACAAGAGGGGCACAAGCAGAGGAGTTTAAGCCTTAGCTACTCTTACAACTAACTTAACTGCTTATGTCGGTTAGAACAAAGATGTTCCATATTATAATAAACACAAAAATAAATTAAAGAAAAGTACGTAAAATATTAACGATAATAGTATGGTGGCATAGAGCTTCTTAAGATGCTTACCTAACGAAGAAAAAGAAAATTGTTTATAAATTTAGTAAAAAAAAATACTTATAGGAAGTTGTAATAACAAGCCACAGTTCAAAAGTATAGTTTCAGTAGTCGGTCTCTAGCAAGTGGCATGTTTTTAACAGATTTAAGAAAAGATGACCATGTTTGTATTTTAATAGAATTATTTAATAGATGATAAAAAGTGGCTGCAAAATCAGTTTTTACTTAGACGTTCTAATTTTGATTAAGATAATATTTAGTGAACGGAAATTAAATACTTATATTCAACAATATTGCCATTTCATAAGAGGCAAATCGACTACCATAGTAACTTATCATTTCAATCGTCAAATTGTTGTTCATTTGATCACTCCGTATGTTTTACTTCCCAAACCTATATGTGGAGGAGTAATGTGATCGCAGAAATTTTCGATTTTTATATAATACACTTTTTAGGCATTTTGTGATATCTGCTTAACGAAAATCCACGTCACTCATAGACCGCGGTCTATCTATCGGTCTGTCCATCTACAGGGTGAGTTTGTAGTACTGGCTCGGTCGATAACTCCACTACTGTAGAAGACAGCGAAAAAAGTTGTATATAAGAGTTGTAGCCCCGGATATGCTCCTTGTTCAGAAAATATTTAGATTTATATAGGGTGATCCATAACTACGTGGTGATGCAAACATACATTTTTTTAAATAAGACACCATATATATTATTACATATTAAAATTCTACTAATGATTTTCGTTCCTCCAATATAGGGTTTTATTACATTTAACAGGGTATTTCATAAGTTATGACCATTTTTTATATCCAAATCGCGGTCAAATGAACGTACTGTATATCAAAAAGTAATGAATCAAAAATTATTTTTTTTAAACGAGAAGATTACATATATCGTCTAGTTTTAAAGTCAGCTATACAAAAAGCCCGTCACGCATATTGGTATACAGGGTGATGTAGAATGCGAAATCGAGACTTTTTCTTTTTTTTAATGTAATCCCCAATATTTTATTATCCCAACGGCATGCTTTTAATATGCTCCCTCATCTTTGTGTAGCACTTGTTGTACCTACGTCCATCAGTTTCCGAGATATTTCGATTTTTCGGTAAACTTAGAATATAGCTTCAACTTGTGTACTGAAATTTATTTATTTTGAGAAAATACTACCTAATTTGTTTTGTATTTAACGAACAACTAAAGGGTCATGATACTATTTGATGAAGTCAAAATCCTAAATCATCAAGATAATAAAGTCAAGTATGCTGAGGAAACAATTTTGTAGGCGTGATGCATAATTAACAAGCAGAGTTATCAGGTATGCTTTGAAAAATTAACAGTTTTCATAACCTGCACAAGGATTCCGTACTGTATGCAAAACCAGCTTTAAAAATTAATTTTTCCATTGAGGGTATTTAGGAGAATCTTTGAGAAATTGTCTACTTGGCTTTGGAATATATGAACTATGGACAGCAATATCCAGAACCGAGGCACTCTAAAACTAATGCGTTTGACAGATTGAAGAATCATTTTATCTGGACTGTCGTTTAATATTTCATAGCCTACCTGATACGTCTGCTTCATAATTATGCATGACGTCTGTAAAATTGTTTCCTCACCACACTTGACCTATATGATCTCGCTGATTCAGTGTTTTGACTTGATCAAGTACTATTATGGCCTTATATTTTAGTTGTTTGTTAAGCAAAAATAAAATTTGATAGTATATTCTCAAAATAAATAAATTTTAGTAAACAATTAGAAGGTATATTTAAAATTTGTAGAAAAATTGAAATATCTCAGAAACTAATGAAGCCATAACAAGTGCTATAGTGCTATACAAAGATAAAAGAGCATATTAAAAGCAATTCTTTGGTATAATAAAATATTGGGGTTACAATTAAAAAAAGAGAGAAAATCTAGATTTTGCATTCTACATCACCCTGTATACAAATATGTGTCGCGGGCTTTTTTTATAGCCGACTTTAAAACCAGAGGACATCTTTAATCTTCTCGTGTAAGAAAAATAATTTTTGATTCACCACTTTTTGATATACAGTACGTCCATTTGACCGCGATTTGGATATAAAAATGGTCATAACTTTTGAAATACCCTGTATAATGTAATAATACCCTATATTGTAGGAACTTTAATCATTAGTAGAATTTGAATATGCAATAATGTATATAGTGTCTCATTCAAAAGAATGCATGTTGGCATCACCACGCTGTTATGGATCACGCTGTATAAATCTAAATATTTTCTGAGCAAGGAGCATATCCGTGGCTCCAACTTTTTTCGCTATCTTCTACAGTAGAGGAGTTATCGACCGAGCCGGTACTAAAAACTCGCCCTGTATAAGTCGGTCTAGCTATGTGTCTGTTGCGTTCTTCTAGCCTCGCAATTTCAGTAACCGCTACATGGATTGCGATGAAATTTGGGTAGAGGTACGCTGGTAGGGCGCAGTAGGCAATGCTACTATAATTTTTAAAGTCGGTGTATGGGCAACGGAGTAATTAGCAAAAAACGAAAAAATTCAAATATTCCCCATTCTTCCGGGCTTTTAGGGATTCCTGACAATTTTTATTTTTCATTATGGTGGGGGTGAAGTAGGGGTGGTTGGAGGGTAGGCGGATGCTGGACTAGCGTGTCCAAAATGTATCCATCCTGGTTCAGAAACCAACACATGTGTTATTCAACAACTGTCTTTTGATATTATTTATTATTATATACTTATTTCCAACTTTTTCAGCGTTGGTTTTCGAAATCTTAATTCATTTTTGGTTTTTAGGTGCTCATATTGCTTTTGCATATCTAGGAGTATGGCACCTACTAAATATTCCAGAAAAACAACATATCGCTCCACCCTTTTGCATAAACTAACCTCATACTGTGAAGGTGCTTCTCCAGCTAACAGTATCCAGAAACAGCACCAGCTGAAGTTCAGACAGGTAGTACTTAGTAGTACCTACCCACTGGGGTAGTGAGTGCGGTCTATCAACAGTCTTGTCATAGCTCCAGATTGCAAGATACAAAGAGGCTCTGGCTCCTAAATTTTGGTCTCGGTAGCCCTCTCTGCCGACAAAATATTGCCTTCGGACTGTGACTGCCCTTTTACCAAGCTATCATATTGCTGCCGATGGTTGCATTCACAAGCACCTGATGGTAATCCAGTGCTGACTCGTCGTTAGCTTAGACCACTTGATAGCTAGTAACATTTGTCTGCTGTCTATGTAGATTCGGATAATGTTGCACACAAATGACTTTGGACAATTTTTTGCCTGCTATGGTGATTCCGGGCTGATTTATGCTGGCATGTTTCTCCATAAGCCATTTGGTATTTTGTTGACACTTCTGGAGTATACTCGAGAGTCTGTTCCATTAGTTTTCTTGGATCAATCTCGGAGGTCAATGAGAAGAAGAATGACTTCTTGCTTTTTTGTCATACGTAGTAATATTTTGATCGCCTGCTATTGTCAAGAAAAACATCGGGTTTTAACTCAACGTCAAAAACAGGACATCTTCAGATTGGTTCAACACATCTTCTCTTAGACTTCTTCCGTATGTTTAATAAACATTATTCTAAATGATATGTGTGGGAAAAGTCTTTTATATGATATCGTAACCCATGAGCTTACCAATAAAGTCCATGTTAACCGCCTTTAGATATTTATAATCGTTAATGATATACAGTCTGTTGGATTATGTCTCTCCGTAGGCTTCTTGTAAAATGAATCTATACGTGTATAGCATGGCAGATGTACCTCTGTGATAGAGAGCACTGTAATTACTTGGACCGTTTATCTCACAGTCAATTTGGTAGAAACGACAACAATAAGTAAACTAATTGTGTACGAGTTAGTTGATTGGAAATTTGTCTTATAACTTGACATTACAGATGATGTACATTATAAGTACCTATTTAAAACATTCCCACATGGATTTGTGTTAGTATTGTACTGAACAATTTTAGTGAAATTCTAGTGGCAATACTTTTTTTGAAGAAGCAGAAGTTCTACGATATGGGTTAAGTTACTATTGTTGCGTATATATAGGGTGAGTCATAAGTCGTTAATATAATCTACCCTTTTAAATAACTTTTTTCCGAAAACTGAAAAATAGGCGAGATACAGAATCAAAAAAAGTAAATCTGGCCTTGTGTACCTAGTCTGTATATGTTTAGTTCTTCGTTTGGATGTTTATCTTATCGATTAGCGCACTAGTTACTTCCAGTTTCTCACAGTTAATTTTAAAGTGGTAAATCGTAAAAGTTGTTTCATAATAATGTTTGTCACTTTTAGGATCAAAAATTAACATCGGTAAACAAAAAACTACTACTGCACTATCTGACAGGTACAACGCCTAATCGATTAGGTACGTCTTGGTACAAGTCCAGATATACTTCTTTTATTCTGTAGCTCGCTTATTTTTCAGTTTTCTGAAAAGAAGTTGTTTGAAAAATTTGTTTATTTTAACGACTACACAGTTAAAAAAGTATCGACTTAGGATTCAGCCTGATGTATATTTAACATTATTACATACATAATTTAAAAACACGGAACTAATTTGAGAGTATCTAGGAATGAAGTGAGTGCATAACATTGAAAATGTGTTATCTAATATGCATGATCGTTATTATTGAATTTTTATAACTCATCTTCTTCAGATTTTACCAAATATTGTCCTTAGTTCTGCTCAGCACTTAAAATATTGGTAATTGACATTCAGTGCCCACACAAATTTTACTGGCATAAGATACATACATCTACCACTGTCAGCTAAGGAAATAACTCTGAAATATGTGGAGGAGATGTGATCAGGAAAATGAGTTGTTGAGCACCTGCTGTGGGCTTTCCCAGCTACCTTATCAATGCGTGAATCCAACCTGGGGAAACGCTGGCTTTCCATGGCCAGGTTAAGTAGAATACTGCTGCATCACTGTCTCTCAGGGTGGGATGGCTAAACATTCAGTTGTGAGATATTCCTGAGAAGATGTTCAAGGGGCCCAATAGGTCCTAAGTGCTGTGATCATGGTAGGTCACCCCCTTTTGTTCACAGAAATACAGAAGTGGGGAAGAAAGGAGAAAAAGTAGGCAGGAAGGGAAAGAATCGAAGTGCAGCTCCTATTTTTTAGAATATATCACTGATGATGCAATTTTTCTGTGTTGTGTTGTGGAATGTTTTTTTTGTAGCAATGTGAGCAGTGGCACGGAATGTTTGTGATCTTGCTCATTGCTAAACTATGTAGTTTTTCGATACAGGAGCTTGCGATACTTCTTCTTCCCTCTTTCTCTTACAAGCTACCTAAGTTCGCAAGCACCTGTCTCTGTACCACTTTTTTGTGAAACCAGAAGCCGTGCTAGTCTAACGTACTATTAGTGAAGGAGGAGTTACAGATCCTTCCAGAGTGGATTTTTTGAGGTATAAAGAAGTGGAGGGAACGCAATGATAGGAATAAGTAAGTGAGTGCCCATATCCTCTGTATACAAATAAGCGAAGCTAAACCCATAAGGGCGCTCTAACTTGCAATTTTGTATGCGCCGCATGCATGAAAGGGGCGGACGCAAATTACAGCCGCGGTTAGGGTATAATCTTATAAATCCTAAATGTGACCATAAAAGATGTTGAAAATTGCAGGGAGGATCCCTTATCGGCTTATCGGCGTCGCCGCAGGGGGTGGATTAGGGTTAGGCTACGTGTTTAGAGGTATTCTAAAAATTAATTTGGATTTGTATAGCAAAATATTATATAAAAATAATATTATGTGATAGGTCAAATTAATTTTTATCTGAAGCAACAATTTGGTGGCATTTACTTACCTACTTCTGTTAGTGATTCAAAAATCTTGCTTCTTCTTAGTTGTTGCATTTGGAGCGTGCTTTATTCTGACACTATTCATTTTAATGTATGTGTCTGTTTGAGCATTTGTCAAAGACTCTACAAAAATAAACAATGATGGATGGCTGTTATAAAAACTCTAGTTAAAGTGCGCATGGAATGATTCACAGGAATTGGTAGTGCGAGATGTTTTGGCAGAGTGTTCTGCCCAAATTTCTGGAGGAATCCCCGATATATAATCTTCGACTAAATAGTCTGGATATAAAAACACCCTTGCATCAGCAGTCTAAATTCCTGCAAAGTCGAAAGCATAAGCATCACCTACTTCGTTAGGATTCAGAAATTGTAAGCCAGATGTATATTTTAACCATTTACCAATATCGGTCAAATTTTTGTATTCACTCGCTAAACCTAGACTTTGAATTTTATGCCACCACGCTTGACCTAGGTGTAATCGACACCCAAAAATCTGAACTTCAGGCCAAACATTTTTTACTGCAGTGTGTATTGCTTTTTCAAAATCTATGACTATAGTTGTTGGTTCTAAATTTAAACTGTTTTTACAACAAATATTTTTGAGAATAGCAAAACATTTTTCATAAGATGTTAATAACTTATCTTTTAACAATATGAAAACCGATGAAATGTAATGTCCATTCTTTAGTCCTTGGATTGTAAACAGCTGTAAACAGCTGCTTGAAGAATGTTGCACAGTAGTTACTGAAAAGTACCGTCAGCAAATATGCATTCAACACTGCATAAAAATGTCAAATTAGTAATAAGTATCTCTTCTATCCCTAACAGAGGGTCGTCCGCTGCAATTTACATGTTTACCTGAAATGGAAAAATAACCAGCCGCTGCAATTTTCATATCCCGGATTAAGAATACTTGACCATCGCTGCAATTTGCAATCGCCATATGAGGGCTTTGAAGCGGGTTTAAAGTTGAGCCTTCAGATTCGGTGGCTTAAGGAGGTTGAGGCTAGCTTTGCATTTCCCAACCCCACATATAGCTTTGTTCTTCTTGAGTTCCTAATTGTAATTACTTTTCTCGCAAACTTTGTGGTAATGATGGATATAATTATGTAGAAGATGAGTTGGTCATTGAAGATGACGTTGATATCTTAGATATTATTGATTTTGGGTTTCCACGCAGCATTTATGAAAGGCCCAACTATTTTTATTTGGACGATTTGGTGTTTTTCAGAAGGTTCGGACTAATCAGGAAAACAGCAACGTATATTTAGCATTGCCGTGTTTTAGCAATGCTATGGGATACAGTAGCATTGGATTCTGCTGCAGTGTCTCGCCAGGACGTTTCTTTTTCCTCCACTGAAACCTTTTCAGTCTTTATATTTTCTACTATAGAAGCATGTTTGCCACCTATAATTTTCACCATAAGTAATTTTACTTCCCACACCGATAGGTGAGGGGAGTATTGTGATCGATAAAATTTTCGATTATGAGATAATACGCTTTTGAGGCGTGTCTAAATAACGAAAGTCCACGTCACTCATTTCCGTCGGTCTGTCTGTCTGTCGGTCTGTATGTTGGCGTTTTTCTAACGTCGTAATCTCAGTAACCGCTGCATGGATTGTGATGTAATTTGGGTAGCGATATGTTGTGGTGTTGTAGTATAGGTAATGTTCCGATAATTTTGGAAATCGTTGTACGGGGGGGGGGGGGTGGAGTAATTAGCAAAAAACAAAAAATTTCAAATATTCCTCAAACTTCGTTTTTGGGCATTTTAGGGGTTCCTGATCATTTTCTACTTTTTTGGGTGGGGGTGAATTTGAGGTGGTTAGAGGGTAGGGGGTTGTAAAACTAAAAAATTTGTTCTATTCATAATCGGCTGACCAGTGTCCATTGACCTGTGAAAGAAAGACCTAGCGGCATCCGAACATTGCCTAGGCTATTACCAAAATTAAGGGACTTAGAAATGTCTGATGTATGTATACATACGAGTATTGCTTTAGATTGTTCTGAATTTAGTAACATAGAAATTATGGAATCGATTTTAACGAAATTTAGACACAGTATTATTACCGTGGCGAGGATTAAAAATGCGTATGGCTTTCAAAAATCGTGTCAGTGGCGGCACAGCAATAATAAAAAACTAAAAATATAGAAATAGCTCACACTTAGTTTTTAAGCTATTTGGGGGTTCCTGATTGTTTCGTTTCGTCGAGTTGAAGCTGGCAGAACAAAAATTGTGTCGTTTTAATTCCCACGGAGAGATTTAGGAAACTATTTACTAGTTTTTGTGTCTGATGTTTTTTGAGGACATGCGAACAATTACTTGGTTCATGCAAAGGGAATATAATAAAATGATATCACTGTTGTATGGGAAGTACTGATTCAATCAACTTGACTCCATTTTTTCTGATGGCGTGAAATTAGATATTTTTGCCTTCAATATTTCTCATAACGTTGAAGAAATGTATGTACTGCAAAACTGCAAAATAATTTGGATATTGAAGGTCGCATAGTTGTTTAAAATCTGAAATGGGCATCATGGACATCACACACAGAACCACCACACCGGACGATCCACGATACTGGAACTACCACGCAACAGTGTTGCCAGATCAAACCAGAACTTAACTAATCGCAGCTCAACAAACGTCAGAGCAAGCTTAAAGCCAAACTTTGTTCGACTAATCTTACTGTATGAAACAGAGAATATGGGCATTAGTAGGGAATTTCTTATCACATGAAGTACTCAAGAATTTGTACTTGTAGAATCAGCGGAAATATTTTGTAAACATTTTTGAATTCCAACAAATATGGTTTCACTTATAGGCCAGTGACGTAAGATCGGTAACGTATTATCATGTTTTAGAAGTTACGGTTTATGTTTTTCGGTTGTTGAAATCGAATATCATAAACATTGACGACAGATGTTCAGTTTCAGCAAAATAATATATTTTATGCAAATGTAATATTCATACGTCAATAGTTCGTGGAAAGTTTGCACTATAGGCACTTTGTACTGTTATCGCGATCACATCAACGCCAACATCAAATTAATATTGCTGGAAATATTTTCCGTATCATCCGTATCACCAGCTTATGCCAACAGTCGCCTAGGAATAGTAAACAAAATTATAATTTTCTCCTCGCCCAGATATGATAATTCACAATAGTAATACCATACATTACAATCAAATTATCATACACCAGATTAAGCTGTCGCGGTGTGTTTTCGGTATTGAGTAATTATGCGTTCGAGTATGGCAGAAAATTAGCATACGCTACCGCATTGCTGGTTGGAAGACCATTTTTCTTACGAAGAGCATCTAGGAAGTTTCGAGGTTTCTATCTGACTCAGTCTAGGTGTGTGTAGTTCATGGCTACTTGATGCGTGATATATCCTCATTTTCGGCGAAATAAAGTCCGTCAGAGGCGTAGTTGGAGGTTGCAAGATGCAAAAGTAATAAATAGCAGCTCTCCTTTTACTTCCCACAACGACAGGTGAGGGGGGTACTGTGATCACTTTTTATCTACATAACAAAAATACGCGTCACTCATTTCTGTCGGTCTGTCGGCCTGTCAGTCTGTCGGTCTGTCTTTTTGTAGGTTTGTTAGTTGTTGGTCTGTCCCTTGGCGTTTTTCTACCCTCTTAATCTCACCAACCGCTACATGGATTTTGACAAAATTTAGGTAGAGGTGTGCTGTGGGGTCATAGTAGGTAATTAGCAGAAATAAAATTTGAATATTCCTCAAACGTTATTTTTAGGCATTTAGGAGTTTCATGAACATTCTATATCTTTTTTTTTTGATGGAGGTGAAATTTGAGTGGTTTGGGTGGTGGGTTTTTTTTAAGCTGAAAAGTTTGCTTTATTCCTAATAGGCTGTCCATTGACATGTGCAAGAAAGACATAGCGCATAACACAATTTTTCGGCAAAATAAAGTGCGTCAGTGTCGTAGTTGGAGGTTGATTGTATCAAAAGATGTAGAATCGGTGTCAAAATACGCGGGAAAAAATCTCAACAACTTTTATTGAAAACGTTTGCTTGTACAATATGCGGCTTCGGCGTATAAGTTCAAAAACAATAATTGGGGGGGAGGGGTTTGGTTATTTTCAATCCCCCTGCAAATAATATAGGTTTGCGTCTTTATACGTTTGTTTGTCGCATCCTGCCAAACAAAATATATAAAATTTAATCTCACTGGTTACAATGCGAACTTCTAGAGTTTTTACTGAACTATGATGGTGCTTTAAAAATAGGATTTCAATAGTTTTATACTTTTGGCTTAAGGGTCTAGGGTATAGCGCGCGAAATTGAGAATCCAAGAAAAGACGTATTCCCGTGTTAGCGAGGAGACGTGGCCGCCTGTTCCCTTTTTCCAGTGTGTGTGTCTAGGATGAGGGGCGATGAGTCCAAAAATCCAAAGGTAAGGTCAAAAGGTCCAAAGGTCACCATAAAAATGAATTTCGCATTTTGAAGCTCCTGACGTTATCTTTAAACTTACAGTAATGACTCAAAGAGCAAATTGAAGAGGAAAGCTTGCGCTTGTACAACTATTTAGCCTTTTTTTGATATCGTGTTTGGTTGTTAAATTACAGGCATTTATAGGATGTATGATTTTGCCTTGCGAGTTTTTTTGCACATTAAAAAACTTTTTTGAGATAATCGAAAACAGTTGTCACTCATTAAGGTCTTAGCTATCGCCTTCTGAAATATTATATATGTAGTTTGAAAATAGAGTGAGTTATGCGAGAAATTGTGAGTCCGAGTTTTATATAGCAAATACGTATGTATAAATGTGTGTATCCAGGCCCCTTAATACGATATGTATACATGCAATATTTATAATAAAGGAAGCATACACAATTTTTATGATGTATTTTTTTGGGAACGAGTTCCACGATAAATTCTGTTTAATGGAAAATATGGATTTCAAATAATTACTGGGAACGTAGAGGCAGATAATAACACTAAGTAGACCAGTTATTATATTATATACATTATAGCTTTCACGATAAGGCATCACAGAAAACTTAAGTACTTTCTAACTGAACAGAAGGTTAGTTTTATCAAACAAAAAGTAAATTATCGTATAACGGAGAGGGTAATTTGATCAAGTTATCAAGTTATATCATTGCAAATTTAGGCCTCAGTGCTATATTGCAGATTATTTAAATTAATTCATTAAACATTTCATCAAACTATTTTTTATTTATTATACACTCTACCCCATTACTCGGGGTGACAACTTTCGCTGGAAGATGCAAGAAAGTATTATTAGAGATATTAGAAAAAGTAAAGTTATATTTGATTTTGCTTTTTGGTCTTATTACATATGATTTGTGGTACAATAGAAAGTTCGTCTCGTCGCTATTCAATACCCTCGTTGAACCATTAGTAACCTCCATAAGGCTATTTTCATCCAGGTAGCAGCCAACTTTGTCAAATTATCCCCCAAGTCCTTTCCGTTTGCGTTTGAGGAAGGTTTTGTACCATCCATCTACTGGACTATTGTCAGCAAATTGACTTGATCGCGGGATAAAAAAAATATATTCACGCTAATTTGGAAGTCTTCCTTTCTTTAAGGCAAACCATTGTGGCCATTCACTGGCGTACTCTTCACCAATAGATTTCATTCATTGCCCATTCGGTTCGGACAGGGTACAAGGTCCATGCAAAACTTTACTGAGCTTTTCATTGAGTCTAAATTAAAGTGTATAACCTAGGAATGTTCTTTATCTTAGAGACACTTTTCTTGAACTCATGCTTTTGGAGGGACCACTTGTCAATTCATTATAGTAATTTCTTTCTAAATTCTACACCTCATATCTCTGTATCAGGACATACACATAGTTTTTACAGTTTTTGGCATGCTGCCAGTTACTGTTTATACTGTTTATAATTATAGAGTGAGCCAAATTTAGGGTGTGATTCTATTTTTCGAATAAAACTCAATTTCTAATCTTTTGCGATCCTTTATTGTATTGCAAACATTGGCCTTTACCATTTATACGTGAGAAATATTATCGGGCATATGACCTCCACGACTCCTCTTGCAGTACATAATTCTGCGACCGAAATTCCTTATAATATTTTGGCATACATGAGGTTGTATTTCACCAAATACACGCCTCATTTTGTCTTTCAACTCTGAAATTGTTTTGGGATTGTTGGCATAGACTTTTCCTTTCACATTACCCCAAAGAAAGAAATCCAGGTTAGATTGCGAGATCTTGGTGGCCAATAAATATCACCTTTCAACGAAATCAAGCGACTGGGAAATTTGGATTTCAAAAAATCGATGATTTCGCCTGCAGTGTGACTCTTCGTTCCATTGTTGAAACCACATGTTGTCAGTGTCCATGTTATCCAATATCGGCCACAAAAAGTTTTCCAACATCGCTCATTAATTGATGCCACTCAGGGTTGCCGCTTTTCCATCCGGTTTTTCGGAGAAATACGGCCCAATCACTCCTTGCGCTGAGAATCAACACCAAACATCACATCAAACAGTGGCCCGTTGTGGACATGGATACCTCTGCATACGTCCTTGCATTTTCGTCGCCCCCACCGACTATAAACCTAGGTAGACACATCTATTTACAAAAATCCTTGGTCGGAACATTCGAGCGCTGTTGCCCGAATACAACCTAGGAAAGCTAAATTTACGAAATGCATCTCCATTGTTTTCAGTATCATTAGACCTGTAGAAGATAGAACCTGGAGTAAAAGTTAGAAATAATTTATTACATAAATATAATGCTTGAGCAATGAGCAATGTCTATAGATTCTAATTCCTGAAGAGTTAAAAACTGAAATATAAGAATGTGGTACATACGACGGAGCTATATTGTTGACTTGGCAACGCCGCTACACCATTTACTACAGGCATTTACGACACTTGACGTATGCTTGACGTTGTCGTTCAAATTTGCGATTATTGTAATTAGGTCAACCTGAGCTGCATTTTTGGTGTGTTTTTATTGTTTATGCATTTTATAGCAAATTTCCTGCTGATAATGGTGCGTTATTGTTATGCGAGCAAAGTGTATTCTCGCCAGCCTGAATCGCAAGGCTTAACCTTCCATCGGTAAGTAAAATAAAGTTTAACTAGAATTTGAGGTTATAAACATACATCATTGGCGTCGCATTATCGTGTCTTCACTAATTTATTTTATTCGAAATGTGTTGTTCCATTCTAATAGCCAACATTTCTACTATAAATTTATCAAAGACGTGAAATAATTTTTGCTGCTTGCACACTTCACATGCTCACGTGTTCAGGGGTATATTTGTCGAAATAGGGCCTGTTTGTCTCCTTTTTTCATTACCTGTAATCGCTATGTGAAATTGAAAATGCTTTTTCTCGTCAATTTTAGGTTTCCTAATAATCCTTCAAGAAGAGCTATATGGATGTCTCTTTTGGGATTTGAAAAAGATCATTCATTTCCAAAGTATGTTGATGTCTGTTCGAAACACTTTCAGGAGAGTGATTTCGTGTACTTGGCTGATGGATGTAGGCATCTTAAAATGGGTACTGTTCCAACTCCTGTCCATTCTGCCTTCGATTCTGCAGTAAATATCAGGTATCAGCTTTTTTAACAATTCTTCATTAACAAAACAAACAGTTTGTTACAGATTTATCTAAGCAGTGTTTGCAACATTAGCCTCGAGAAAATAAAACTAAATAAAAAACATGTATTTGCTCTCACAGCGCTCCTACAACGCCATAGGCTTTCAAACTTTGTGGGTGGTTAACAAAATGAAAAAACTAAAGAAAATGTTTTTTCAGTTTGTAACAAAGTAACTGAATTTTTTTATATTCTTTATATCCCTAAGTAGATTATAAAGTTTTTGATGAATTTATTAACATGTAAGTTAGTTCTTGTATTTATCTGACAAATATTGTGTATGATTCTTGTCTCATAATTTTGAACTTGATTAGATAACATTAAGTCTGTATTTGACTTTTGTTACTTTTTAAGGATTTTGAATATCAATTACATTGTTCAATCTGCAACAGATCACTTGAAAAGAAATGATGAAGTTCTTGATATAATTTATTTGCTTAGAAATGAAAATTGTAAAATAGTATTTCATATGTTCCTAACTTTTTCTGTCTTTTGATGAAAAACGTTGTAACCAATTATTTTATATTTTAGTTCAGAGTCAGAGTCAATGAGCATTGACTTTATCAGCAGCCCAGACAAGGATCACAGTTTCGTCAAGCTCACAGCAACATTCTGAAGTTGACATTCTGTCTCTACAAGTTAGCCCTGTTATTCTTTTAAGTAAGTACATCTTCTATTCAGGAATTTGTATGAAATACCCTCTGTTAACTCTTGAAATGTCAAGTTCATAATTTGGTTATAGTAATATATCTGACAGATTGTGCTACATGTATTGGTCACTAGCAATTTCAGCTGATAAGCCAACAAAGTGAGAATACAAAAAAAAAAAACATTTAGCTAGCACACATTGGAAATTACAGTGAAATACAGGGATTGAATGTATAAAATGATAATTTAGTTGGTAGCTTGTTTGGTTGTCTGATCAAGTTAGTTCAATCATTGAACAACAAACTAATTTAAGAGCCAGTTTCAACTAAATATATAAAACGATGATCATTATGATTTTATGGTTGCGTTAATAAGCTCAAAATAATTAAAAACATACAAAAATATGTTTTTTATAAAGGTCACCATATGATGAAGCTCTCAATTTTCCTGGACCCTCAAGTAGCTTACGATCGTTGCCCATGGTTGCCGATGAAAATTCATCTACAGCTACTGTATCAGAGGTAGATGAAAAGCTCACCTTTATTGAGAGAATTATCCATCCTCAAGTAGACCAGAGAGAAAAGAAGAGGCAAGGGAAGAAAAGGTAACACACACTCACACACACAGATATATATATTATAGTATAATATTAAAATTAATTTATAATGTTAAAACCTCCTGGTAAAAATCTATACGTGACTATTATGGTATAATGTAACCTTTTTGTGTATTTTAATTTTTCATTTTAACTCTAGTATATTTCTGTTTAAAATTTAGAGGAAGTCACTCTGCCATTACTCAATTTAATGAAGTCGTAGATTGCTCACAGTTGGATTGTTCAGATTCAGAATTTTCTTCAGATTTTAGTGGACACAAAATTGAGATTCATAAAGCCACATAAACGTGCTGTCTAAACAGATATAACAAAAACTCAAGACTTTTCATGGAAATCACTATATGCTAAATTTTTAACATTCTATAATTTTAACTAGAAGTTATGGCATAATTGTTTGCTATCCATCCCAGTTGACCAAAGGTAAACTGCAAATAATTTGTGAGTTAATAAAACATGACTACCTTCCAAATAATTTTGCATTACTCAAGTTACTCAAGATTAATAATATAGTATCACTACCAAAGTTTTTTATGTAAATTAGCTAAAAATTTTGATACAGTGTATCTCAGAGATTATACATTTGTAATATCAGAATACCTTAGCATTCTACTTCTTTTTTTAAATGGGGTTTCTCCTGCAATGCAGTTTTTTTATAACTCCAATAACAAATAGTTTCAAGGGTCATCTTTAAAATCATTCGAACTTAAACTTAAAGGATTTTTTGTTGCTCAACAACATTGAATAATTTGCTACTTAATAACTATTATTTAACATTTCTATTGTTACCTGTGCTATGTCATTTTTTTATATTAATCTATAAAGTTTGGATTATCTATTTCTTTTTGTTTATTCTGCGATTTTGACTATTTTGTCGGACCCCACGGATTCTGAGATGTTATTTGTTAACACAGTCTTCCCCACTGACCAAATGTTTCACAATTAATCCATTCCTAGATGTATTATATAGTTTTATTGTTTTATGTAACTTTTAGGAAAAGTAAATATGTTGGAGACATGACCAGTGACGACTTTTGCTTACCAGTAAGAGCGAAAAAAAATTTTAAAATTATGAAAAACGTGATAACTGTTCAGAGCAAGAAAATCGATTGGCTTCAAAGAACAGTTAGAAGACGAAGAGTGAGGACATTAAACGATTTAACTTCAACTGCTGAAGAAAAAATCGTACATAAGTGACTCATCTGAGAATATTTTAAAGGTACTTTTATCCGCACTTCTTATAGATTCAAAATATAAGTGATATATCTGTTTCAGGCATCACTGTCTGGCTCGTCGCTCAAATTATTCGAGAGATTGTTGAAGGGACCATCTAAACAAAAATATGGCTCGTTATTAAGATCATTTGCACTAACTTTATCTTTTTACTCCCCTAGAGCGTATAATTTTGTAGGAAGCACATTCAACAAATTTGCTCACTACCACATCTGAATACAATTAGTAAATGGTACCAATCAGTTGATGGTTCCCCAGGCTTTACTCATGAAGAAGACAATAAACATTTCAGAAAGCGTAACATATGAAAAAATAGTATGTATTTTTTACTGGCCTGAATTTTCTACCGACGACCTTAAGATTTCGTCCTCTGAAAGATATGTATGTCATTCTTGAGATAAAAATTATTCTTTATTATTATTTGAAGCTCCAAATTATTTTTTAGCAATTCAAAAGCGTTTCTACATATCCAAACATTGATAACATTATTTATACAAATCTTTTTGAGCATGTAAAACCATTATTGTCAGCATGGCAATACGGTTTCGCACCTAATAAGTCCACAATTACAAATCTCTGAATTTTCTCAGACATGCATGTGAGACAATTACTAGTAAATGTGCTGATCTTCAATTGGATTCAGGTTCTGTAGTAAATTGGTCTGCAATTAACAAAATATTGATAAGTGCTCTTGGGTTACTTTTGCTTGAAAGCATAACTGGACAGTACGTGATTATATCAAACGCGCATCTTTAGTAAGGAGTAATAAAGTTAAAGACCTTTGAGTTCATTTTGAATCTCCGTTCAGATTTTAGGATCATCTTGTGAATATTGTGAATAGAGCTTATAAAGTGTTAGGTTTTGTAATTACTAATAGTAAGAACTTCAATATTGCAACAATAATGAAACTATATAACGCCTTTGTGAGACCAAAATTGAAGTATGCATTGAATATATGGTCAACAACAACTGCAGTCAGACTGAGAAAGTACAGAAAAGGCTGCTGAGATGTCTTCATGCTAAAAAAATGTATTTACCTCATGTAGATAATGTGGGAGAGTTTTAACTCTGTCTACAAGGAGAGAAAGACAAGCAATTCTTTTATATTCTGTATTGTCAGTTATATTAAGTTCTAGGACAGTTTTTGATAACCTTTAAAATATAGAAGTCTAGATTAAGAAGTGGAAATAAGGAAATATTTCATATCTCTAATAATTTGCCTCCAATCAACAATATGTTGGCATTGTGCAATTACTTTGTAAAACAGTAAGAAATTATGGACTTTTTTAGTGCCTGTTGAGAAACAGCTTATAAAACTGTGACCTACACTGTTAATAAGTGTTTTTATTGTGTTTTTCTTTTTCTCTTCCTTTACCTGTAATCACCCCAGGAGAGATGTTTGTTGTAAAGTGTATTAAATAAATAAAAAAAAAAACTGTGACCTACACCGTTACCTGTGTTTTTATTGTATTTTTCTTCTCCTTTTCTCTTCCTTTACCTGTAATTTGACTCAAATTCTATATGATGTCGTATGTATCACTTATTAAACCACCCTTCAAAACATACAGCACACATTTTTAAATATATGAAATTTATTCAAAATATTCAAAGTATTCAAAATCGGCAAAAAAGTTAAAATCTCAAAATGAATACATGTGAGACGTGCAGATTCAATCTACTTGATCAGCAAAAATGTGTTAGAAATAGAGAGTCAATCTACTTGACGGCATTTTTTGTAGTTAAAATCCATCATCGTTATTCCACAGAGCATTATTGAAAGTGCCTTATTATACTTTTTGTGATACGCCCCTGGTCGGAATCTGTGTCGTGGTTGTCAAAACCTAGACGGCGGCCATTTTTGCTTCCCCCCTGCCCGCTGGCCTATACTTAATGTTCCGACGTTACAAATGTAAATTTATGAATGGGATGAGGGGTCTAAGGTTTATAGTCGGTGGTCGCCCCAGATGCGACAGTTTCGTCTGTTGACGTAGCCATTCTAATGAAAATGAGACTCGTCACTAAAAATGATCTATTCGTAAAAACGATTGTCACATGACAGCTGCTCTAAGATCCAGTTAGCAAACGTTAGAAATCTTCCGTGATCATTTGGCAACAGTTCCTGCGTAAACTGAATTTTGTACGTATGGAGACCCCAATCGTCTTTCAAAATTCGCAGGGAGCCATAAGAAATGCTGACTTGCTGTGAACGTCGGGGAATGGAGGTGGATGGACTGTCGGCGACACTCTCACGAATTCCTTCAATGTTTTAATTTGAGTGCACTGAGCGCCGATGCAGAACATGTCGCGGGTCACAAAACGAACCAGTTGACTCGAACTTCTGCACCATTTTTCGTTTAGTCTTCTCAGATGGTCGATCAAATCGACCGTATTCACCACGGAGTTTGCAAAATGTGGTTATCACAGAACGCGAATTTTCGTAGTAGGTTTGAATAACTTTAACACACTGTTGCACGCTAAACGACGACATGATCACAAATGGTATTGACTGGAGATGTCAGATGTGACATCTGAAATGTCAAACAATTTGACATTTAGAAAAAATACACGTTTGATTTTCTAACCCTAAAGTTGGCTCATCCCTTACATTCCAAAGATTTTTCAAGTTGCTTCATAAATGATTATTACCTCTTTTTAACGAAAATACCTCAAGATTACAACTTTTTCAACTCATTCAAAAACACAGTTGTTGGCTCCCCAGTCCAAGCCACTAAAATAGAGTGCTTTACTGTTTTATACAGGGTTTCCCACGACGATTGAGACAAGCAATATATCAGAACTGGGCAGTAATAGCGAATTATAATTTTGGGGGTGTAAATTATAGCAAATACAGTATCCGTTTTTATTACTGTGTCACTCAATGAGGTATTTGTTTTTGGTTACGTGACGTCCGATTCAAAATTTATAATGGGACACCTTGTATATTTGTGACTTTTTGTGTGCCCTCCGATAAAACAATTCCAACAAACTAGCACACTTGGGGTCTAAAGTGATCAGTTCAAGAGCTACAAGTACTTAAAAGATGGTGCCACAGCAAGTTTTACCACACCCTACCACTTAGCCACCCAAATTTCACCCCCACTCAAAAAAGTAAAATATTATCACGAACCCATAAAATGCCTAAAAACGAAATTTGAGCTGTTTCTATATTTTTAGTTTTTTGTTTATCGCTGCGCCGCCACTGACACGATTTCTAAAAACTATAGGGGCTTAACATCCTCGCCACGGTAATAATACTGTGTCAAAGTTTCATTGAAATCAATTCAGTACCTTCTAGATTACACAATAAAAACGATTTAAAGCAATACTCGTATTACACATCAGAAAATTCTAGGACCCTTGATTTCTGTAATAGGCAACATAATCTTTGGATGGACCTAAAAGAGTGTATTATGTCGCCAAAATAATTTCATCACAGGTCGGTGGACAGCCTATTATGAATACAACAAATTTTTCGGTTTTACAATCCCCCACCCCACAACCACCATTTGCCAACACCCAAAAAACGTAGAAAATGATCAGGAACTCCTAAAACGCATAAAAACGAAGTTTGTGGCATATTTGAATTTTTTTGTTTTTTGCTCATTACGTCGCCGCCGATGGACCGATTTTCAAAATAATTATAGCAGCATTATCTATTACGACCCCATACTGTATCGCCCAAATTTCATCACCATTCATGAAGCGTTTACTGAGATTAAGACGGCAGGAGAACGTCAACGGACAGACAGACAGACCGACGGAAATGAGTGACATGGATTTTCGTTATGTAGATATCATAAAACGCCCAAAAAGTGGATTATCTCAAAATCGAAAATTTTCGCAACCAAAATGCTCCTCTTACCTATCGGTGTGGAAAGTAAAAGCATGTTTCAAACAAATCTAATTTTTGAAATAGGTGGTGTTGAAGTCTAAGAATACTTCGTAAATAGTATGTAAAGGTCTGAGACTAATATTCGTTCGTGCTTAAATACCGATAGTTCAGTAACATTGGAAATTTCAATGAAGGTTATCTCGAAAACGGTTTTTCTTCTGATAGTAATAGAACAGTAGGATAGTAGTCTCTTCTTGTAGGGGTAACTAAATCAATGAAATAGACCCGCCGATGCTTCACCAGTCATACAAACTTCCCAAAATTGAACGTATAAATATTACCAAGGAAGCTGAAATTTACTTGAACCTCGTATATCAAACATACCTGAAATCCAATATCCGCGGGTCATGGTTCATGAATGCTAATGCTCCATACCAATAGAAGGACGTGTGGAAATGCTATATAAATAACCATCTTGTTCACTTCTCACTCCTTTTCTCTAATTGCACATAGAACATGCAGGTTATTGCAGGTACGTATGAAATTGCGGTAGTTTTTATTACTTTATGTGGAATTTCATTTAGTCGTATTTGCATAATTGGAAGACTGGATGATATAAATAGTATCAAAAATATCTGCTTAACCTTTCGGCACCTTACATAGGCGCTTCGCATTACCATACGTAGATTACAAACAGGATACCTATTTTTCCTAGCTAGCTCTGTAGGAGTTTTGGATCCTGTTTGCTGCTGGGCGTCTCCCCACATAGAGAGCTAGTACATCGTTTTACAATTAAGGTTCATTCCTCAGAGTAACAACAGAATATAGAGGTAGTAAACAACTAATTCTAATAGGCCGACATCTTTTCTTACGTTGTCATAGTGACCACCAGATACGACAATCATAATTGTTTATTACCGACTTAATTGTATAATATTCAGAAATATTCCATTCTACGTTAAAAAAGACGGTATTTTGATGGTTGAGGAATGATTACAGCAAAATCAGTAGATATGTTGACGTCTACTGCGCTAATGCACATTTCTTCATCATAAACGCAAATTCTGAAGTCTTACACAAATTTTGAGGACCTGGCAATGCCGACACAATTTCACCCGACTTATTTACCGTAGAAGCTCGACTGTCAAACGTTTGTTGTGTTTGTGTGCCTTTTATGCTTGATCAGAAAAATCGAATTTGCTATTTGTTGGTAACTGTAGTGAAGCTTTACGGACTTGCTTGCTATATTCGAGTATAGATTAATGGTTTTTCAAGATGGCGCTCAGAAAGTGCAGTGTTTGTAACACGGGTTCCATTGGAAGAATTTTCAGGTTAGTTGGCGTTTTACAGTATTGTTTACAATTTGAACTGTCACTGCGAGATCACAGCTGATCAATGTTTGGAGGCTGAAGTGTCAAAGATGATGGCTTTACTACCTCTATGTTCAGTTGCTGCTACTGGTAAACCATTGCAACATCATTTATAGCGACTAACCGATTCTCATATGCTTTTTAATGAAAAAGCTTCTCAAAAAATTAACGTAGATCAAAGCCAAGGAAAGCACATCCTTAAAGCAAAAAGAAAACAAAATCAATTAATAAATGTCTAGTGGAAAATTATAATTTGTTACCTTTATAGAAAATTTTTATAGAATATTTTTATATGAAATACATAGGAAAAATAGTGAAAATCAGAGTGTTTCCATTAAAATCAATTACATATTCATGTAGCTCACATTCTCATTTTAAATTCTTTTTACAGTGCTCGGCAGCGAAGTAGCCGCTGCCGGCCTTGTGCGTGCCAGCTCAACCACAGAGACACTACTCCGAATTCCTGCATGAAAGGTAACTGTCACCTGCTAAACTGTGGATTGGGTTTGTAGTGCTAGAGAGAAAATTATTGACGTGAACAAGAAACAATCCCGGTATTAGCAGGGAGGCTTTAGGATGGAAGCTTGTTTAGGAGAGTTCTAAGCCACAGTTTAAATATCGAGACCAACGACGTGAACTTCGCCAAACGATTGGACGAGTTTGCTGCACATACATATGTGTAACATATACCAGAAGATCTGCAGTTCATCTTTGCTTTCGGTATCCATATTGTCTGTCATTGACTAAATGGTTAAGCTCAAGGAACATATGCTGTTAGTTGATGCATTTCTCCACCACTTTGCTAATCACAGAAAGCAGAGCTATTTGATTAGATCGGCTTTGGATCAGCTTTTTTGGCAGCTAGTGAATACAAGCTGACTTCCAGTCTTTTGGAAAGATGCCGAAGTTGTAAGACATCCGGAAGAGGTAGGTAAGCATGGGACCGAGCTTTGATGCACACTTCTTTACAACAGCAGCAGCGGGGAACAATAGCCTTATCGGTGTCGAGTAGCACCACCATCTTCCGGATTGTTTGGTTTTTAACATACCGAGTCTATATAAACTACATAATTATACATAAATACTATGACACTCCTTTAACTACTATAACTACGCCGCCACTGAATGGGTGGAACATATAACTATTTACCATACATACAACAATCTTAAGATATACCAAATCAGCGTTTTCACTTCCTACACCCTTAGGTGAGTGGAGTACTGTGATCGCGAAAATTTTTGATTTGGAGATAACACTCTTTTTGGGCATCTTATGATACCTGCAGAATGAAAATCCACGACACTCATTTCCAGCGGTCTCTGTCTGTCTGTCTGTCAGCCTGTCTGTCGATCTGTCTGTCTGTCGGTCTGTTGGCGTCGCACTAGCCACGTAATTTCAGCAACCGCTGCATGGATTTCGATGAAATTTGGGCAACAGTATGCTGTGGGGACGTAGTAGGTAATGTTGTCAAATATTCCCCAAACTTCGTTTTTAGGCGTTTTAGGTGTTCCTGATCATTTTCTACTTTTTTTGGGTGGAGAAAAATTTGGGATGGTTGAGGGGTGGGGGTTGTAAAATTTAAAAATTTGTTGCATTCATAATAGACTGTCCACTGACCTGTTAAGGAAGACCTAGCGACTTAGATAACTTTTTTAGGTCCATCCAAACATTGCCTTGCCTATTATCAAAGCACTTAAAGAGCTTTTTCTGCTGTAAACATACGAGAATTGCTTTAGATCGTTCTGTATTCTGTAACATGGAAGGTGTTGGATTAATTTTAGTGAAATTTTGACACAGTATTACTACCGTGCCGAGGATGAGAGGTGTGTATGGTTCTAATAAATCGTGCCAGTGACGGTATAGAAATAATAAAAAAACTAAAAGTATAAAAACACCTCAAACTTCGTTTTTAAGCGTTTTAGAGGTTCCTGATCATTGTCTACGGCTTGTTGGGTAGGGGTGAAATTTGAGTGGTTGGGGTGGTTGGGGTGGTTGGGGTGGTTGGGGGGCGGGGGGTTGAAAAACTGAAAAATTTGTTGTATTCATAACAGACTGTTCATTGCCTGTAAAAGAAACACCTAGCGGCATAATACACTTTTTAGGTCCTTCCTAACGTTTCCTTGCCTATTACAGAAACCAATGGACTTGTATATATATCGTTCTGTATTGTGCAACCTGGAAATTATCGAATTGATTTTAATGAAATTTCGACACAGTATTATTATATACCTTGGCGAGGATGGAAAACACATATGGTTTTTAGAAATCGTGTCAGTGATGGCGCTGCAATAATTAAAAAACTGAAAGTGTAAGAACAGATCAAACTTCGTTTTTAGTCTTTTTAAGGGCACCGGATCGTTCCATATTTTTTTTGAGGAAGATGAAATAGGGGTGATTGGATGGTGGAAATCTGAAAAATGTGATGTATGATAATAGGTTGTCCATTGACTTATGAAGGAACGACGTAGCAGCATAACAGTTTTAAGGGGGGTGGGGGCTGGCGATTATTTGGTTGCAAGGGGATCTGAGACTATAGCTTCGTGCTATGGGAAAATAGTAAACTGGCATCACCGTAATGTGTGGGAAGTACTGAGTCAGTCAACTTGACTTCATTTTTTCAGTTATCGACAGACAGACATATGTAGATGACAAACTACACACAATAAACATACCGATGAAAATAAGTCCCGTGAGGTCTTTTGATTCAGGTACTGTAAAACGTTCAAACATCGTCTTATCTCAAATTATCTCCAGGTTGGTGTGGTAAGTGGTACCACTTCCTAATCCTTGTCGAATTTGTTTTAGAATCATGTACCTACAAACCAGTATGTCATCGATCCTTAAATATAACAATTCTATTGACGCAGCCATAGACCGGTGTAGATATTAAATTTAGTGGGGGAAGATTCTACTATACTTTTTTTGCAAATGACGACAAGGACTTGTCCCAGTATTTTTGTCATGCTCAGTCTCTTGCAAAGGCTGTGGAGATCGTTTGTCGGGTTGATCGTATCGACTAGTCAATTGCTATTATCTCTATAGTGTCCAGAAGCTTTAGAGAGTGCTTCGGAGCGCATCCTCACAGACGGGAGCAATACTCCAACGATGGTCGGATCTGTACCTTGTAGAGCAGCAGTAGTTGCTCTAGTGTATACAGCTACATATAGCGGAACAAAACTCCAATATTCTAGAATGCCGTTTTAGCACTACTGATGATAAGGCCATGCCAGGACATATTATTGTTGATGTTGATCCCCAAAAGCTTGATGGAAGGTGACTCAACTATTGTGTGACCCTCCATTTCCACAGTTAGTAAGCCAACCTGAGACTTCTTCGTAACTGTTGTCGCCTGAGCTTTCGACACGTTAAAATGTACTTTATTTACTAATCCCCACTCGACAATCGTCTTGATATCTGCGTAGATCTGTGAGGTATGTTGCTGTTGCCGACGTACCGTCTCACTAAGGGTTATTTGTTTGATCTAGGCGGACATAATTCAATTTCACAAATCTTAATCCAGAGATGAGCAAACGACGTTTTGCAAAAGTTAGATAAACTATGTATACGGAATACGCATAACACCCCTCCCCTCCATAGCATTTGCGATTTCTGCAAGTCTAAACCTGATCACTATTAGATTGCACATACATTTCTCTGTGCAGCAACCGCTCCAGAATTACGTATTTTCAAGTATTGTAGCTCATAGGGATAATATTATTTATTACTTTATTATGGAGTCGTGTCAGGAAGGTATGTATTGATGTATTCACTATAACTAATTTGCAGTTTGTACCAATTATTTAGGTATAATAAGTGAGGTTAGGTTATATTTATGTGATAATTTCGTAAACTCGAACCATTTAGTCGTACTTCAGGGTGATTCCGGATGTCCATTTCTTGAAGGATATTTAGCTAAGGGTTTCTTGTACCAGGATAGATAAAAAACGATTCCACTTCCAACTGCTTTCAGAAATTACGATTAAATCAATCCAACAAGTACGACAAAATATTTTTGTGGGCATTTTTTGAATTTAATTACTTATGTATGTTGTTACCAGCAGAACCCAACAAAAAGGTCCTGGATAATGAATCTTCAGACAATGATTTAACTACGGAGATGTCTTCAGATGAGGAGCAGTCTTCCTAGATGTTTTTAAGGCACATCTGAATATGTATATAATGACAGGTGTATCATCTAATTTCGGAATACACCGTGAATAAAATCAAGTCATATCATTTGGGTCTTAAGAATGTTTTGATTAGTTTAAATGTCACAACACATTATAAATATAAATAATAGCACAAATAATTTTGTCCGGCTAGAGCGACTAAATAGCCCTTTGTGGCGTCTCCTGGGATTATAGTGGCTTGCCTGGTTCTATGCACGATATTAATGTACTGTTGTCTGCAAATCTGTAGATTGGAGTGGATGTTATCTCCCTCATACCACACTCTATCGAAGACTTTCTATATGACTTTCAATTGCTCTGTTCCACATGACAGATGAGTGACGTAGGCCAGGAGGTTATCCGTACAAATCTATCTATGGGATCGGTTTTTTTTTACCTAGGAATGTTGTAAGCTAAATACTAGTATTCAATCATAATGGTCTAGTCTAGAGGAACATATTTGGGATAGAGGATAAGGTGATAATATTCAGTAAGCAATAAGAGATGCCAGTAGCAAAAGAAGTCTGTTGTTGAAGAAGACAGAATAATCCATTCCCTAACTTAGGAAGGATGCAGGATAAGGGATCACACAGGATCACACGCTTTTTGCCTAAGGGGCCATTAAGGCATCTTCATTTTTACATAGACACACACACGCACACAATCATTGGGCCACGGTAAGGGGTAATATTTAACAGAGATTGGTAGTAACTATAACAACTCATATTTTAACGCCAGAACTCTCGGTGAATACAATAAATTGGTAGATGACCTCTTTTTTGTTTAAAGTCAGAGCATGTCATGGAAGCAATAACGCCATATATGCAGTAAGACTGGGTCAAAGGTAATTGCAGTGTATAGTGGTGTTTAAACAGTCAAAAAATATATGATCCAAATCACCTTCATACTTACAATGTGACCACAATCTGATTGGTATGATATTCAAACTTCGGTCGGATAGGAATGAACCATGTGCTACTTTCAACCTTATACATATACACTGAAAAAAACATGGTATGTTTACAAAACAATTACAATCCCAGTAAAGTTTAACGAAAAATACTATGGTTTTGTAGATTTACTAAATTTTGTGAAAATGGTTGAACAATTTACGAAAAAAATACGAAGATTCTAGTTTTTGACAAAATATTTGTAAAATTACAAAGCTGTGTTGCATTTTTATAACACAAAATTACAAGATTATGGTCATTATACAAAATGTTTGTTTTTTTACAGTTTTCTTTTGTAAATTTATAATTATTTTAGAAAAAGACTTCAATAATGTTAGTAAAATAATCGATTTCTTCGGTTGGTTTCAGTGACTATTTGACTAAAAGGCTTATATGGCCATTTGCCCTTAGTAAACATTTCGCGTTGCCGATGAAAGGTAGCCCTGGAGGGCGAAAAGAATCAGCTTGAGTGAATAGAGAAACAGCGGATGGGTCGCTGTTTTATGGATTTTGATTTGGCAGTCCCGATGTAACTTATAATGGTGCTATTTGTGTTAGAAGTTTGAAGATTTATTGGATAAAGTGATTAAATGAATACAAAATGGATTTGAACAAGGAAATCCGTCATCTTGGAATTTTTTAGCCTGAATGGTCCCATTGATTTTTCAAAGTAATAAATTAAAAAAAATCTGAAACCTATTTCCCTACAAATTGATCACGTTGATCGATAACGATATCGATATCCTGTATACAAAATTTATTTAGCGATGCATTCATTTTTATTCTTCTTGGATGTGATGCGGCTAATAAATAAAAAAAGTTTCAAGTAATAATACTTTAGTTCAAAAACAATATTTTCTTTAATTTCAGATGAAGAAGAAAAAAAGAAAATGTCCATTTCCATTAACAGAAGTTCCTTTGAAGATGCATAAAATTACTATTTGTCATATATTTGAAATTTAACCGAATGTGTCCAAAAAATATTTCAGTAACTTTGAAAGTGACCCAAAGATATTTTACCAAAGTGTATCTTAACTCTGGAACAAAGTCGTCACACTCCCAGTAAGAAAATAGTAATTTCTTTTAGCTGTTTGCCTGGCCAACAAGCTGAAATTTTGCCAGCCGATAGGACTTGATGTTTTTATTTTGTATCTATATAGAATTTTAATGTTGTGTTAGCTTATTTTGATATATAAAATAAAATATGTTTATAATGATAGATGTTTCTCAAATCCTATTATAACAGGTTCTTTAAGACTGCAAGGTAATTTTATGGAATTAGGTAAAATTACAAAATAAATGATTAAAAAATTTGTAATAAAACGTATAATGGGTTAACAATATAATCTACAACTTTTCCAGCTGTAGTTTCCAAAGCCTCAAGTAATAATTCAAAATTTTCTAACAAAGCTTTTGCTTTCTTCTGTAGAAAAAGAAATAGCAAGAACAAAGGGAAGAAATAGGACAAAACAAGAACCTGAACCGATAGCAAAAGATTTTCTACCCTATGTGCCCGGAATAACACAGAGAATAGGAGAAATGTTACGAAAAGAAAACGTCAAGACCATTTACAAGCCCACAAGAAAGATACAGGAGGATTTGAGAACGGTGAAGGATAAAAGAGACCCACTCACAACACCGGAGGTTTATCGTATACCATGCACATTTGGGAGTGCATAACATAGGAACAACGAAGCGATCGATAAGCACAAGGATTGCAGAACATAAGGCTAGCTGTCGACTAGGTTATACGGACAAATCAGCGGTAGCCCAACATGCGATTAAGGAAGGAGGCCATAAGATCAAGTTTGACAAAACTCAGGTTCTAGCCGCAACGTCTTCATACAATGCCAGACTTAACCGAGAAGCCATCCAGATACAAAAACACCACAATAATTTCAGTAGAAAAAGAAAAATACAGAAAGTCAACCGGACATGGGTACCCATCCTAAAGAACCTGAAGACACTGCCATATCGCAAGGGGGAGGGGCTACCAACGCTACCTGATTGGGCCACGTCATCGTTAACAGGTGTAAGTACAGGTGCAGATCATCCAGCCGTCAGTATTTTGGAAGTCGCCGAAGTGAAATAGCTCCTGAAGACGGCATCCACTCGTGGTGGCGAAACATCAAGCCTTAACGCTAAACGACGCGACGTCGGCCTAAAAACCCAAGAACCACAAATTCATTTGACGTTTGATTTTTTAAAATCGGTCGATTTGTTTTGGGAAAATTAGAAATATCTTCATGTGTCTTAATTTGTTCAGACAGAAAACAAAAACACACGGAAATATCACTTTTTATTGCAATAAGTCTTAAAAATGTTGCCCGTCATTGACCGAACAGTGGTATAGGCGATGTACTCAGCAAACTGCTGTTACGTTTAACGCCAGATATACAGGCAAGATAATTTCGCATAGGTATGTTTTGGACAAAATTTTGGATGTGACTGATATTCCGTTAATCTCTACTAGTTACTAAAATCCATAATTTTCGTCCATTTAGACTGAATATTGTGCAAGAGTTCAAAGAAAATAATTTCGATCGGCGAGTTTAGTTTTGTTTAATTATATCTTACAGGATTTGTAGCATAACAGCAGGTATTAGAGCAATAAAAGTCGTTAAACCTTTGTAGAAAAGCATACCCAGTACTCCCAAAAAATTAATGTAGGGGCAGGCATTTCAGGAAAGAAAGTGACCGGGCCGTTGTTTGTTATCGGCGATTGAACTGGAGACATTCATGTGGATGTGCACAATACCACCAGTCTATTAATTACTAAGGGCACTGAAAACCAAATCGAAGAGGACCCTATACTTTATCCTGCTGAAATCGATTTCTACAAAGACCGCTCCTCTCACTATGTTCTTCCGGTTCGGCAAAAACTACAAGATGAGCTTCCAGATAGCAGCAGCGAGTCGCGCCGACGCTAAGGCGGCAGAGCGTGTCGACGCCGGCTAAACAGCCCAAGAACTAACAGTTGATTCTTCCAGATAAATAGATGGGCCGAAGACGGCCTATAGAATGGCCTGCTAAATCTCCTGATTTGACATTAGACCATTTAAAATTGTGTGTCTTTGTTTTCTGTTTGGACAAATTAAGATACATATAAAGATTATTCCAATTATTCCCAAAACAATAAGACGGATTTAAACAAATCAAACATCAAAATAAAGTACCTCGACATCAACCTTTGAAATAAGCTATTACTACATACCCTTGCCATTTAAACTTTTTAGGGGATGACCCTGTGGGGCAGAGGGTACAAGAGGTGATGTAGTTTTTGGTTGAAAAGTTGTCCCGCCTGAGAAATATTTTAATGTGTCTCCGCTTTTTTTTTCTTTAATCAGGTGTTTTCGATAAACCCGTGGTGGTGCTGCTGCAATACTTTCATTTTCCAGAAGATCTACTTTTATGTTGCCTAAAATTCCACACCTAATCGATTCAGTTATACTTCCAAAAGAGAATACTTCAGGTCGACCGCTATAAAATATCCCGTCAATCTACAAACAGTGTATGCCAGCTAAAATTTGCCACCCACCTTATCCCTGAAATGATAAAAAAATAACAATATCCGCAAAAGTCAATTTACATTGCGAGGGGGAACCCTTTTTCACCGAATATGTCATCATTTTGCCATCAACCTCCTCACCCCCAGAAACCCCTGATTCAAAATCCTAAATGAGACCACTATACTTGTTATTACATCATTATGATAGAAATTAATTGACAAATACAAATGTAATCAAATTAAAGATTGATTCACTATTGTGGAAAGTAGTCAAAAATATGGTGATTATCAAAATGGAGTACTATTTTCATGTTATTTTTTAGGATGTTTGTTGTTTGTTTTATTACCGACCTGATCCTAAAAAATAACAATTAAGTTCGTCGCAGCAGGTCAAAATAGTTATACAAACTATTTTCATTGCCAGAAATGTTATCTTAAGGAAGGTTCCAAATGTGAGCCATTTTGTTCCATGCAGACGTCTAGGCGATATCAAAAACTTAGAACATACCTCAACATCTCCTGAGTCACTGTGGAGATTGTCTATAGATTCGGGCTGCGTAATATAAACTTTATATTTCGAATGTTCCCATAAAAATAGTCCAAGACGTTTTGGGTCTGTGTGGAACGAAAAGGCTCCTATTTGGAACCTTTCTTACGATAATATTTCAGGTAATGAAAGTAATACTTTATTTTGATAATCACCATATTTTTGATTAACTTTCATAATAATGAATCAATCATCATCAATCAGATTACATTATTGTATTTTTCAATGAATTCCCTTTAAAGTGATGTATCACAAGTATATGGTGGTATCTCGTTTAAAATTTTGAAGTAGAGGTTGCTGGGGGTGATGGCTCAATGATAGCGTATTCGGTGGAGGAGTTCCCGTTCGAAATACAATTAATAGACGTGTGATGGCGAATTTTATTTTTTTATCGTTTCAGAGCTATAAAGTGGGTGGCAAATTTTAGCTGAAACATACTGTATAGAGAAGCCCTACAGAAATTGCTCAACTTAATAAAGGATAGACATAAATTAATTCAACCAATAAAACACGGTATCGGAGGTGGCGCTCTAGCAATACGTGAGAACTTAATTAAATCGTTTCGCCACCAAAACAGAATATTTCTGATAATTGGTTCGCATGCACGAAAATGTCAGTATTGAGGATGCGATCGAAGCGGTATTTGGCTGATACTTTGAACTGTTGAACTGTGCATCTGATTGCGTTATGTCATACTCGTACAGAAGATTTAAAAAAGTTATAGCCGTTTAGCATTAAGCCGCGTACAGACCAGATTCCAAACGCTTGCCAGCGGCACATGTGAACTACGTTGGAACGCATTGGTTTTAGTGTGTATGGCGCGGCGGAGGCAAAATCGAAGCCAACGCTTCCCAACGAGAACGCTGGCATTGGCTGGTACGCGGTAGTCGAGCAGCAACAACAAAAAGATGCATTTTTGTGTCGAATTTGGTGTGGATGCGTTTCGAGATTATTTCCAGATTTCAGTCGTTGGAAAACATTACATTTACACATAAACATTAATTTTCCTCCGTTTGCGATTTAATAGTTTGATATGTCATATGCGTATGTATAACTAGATAAATATCCTATGCTCATAGAAGTCAGCAGTTACAGAAACATATCAAAAAACATACAGCTGAAAGAAAAACAATATTGCTATCAAAATGTTCACAACAGATGCGTTATACTTAAAATATGATATAATAAATACTTAATTAATTACAAAATTATCACAGGTAGCCGTTATTCATGTTATATTACTTATTTAGTTTTAGGGTGACCTTATTCCTGGTGTCGTATGAGAATACATCGCTATGTTTTATATTTCATGGGACCCTACTTATTCACAATTTAAATTGGTGAAAAAGAAAGCAGACGTTTGGCATTACATAACAACGAAATTTAACTGCAAGATCTCAGAAGTTAAAAAAAAGAAAATTCACTGACCTCTTACCGCCGAAAGCTTACCCGTGAAAACACGATGTTTTCTGGGATGAGAAATTAATTACGCCTAAGTTATTTTTTTGTAGGCTAAAATTATTTTACCTAACTAATAAAAATTTACCATGACATATTCTTGTAGCGATTCAACTAAGGCCGAACAAATTTCTGGAATAATGGACGAGATTGATTGTTTCAATACTTGTATACGTATAAATAATGCATACGCAAGACGAGTGAAGGAACTTCCAGTTGCCGGATGGTGCAGGGCAATGGCCGCTCTTTCTCTACCTGGAACAGCTTTCCGATAATTGGTGTTCTCTTTCTCAATTAATCAGATGATCTAAAATTTCTGGGATCGTTCGGCAGAGGTTCCTAAAAGGACCGGAGTCATTGCGGAACTCATCCAATAAATTGCTTGCGTTGTAGAAACTTCTGTTTTTATGCTTGCACACAATATATCATCATAACTTTTGCTCGATGGCATACCAAGAAAATTAAGATCACACCGACCCGCGACCAACGGTCTCCAATGCAACACTAAAAAATCGGGATGGACGATGTTATCAAATCCTTCTCAATGCTATCCAATTTCAACGCCAATGACAGCACGTGTGCCGTTGACATTGGTTTAGGTTGGAAATTCGGTCTGTACGCGCCTTTAAACAAGGGGAAGGTTGAGAACGTCGTATATTCGAATTAATTGAACTTCAACAGTATTTGCATCTCACAAAAATTATTACCTTGCAAAGCATAGGTTAGAAGCACATGGTCGCCAGTTCAATACAAATCGAATTAGAAACAAATCTTTTCGAAAACATAACCTAATAAAGTGACAAGCAGTTTGAAGGTTCCTGCTTGACACATCATGTCATTTTTGTCAAGTTAGGTTTGAACCTCAGCTAAGCTCGGGTTAAGCTTCGGTTTACGTGAGGTCGTCTTAAGCTTCGAGTGGGGGTTAAGCCAGCATCATTGTGCAATGGACATTTTGCAACTGACGTGTTCACACAATTCATCAATTTTTGTCGGAGCGGTCCGGTGGACCTTTGCTCTTAGTTACTGTCGTGTGGTCGATTGTTCTGTGAGGTCTGGTTATCCAGAGGCCAAACAATGTCCTGGAGCATTAAGAGAAGAAAAAGAAAGTAAGGAAGGAGAAGAGCAAAGAGTAGGTATTTCGTCGTCTAGGTTGACATAGTTAATTTCATTTCGGTAATTTTTGAGTTTAACCAAAAGGGTGAATTTTGAGGTTCGATATCAAAAATTAAGTTATCTTCAAAATTGCGTGATTTGATTTTGATCACAGATCGGGCCGCGGCCTTGTATGCTTGCGAATTTGTTCGACTGTGCAGTCCACTGATACGCGCTACAGAGGGTTACTGTATGATTCCGCTTGACTAAAACTAAACATTTACAGGAAAAGTCGCTTGCAAGGCTGTGTAACGCTTATGAGGAAACTATTTATCACCTGCAAGGACTTGAGCGCTATTGCCAAGTCCACGCTTTGAGCAGTCGAAGGAGAGCTCGAAGCAGCAGGTGAAGGTAAGGTTGCATCCTTGGCTGCGTCGGCGTATGAGTTGGTTCACCTTTGTGTGATGATCTGCAGATTCCTGCTAGGCTTGAATCTACAGGTGGGACTATTTGCTGGGTGATCCCCAGTCCACACCACAGTTCGCACATTGAGCACTTTTTGTCCTGTTTGAGGGCACATATGTGTCATGTGGTTTTGAGCACGTTTCAGGCACTTTGTGAAGCATTACAGTACGACTGAGCGTGTCCATACTTATCACTGTCCTATCAATCAAGAGTTCTTTTGAACTTCGACTCTCATAGCCAGTCGCAGAAATTCATGTTGATTAAAAACTTGCTGTTGAGCCTCTGTATAAACAGCTACTTGAGATAGGGAAGAAACTATGTTGCTGCCAGTCAATGGAGTAGCCGGTGATCGTGACAAAGGCATGTCAGCCTGTTTTGAGGATAGTGCTGGTGCACCCATTGGCTGGCTGGCAGAAATTGAAGGATCAGATAGAGGCGGTATCATGGTGATTCAAGATGAGCTTTTTGGGGATTTCTGCTGTGGTAAAGGAGGAAATTCGTCCATGTCGAACGGGAAGGAAATTATCATCCTGCATATCGTCTTCAGTCTCGTTAGTGCTTCACTATTGGGCATGTCATGTCTACCCTTTGAAATTTTAGAAGAACCATTATTGGGAATAAATTTGTTTAGCACATTAGATAGGTTGAAAACCTGGGTATTCAGTGATCCAATGCAGTCCGCTAGTCCATTTATCTGCTCTGCTTGGTTCTTGATCTGCGCTGCCTGGTCCGCTATGATCTGAAGAAGCTCATCCTGTTGACGCCCTTTCCCCGTTGCTGTCAGTGCCTCGCGATGCTCCTCCGTATTGCCAATTTTTTTCCCTTCCGTGGTCGAAATATACGTTGCCTCCATTCGTTGCCATGAAGGGGCCACTAAGTGACTTCCCAATTTTCTTTTACATATTTGCTGCGGCTTTCAACTAAATTTATACTAAAGATTTCTCGCAGTCAACACTTCTGTCAGTTACCTGTATACATGGCGATTCAGCTGACGTGGTTTAACGTCAGCTTACCTTAAATCGAAGAAGCACTATTACACAAGCGGTGCTGTTAAATGTTTATTATGCGATGGCATATTAATATATTTTCAGGAGCATTCTAGCATAGGGCCAGGCAAGAACGCTAAGTAGGACATTTGTTCTCCAAAAGAGAGTTATTAGGTTAATATTCGGCATTCCTAACGAACAGTCATGCAGAAAAGTATTCCAGTAATACAAATTGTACACGCTTCCTGACCTGTATATATTTTAGCATGGAATTTTGTATTTAAGAATAAAACCAAGTTTATATACAACATAAGGATTATTCATAAAATCTCCCATATTTCCTGCATAAAGGTGTTCAATAACATACCTGTGGAATTAAAATGTCTGAATTCTATCGCGTGTTTCAAATCACCGAAAACTTCTTATGGAGAAATGTTTCTACTCGATCGACAACAACAACTGTATTTATTTACTCGCATTGCTTGCTTCGTTTCTTGTTTTTATGCATTAGTTTGCAAAGTTTTAATTTTGGTCTTATTTCTGCAGCTAGTCTTATATCATACAAGACAACAAAGAAATACAATATGAGTAAGTGGACTGATAGAAATCTTAAGGAGCAGTATACACAGTTCTTGTTAAAAATCATGAACATAAACTACTCTTAAACCTGAAAGTTTGAAACCTCCTGAAAACAAAGTATATAGGTGAGTTGGCGCTGTGGTTATGTGTCTATATCTTTATTAAAATTGTGAATAACGATAGGAGCACACGTCAGAAACTAGCCCATGTGATGGTTTTCAAGGTAATTTATGAATAAAACAAATTTTTTAGCTTTCAAGGCCCCTAACATTCCCCAAAACAAATGGAGAATGATGATGAAACTACTAAAATCAAAGCTTGGAGGGCGTACGGATAACTTTTTGTTTTTTATCAATTCCCCCGTCGCCGATGCGTCGATTTTCAAAATCATAGGAGCATTACCTACCACGACCCAACTACCATATCGCCAGCCACATTTTATCAAAATCCAAGAAGCGGTTACTGTGGTCACGGAGCTTGAAGAACGCCAATAGATAGACAAACCGACAAACATACAGAACGACAAACAGACGTACCCATCGATCGACAAAAATGAGCGACGTGGATTTCCGCTATTTAGGCATAACAGAACGCTCAAAAAGTAAAATGTGGAAAACGGTCCCGAAACCACAAATCGCCTAAAAACGAAATTTGGGCTGTTTTTCTATCTTTGTCTTTTCGATTATTGCTCTAGCAACACTGACAGAGTTCAGTCGCTAGCCTATTCTGAATACAATTCCAAACCCACTCAGTATAAGTAAAAAATAAACAGCAATCTCTAAAAGTCCTATAAAGTAAATTTCAGGAATATTTGAAATTAATTTTTTGTTCATTACTGCGATGCCTATGCATTGAGCTTAAATCCGATACCACCACTACCCACTATGATCCCTCAGGATATCGCTACCCAAATTTCATCACAATACATGCAGCGGTTACTGAGATTACGAGCTTAGAAGAACGCCCACAGACAGACAGCCCAGCGGAAATTTACGTCGTGGACTCGTTATTCAGATAGCATAAATCCAAAAGCCTATTACAAGAATCGAAAATATTCGCCATCACGTATCGGTGTGGGAAGTAAGATGATCACTAACCCCCAAAACTCCTAAAAACGATGTTTCAACTACATTTTGGCTATTCTATAGGGTGTCCACTTAGTGGCTAATTCTTCGATATCTCGCAAGGTATACTTACGCATGTCGAATTTAGTAAGATCTCACAATTTCAAAATTTTGTTTCTACTTTACTGAGATACGGCAACACCGCTTTTTCAGTAAACAGCACCGGAACGCTTGAATATTTCCAAAACTGCCACAGCTGGAGCGGTAAAATTCAAGACTTGAGGTTTTTAAACATACAGAATTTAAAAATGCTAAGACCAGTGTTGTCACATTTATCACTTTTACATTATACTTCATAAATAGGGAATATTGAGTGAATGTTATTTTGTATATTACCAGCAATGTGTATCGACAGGGTGTTTTTGGCAGAATTTCAAATAACGGCAACTTGAAGGTCATTTTACTTTGTTTTTTTTTTAATGTAACGAAATATCGAAATATCTACTAATAACCTATCTCGTCGAGGATTCTATTTAAAATAACAAAATTATGACGTGTAACGTAAAAGTGGTAAATTTGGCAACACTGCTGTTAGAATTTTTGGATTCTGCATGTTCAAAAACCTGCAGGTGTTGATTTTTTCGTTCCAGCTGTGCAAGCTTTGAAGACATTTAAGCGTTTCTGTACCTATTACTGACCTCGTATTTGAAATAGATAGTATGAGCAAGGTAAACGGTTTTATTATTTCAGGAACACCGGTTAAAACTTGTTCACGCCGTAAACCATTACTAGGGAGTACTTCTATGTTAAATAATATATACAGTGTGTTCTATTGATAAAAAACTGGGATATTTGTATGAAAATTTGGAAAAATAATTTATACCTTGGCAACGTCACAAACGCGAAAAAAAAATATTACAAGGCCAGGTAGGGTATCAGTAGATATATCGACTTGAAATAAAACATACAGGGTGTTAGATTTAAAAAACAAAGTAAAATAACCTTCAAGTTGCCGTAATTTAAAATTCTGCCCAAACACCCTGTAGACACACATTGCTGGTAACATCCAAACGTCCAAAATAATATTCATTTAATATTCAAGTAGCTCGCTGTATAATATTATTGAGAAAAGTTAAAGGAATATATCAATTTGTACGTATTACTTGCGACCTTGCAAATCCGGAAATTCATAGAAAATAAATTATACCTCGGCAACGTCGCACCGATCCCAAAAATATTTTAGGGTTAAATAGAGATCAATGATGGAAACTAGAGGAATTTAAAAATAGGTTATAGTTCCATATAAAAAAATCAAGTTGAGCACTATCCTACTTTCCCGCAACGCCCTGTATATTTCAAAATATTTTTAGGATATGCGTCTTAAGTAACCAAATAACTTTTGTATATTTGACATTTTCTTCTATCGGGTATACCTTGCGAGATATCGAAGAATTGCACACTAACTGGACACCCTGTATACATCAGAAAATTTTCTTAGTTTCTCTATTTGGCAAGGCAATGTTCGGTTGGACCAAAAAGGTGCCGTCATTCTTTCAGAGGTCAATCGCCAGCCTATTATGAATACAGTTCCAACCCCACTCAAGACTAGTAGAAAATTATCACGAATTTCTAAAACTCATGAAAAGTAAGTTCAAGGAATATGTATTTGAAATTTTCATTTTGTTCATTATTCCGACGCCTATGCACTAATTTTAAAACTTATAGCAGCACTACCCACTACGATCCCTCAGTGGGCAGCGATATACCAACATTTCATCACAGCCTAGAGGAAATGAATGACGTGGACTTTCGTTGTTCAGATAGCATACATCGAAAATAAAAAAAAATTTTCGCAATTACATATCGGCGTGGGAAGTAAGATGATCACTAACCCCCAAAACTCCTACAAACGAAGTTTCGACTATATTTTGGCTATACTATGCCCAAGAAAAAGTTTAAGGTACAGCTAGTCACAACATGGACGACGTGTCTCTCCAGTTGTCACAGTTTAATTGAAACAAGCTGATACCCGCACAAGAAAGAAGAATCTCCGGCATTCATGCGCATACACTTATAGGTACACACACATCGAAATGTTATCCAGCGAACGGCCTTGTCCTTTTTCTTTAACAGTCAGTCGCATCTTCGTCTGACCATTTATTAATAAATAATGTAAGAACTTTCGCCAACTTAATGCCATTCCGCTGTCGGAGAATCAGTTGCATAATGGCTCAAATTAGCATTATGTCACGGCGTGTACTACGTTTTGGGTTGCATCAAACAATCTTTCAACAAAAACTCATTCACAAAAACCCGTCTCATAAATTATTATATTCAATATTTGATGATGGGCAGCCTTCGTCGTTCTACATTTGTGTTGCCTTTATTTGTGTGACATTTACATGCGTTAATGTACCTTGAATGAATTATCGCTATTAATTTATAACGTATTTATGATTTTAATGTGCAGCTGCCAGCATCAACATTATAGAAATACTTCATAGATAAATATAATTGAAGAGCAATTGTCCTCAAGTCTTTATAATTTCGAGTTCGTTGGTTGGCCAATATCAAAATATGTGAAAAATTTGTGACGGTGATTCTTCTCATGGATAAAATGTATGCTATAGTTTTTCTACAAGACATTGACATCAAGTGTATAGAGGTTCTTACAATGAATAAAGCAATTAGCCACGCTGCTTTTTATTCTTAGGACCAAAATTATCTACCAATTCGTCTGAAAGACTCGATTAGTATATAGTAAAAAATGGCGTCACGTTGATTGACTCAGTACTTCCCAAATATAATGGTGATATCATTTTATTATTATCCCGTTACATAAAGCTATAATCTGAAATCCCCCTGCAACCAAATCATCGCATGCCCGCCCGCAAAAAAAACATCCAGAACAAAATCTCTCGTAAGTAGCTTCTTGCATCTTCCTTCGTAGCAACTAGAACGACACCAGATTTTTAGTCTTCGAGCTTCAGCTGGACGAATTGAAACAGTCAGGAACGCCAAACCGTCTAAAAACGAAGTCTGAGCTGTTTTTATATCTTCAGCTTTTGATTATTGCTCCGCCGCTATATACAGGCACGATTTATAAAAACCGTATACAGGGTGTTCCGGTGATCATGGTACAAACTTCTAGGTTAGATAAAACACACAAAAATAAGAAAAAAAGTTCATATGAACATAGGCCCGGAGACGCTTCCTCAGAGAGCTAGGGCCCTTCGAAGATGACCTCCAAAAAGCTACTCTTCGTTTTATAGCTTCGGTACTACTGCAGCTATTGCGACCAATTTTGAAACATGAAATGTAGTTGGTAGGTTCATCAATTTGAGCCTTCCGTACTTTGTCACCTTTAACCAGGGGCGTACAGACCAGGGGGGTATTTGGGTAAATTTGACCCTACTCCTCTAAGGCGTCAATTGCTTGCCATTTTTATACCTGACTATGATTCTCCAATGCCTTTTACATAAAAAAGTACTCTTAGTAATAATCGTTGTCTGTCACCGTTTCCCCGGAAAATGGTTAAAACCAATCAATAATAGATTATTGGTCTTAAACAAATTTTCCTTCGCTTGTCCTCGATATAATTATACGTTGTAGTTTCCGTGAAATCTACTTGTCAGCACGATGTTCCTAAAAATAACAATAAACGAATAACCCCATCTCTATTTCATCCGCATACCCTAGACGCTACTGCTACCATCTCATTCCGTTTTTATCGTGCTTGTCGACACAACGTGTTCCGCCGTTTACAAACTGTTTAAGTGTTTCGCAATAAAAATATGTCGAAAAGGGCAGTGTGCGTGCTCCATATAAGGAAATCAAGAGGCATAGGAGGAAGCTACTACAAATCCAATGTGAAAAGAATTATTAGGTTTGCCTATCGTCAGACAGTTAATCCGAATCTTCAGGTAGGCCTTAATGTTGTAGACAAATATACTCTTTTTAGGTACGGAGGAGTCATCTATAGTGTTAATGCAGCAACCTCCCGTAAACATATATGCATCACCGCGGTCGCAGTGTGGTGCATATTCATTCCCACTTAAGATAACGTTCGTTGTCTTTTTAGCATAAATAGAATCGTTCGATTCTATTTATATGTGGGGTAGTAGAATTCATATGCATGGGAGCATAATATCTCCATATCTCCGAATCATCAGATAGGCCTTAATGTTGTAGACAAATAGGTATACTGTTTTTAGGTACGGAGGAGTCATCTATAGTGTTAATGCAGCAACCTCCCGTAAACATATATGCATCACCGCGGTCGCAGTGTGGTGCATATTCATTCCCACTTAAGATAACGTTCGTTGTCTTTTTAGCATAAATAGAATCGTTCGATTCTGTTTATATGTGGGGTAGTAGAATTCATATGCATTAGCATAATATCTCCAGAAACTCGTTCAAATAAGTAAAGTCGTTCGATTTTATTTATTTACGGCCTTGTATTGGCTCGGCATTTTTTGCTAAACAAAAACAGAATTAGCGTTCGTTAGTTCTGGGTAAAAGATCGAGTTGGGAGATGTGATGAAATTATTTCTTTGTTCATCTGTTGATCCTGTTTTTTTCTGGATTAATGTGCGTTGGTCCAAAAAACAGTTAAGCAGAAGGAAAACTTCGTAGGAAAGATAAGATTAGCATGCGTTAGTCTTTATTCCTTTTTTGGTAATAAGTAGTAAGCAGAAGGCATATATTCTTCGAACAATCCTCGAAGCTGGTGGGTTCCTGTTCTAATCTCAGACTCATCGGCAGATCGGAAAAGGCATAAAGTGTTCCACGGCTTGTTTAGACCAACGAGCATGGACGCTTCACGCCTCAAAGCCGGAACCGTTTTTTTTTACTACCTCGGCTTCAAACCAAATTTTGAATATAAGGTAGGCAGCCAATACATGACGAAATATCATTTCGTTCGAGTAGTTTTTTGCAGAAATGGCTGACAAAGAATCAAAGAGAGGAATTTTTAGGAGAATATAAAGTACCGAGCAACAGTAAGGCATTACCTTCTCCTCAAATTAGTGGCGAAATTATTCACTGTATAAAAAAAAAGACAATGGTCATTATAGATTCCTAAATCGCTTACAACAACAAACGGCTGTAGGGTTAGGTGCATAGGTGCAATCGCAAATGTTGTAGAAGCATTAAGATTTGTGCAGGAACAATTAAGCAACCTCATACTTCCAGCTGAAGCTCACAACCTATTTTGCTAAGGTGCATTATCCGTTCGTTACACCGTCAAGTCAGTTCCTCGTCAGAATTCAGATTGTACCAAAGGTTAAAAACCTGCTAACTTAGCTAGCACTCAGCGGGCATACACAATCATTGTTACTGAAACTACAACCTCTCTCAACTCAAATTCAAGAGAAAGAGGAGAGAAGGGGGAGAGGAAGTCGGTTCATCCACCATCAGCATATTGTAAGAAAGAAGCCAGCTAATGCTGCAAACAAAGTCATACAAAGTGTATACATGCATGTACATATATATTACTTAAGCTGGCAACCTATCAAAATATTTGCAAAATTGGAAAACCAGAAAGTCTTAGTATGTGTAATAGCCACTCTTTTTTTTGTAGAAAAGAAGAACCAGAGCTGTTGTTTACACGTTTATTCGTACTAACACAACAAACGCCCATACATACTGACTGCGCGCCTAACGCTCGGACGCCAGCCGTCAAGTAGATAGTGCTTACTCACTACACTACAGATTGGAGTGATATCTATTCCTTTTCAATTTATGCCAATGCAAAATTCCGAACTTACTATGTAAGAATTTCGGATAACCTATTCCCTGAATACCAAAGTTAATTGATAAGTTATTCAAGATTGGAGGTAGCAAAATATGTCCTCCTACTCTAAAATTCACTTCATTTTAACTTATTTTTCATTCCAAAACCACAAGGAACATCATAGATTTAAGTTGAATTTAATTAATAGATTCAGCCACGCCCCCCACTTCAAGTGAGGGTCATAGAACAGTCTTAAAATTATTAAATAAAGATGCATATCTTTCCAAAAGAGGCTCGAAATCCTTCGTTAAAAAGAATCATGGAATATCTTTAAGGTTCAGATTCGACAATAAATTGTATTAATTCACTTGTCTTGCCTTTGACTTGAAGGTAGCTCTCTATATTTTCATCAAACTTCTCAAACCAGGGGCGGAAAGACTTACACTCAAAGGCGTATTGACAGTTTTTCTATTTAGACGATATCCTAGTAATAGGAAAGGATAAATTCCAATGTATGAAGAATACTCGGGAGAATACTGGAATAACCGTAATCCTCTTAAAAGGTTAAGGTTTTTTGATAAAATTAGGATCTGCTACTACTTAAATCGGCTACACGCCATATAGTTTTTGAGTTTTGAATGTGATGCAGTAAATATGCAGATCTCACTGCAAAAACAAAACAGACATTAAAAACTGATTTGCAGATTAAAAATAAGACTAAAAAACTAAACTTTTAATGGAAAATTGGTTATTTCAGAAAAATTATTGCTAGAATTACAATGGTGATATACCTACAGAGATTGGAATATGGCAAGATATTAAACCTAGATCTTCTTCTATGGACATTTTTTCGGATGCATCTCCAACAGGTGGGGGAGCCTCTTGTGGAGAAATTACTCGCCATGAGTTTTAGGATCGGTGCAAGCATATTAATTATCTAGAAATTAAGGCGGCATAATCAGGTCTTGCGATCAAAAAAAAAAAAAAACTAATATTCGTATACTATTAAGAGTTGATTACCAAACTGCCATTTCTTGTATAAACAAATCATGTAGTATTATTAAGTATCCACAGTTAAATGAAACCGTGAAAGCGCTTTGGCAATGGTGTCAGGAGTAAAGTATATTAGTAGTATATGGTAGCTATACTTGTACTTGGAAAGCAAAGGAGCTGATAAAGAATCGAGGTCGCTTTCTGTAGATACAGAGTATGTAATCAACAAGTTACATAGTTTCGAGCAAAAAAAAAACTGATAATCCCGGAATAAACTCATTTGCAAAAAAAAAGAAATAAATATAATTCAGAAATTTATGTCCGGTTTTCCGGACCCAGAATCCTTCTACTGACACATTTACAATAAACTGGGCTACACATACTACTTGTATGTTTTCCCCATATTCAATAGAGTTCTGAAAAGAGAGAATCTTCAAGAAAGGGCTTCAGGAATTGTCGTTAATCTAGATTGGACAACACAACCTTGGTATCTCCATTTTTTTTTCACTATAAAAAAAAAAAGAATAATAATAAATAATAATAACGTCATTTTTTAGCCTAATGAGTATGTATACTCAGTTCTCCTTTTTTAACAGAGTGATCCTCTGTACAAGCAGATTTTTCCTACTGGCAGGGAGATTGTACAGCGCTATTTTCAGACAGGTACCAGAAAACGTTATAGAAATGATGATGATAGCCTCTTTAATAGAGGGACCCCCGAAACAGTACTCAGCTTGTTTTCAGAAACTACTGGAAATTTTGTAATTACAAACAAGACCTTTTTTGTGTATAACTTTGAAGTATATCTAGGCTAATTTCACCGAGAGTGAAACTCCTCAGTTCTTAAATTCCTAATTCTAATCAGTTCTAGCGAAGAAAAGGTAATATGTAGAATCTTTAGAGGAGTTCTTTTATAGACATCCATCAAGACCCAAACATGGCAGACCTGGAATCCAGATCTCTAACAGAGCAAATGTTATCCGTCACACAGGTTATCATTTGAAAATCTAACACATAAACATGTTATACGTGTGGCTCTGATACTGCTAGAAGAGTTTAAGTCAACTTTATCGTCGGTGGTTCAAACGTTAACATTAATGGAGTTTGAAAGCATACAGAAATTATCTGATAAAATTAAAAAAAAAAAATCATATCAAAAACATCTAGACTGGGCAGATATCAACCGAATCTAATATTGTCTTATTTTAAAAATAAACCGGAATTGAATATCGCGTCTACTATAGAATTTTGCATGAAAAAGAGTACCATATCGCCAAAAAAAAAAAAAAAACAACTCATGCTCGCTCATGAAGAAGTATGCCATGCAGCTTGGTCACAGATCAGTATAAGTTGGTGTAAAAAAAAAAAAAAAAAAAAGAAAAACGAGATTTAGCTGGAATACATACATCAAACATTGTTATAATTGTTCATCAAACTCTAATGACTTGTATTTGCATTTCATAATAGGTCCTTGGAAGAGCCTAATAACTTTGCCGAGACAATTGTTAGTATGTTTATTATATGTGTGTGTATTATACATTTGTACACACGTGTATAATATATATATTTTTTTGTTTCGTTGCTGTGTGATTAATGCTGTGGAATTAATGTTGTTGGTATCAGAAATACATAATTATGTAGGGTGTGTATGTTATTTACATTCATAGACTTATATTTGGTACATATAATTATGTACGAATTGATGTTTTCAATTTAAATTTATATTAAAAAGGATATATTTTTTTTTCCATATTGACCTCTGATGATATTCTATATACTAATATATTGAATTAATATATGTTGTTCAAAAAAAAAAAAAATCGCCCTCTTTACTCTGAACCGCTACAACGTATAATTATATCGAGGACAAGCGAAGGAAAATTAATAGATTAATCGACTTACCTTAAGGAAGATTAATCCTAATTTTCCGAGCTTGTCCGAAGATATAATTACCCACCCGCCCTGTATCTCCCGTTGGTTAGGCGATTTTTTTCTCAATAGCACTTCAACGGAATGAGATGGTAGCAGTAGCGTCTAGGGTATGCGGATGAAATAGAGATGGGGTTATTCGTTTATTGTTATTTTTAGGAACATCGTGCTGACAAGTAGATTTCACGGAAACTACAACGTATAATTATATCTTCGGACAAGCTCGGAAAATTAGGATTAATCTTCCTTAAGGTAAGTCGATTAATCTATTAATTATACGTTGAAATATGAAAACGAAGTTTAGTACAGATAGTGAGCATTAAAAGTTAGTCAAAACTTCTTCTTTAATGAAAATAAACTAGATATGAGAGATTTATTGCCTTTTAGAAATTGGGGGTATAAAAAGTAAAAGCAACGTATATAACATATTCAAACAAAAACAATTAAATCTACACAATCAAAAGTAATAATAAATTTGCAATAAATCATTCACGAGCACTAATGAAAAACTTAAAAGTTTAAGAGTTTCAAAAGTATAAAATAAACAAGTAACACAAACAGGTTTAAAGAGTGAGTCAAGGAGAAGGCAGAGTAAATTTTTGTTCTGAAGATGAATTTACTAACGCTGTCGTTGACTGACCCTATACATACCAAAATAAATTTAAAATAACAATTGCTGAAAATGCCTGCTACCACGTTCAATACATTTATTGCACCTACGTAGCATATTTAAATTGACGTCAGCGAAAACATCAGGCATGGTTTGGATCATTTCAGCCGCGACAGAAATCCTAGCCACCAAATCTTCCTCCAACTGAACTGGAGTTTCATATACAAGGCTTCTCATATGTCCCCTAAGAAAGAAATCGAGAGGAGATGAATCTGGGGACCGGGCTGGCCAGTTGACATCGCTTCCACGTCCAATCCAACGTCCTCTAAAACGACCATCAAGGTGCTCACGTACGACATGTGAAAAATGAGCGAGTGCTCCGTCATGGTTGAACCACAGATTCCGACGTATGTCGAGGGCCGCTCATTCAATAACTCAGGTAAGGTTTATCTTAAAAAATTGAGGTATACCGTTCCAGTTTGTCGAGAAGGCAACATGATTGGTCCAATTAGACGTTCTCCAACAATTCCAGCCCCCATGTTCACCGAGAATAGATGCTGGTACCCTCTTATTTGAAGAGCATGCGGGTTTTCCTCCGCCCACACATGGATATTCCGTGAATTAAGGTTACCTTCTCTCGTAAAAGCAGCCTGATCAGAGAAAACCACAAATTTCGGAAATTGGAGCTCTTACGTACACTGTTGAAGAAACCACTCGCAAAACTCTACGCGGGGTGCATAATCATCTGCTCCCAATTCCTGTACTTTTTGGCGATGGTAGAGATGAAGAAGTTGTTCGTCAACAATCTCCCATAACGTACATGACTTACATTTATGTGTTCTGCAACAGGTCGGGTACTAACTCCAGGATATTCCTTGAATTGTCGAAGTACCTCTTCCTCTAATTCTGGATTTTGTACAGTTCTTTGAGGGCCATTATCTGGCCTTGTTATTTTCACGGAGCCAGTTTCCCTTATGCGCTGATTTACCCTCTCGAACAGCGTGTGAGCAGGTACACGCCTCTCAGGAAACCGCTCCTGATACAATCTTGAAGCGGCTCCTCCATTGCAATGAACTTCGCCATAAGTTAATAACATATCGGCATATTCGGCGAAAGTATAATCCATGATTCACTGGCGATACAATATTTTATTGACATATTTTTGACAACTCGATAAATTTTAATAAATCAACGCCAACGTGATCAAACTGCATAGGTGAAATAGGAATCAATTAATGTATCTGACTTAGTGGCGGTTTCCGAGGAAACGGTGACAGTTAGCGACTATTGCTAAGAGTACCTTTTTATTTGTAAAAGGCATTGGAGAATCATAATCAGATATAAAAATGGCAAGAAATTGACGCCTTAGAAGAGTAGGGTCAGATTTCCCCAATACCCCCCTGGTTTGGACGCCCTTGGTTAAAGGTGATAAAGTCTGGAAGGCTCAAATTGATGAAACTGCCGACTGCATTCCATGTTTCAAAACTGGTGGCGATAGCTGCAGTAGTACCGAGGCTATAAAACGAAGAGTAGTTTTTGGAGGTCATGTTCGAAGGGCCCTAGCTCCCTGTGCAAGCGTTTTCGGACCCATGTTCATATGAACTTTTTTTATTATTTTCTTGTGTTTTATCTACCCTAGAAGTTTTCAACATGATCACCGGAACACGCTATACGTGTTTTCATCGTCAGCAAGATTATATCAAAATTTCACTAAAATCAATCCCAGGGTACACAATCCAAGACGATCTAAAGCTATACTCATATCTATACATCAAAAAGGGTATTTTTTACTTCCCACACCGACAGGTAAGGGGACATTGTAATAATCTTTTGTAAGTCCTATAAATGCGCCTGCATAGTCCTTAATTAAAAGCGATGGGATATTGTCATATCCACACATGATTCTGAGCTGTAATAACAGTAACTATGCAGTTAAATATCTGTGTACACTGTGTAAATATAAAGAGAATATGATCAGATTGACAAAATTTTATACCAACCCCCATACACTCAAGATCCCTTGGATACAGCTGTTAGTATTTCATATAAATGAAGCGTAAACCTCGTGGTCTACATTGACAATCGCCAAAAGATACACTTACACCAATAAATTATTTCGACTTGAATTTGAAATATCATGCTTTTTAGAACCTGCAGATGAAATAATAAAACAGAACCATGTCAGACATCAAATCGTAAATTCAGATACACAGGAAGTCCTGCAACATTGAAAAATTCTTGAGAAATGAACGTCTTAGGAAATAGAATGGTTTTAATGGGGCCCATCTGAAAAATTCCTTTTCTGTTATACGGCATGCTCTCATCCTTCAAATTAATGTGTCACTAACATGCATATAAACAGACTAAAGGTCTTGTTATGTTCTAATTTTACTAATGTGACACATACAGCAGAAATGAATAATTGCCTAGGCTGACATTTCTTCATGTTAGTATAAATGACGAGCTTCCCAACGTATATATTATTATAAATGTGTGGCATTGACATTATAATGGTGTCACGATATTAAAGAATTGAACACTAAATTACTTCGAATCTGGAAAACATAATCCTTCTCTCTTCGTTAAAGTTTGTGTCAGAATTAAAAAAATCACATACCAGGTATATCATCTCCGGAAATATGGTTATCGAGGGCTTAAATTATCCAAAGCTTCTGGGAAAGGTGAAATGGGGTCTAGCTTTGTAGTTTCAAGGAACAATATGATGTATGGTACTTTCAAAGGATTTTTATCATTCTACCCGAATAACAAATAGATATATTTTATAGAAGGCAGGTAAGTGGTCAGCAGGATGTAACTGTTTTTAGTCTTAACCTCAATTAAATTTTATGAACTAAAATATTTTTCTCTCCCACCAAGAGGTTTGCAAAACTTCATAGCTATGATTAATTAAAATTACAGAACATACATATATCATTTTTCAAAGATTCGCGTGTTTTATTGTATTAAAATTCAGAAATTTTTATTGAAAATGCGGTAATATACGATTTCCTTCAAAAAATTTTTTCATAAATACCGGTTACCATCTATTTAAGTCTCAATATTGGAGCGAGCAAGATGTGTGATAACTGATAAATAGGTACTGCGTTATTATTTGATCAGTATCCAAACACATGCTTTGGAGTGAGTGGTCCGCCTAATAAACACATTGCTATGATGTTGTGTACTGCCAAAGAATTTAAAATAACAAAAAAAGTGTTTTGATGCGAATTAAGCGATTCTGTATGAATTGAAATTGATTTTGATGAAACATTGTGATTTTTGTTACTTTTCCTATATATTTCATATAAACATTTTGTGTCCTTTTTGTTTCAAAAATACTTTCTCATGGGATATATGTTAGCTTTTCCAGAATTTTATTCCACTAAATTCCATACAAGAATCAGTTTCTCGCTCCAATTCATGCCTCAATAGTTAAGCTTGCTAGTTTTATCTTTTCAATATTATGAATAAGGGGTATGCATATTTCGCATTCTCTTACATTTCACGGCTTTGAGGCACTTAGCTCCACTGTACTGCGTCCTTCTCTATCGCATAAAATTGTGCGCGCAGTGCCTGTCCGTCACAGACCTTGCTAGCTCCAGATTTTGAACTTAAATCCCTGGGAGCCTTTATTTATGAACAGATTCGCGCAGCAACTATAACCTACTATTAGCAATAAAATTTTCTGTACTTTAATATATATTTAATTTGGTAAACAGGTCAGTGAATTTTTGAAAAATATTTATCTTTTCACTTCTGTGTCATCGCCATCGACTGCTCTGGCCATTAGCCTCGTGCTCAGTGTAGGCTTTGATACTGCTTCCCGGCGCCATTCTAGAAACAGCACTGTTAATTATTAGCCAACAGGAGGGGATTCTCGCTGAGCTTTTTTATAGATATTTATTTTTGATTGAAAAAATTAGAAGTACATTTTTGCTCCTAACGAGAATTGAATCCGGGACCTTCCGGTCATGAGCCCTCGACTCTAACTATTGAGTCACTCACTCCCAAAAAATATTTATTTTTTATAATATTGACTATATATAGCTGTGAACATTTTTTCAGGTAGTGGTGGGAGTTCAAAAAGATATTTTAATTGATCAAATATAATTTCTATTCGTAAGTAGGTTGGTGAAGGTCGAACTTACTTGAGATCCTCTACTATTATTTACTTTAGCACTTATATTTTATTATGAACTTCACCTTGAAAACAACTAATCCCATTGACATAAAATGCTATCAGCTGGTATTAACAGCAAACAAGATTGGGCTGCTGTATACTCTCTGATGATTTTAGGTACCTACTATAAGAATTTGAGAACCGACAGGAATGCTAAAGTGTGAGAGGGCACATGCCAAATCGCCACTTTTTTTCATTAAAAGTTTTTATTTAACTTATGCACGTTATGTATATTTATGTTTGTTCGGGTGGAATCTTGCACTCAAGTTTGAAGCAGATATGTTCAATCTATTGAGATATGTTGTATGCATGATACTACGACACTGACAGATATGATCACTTGGCGGACAGATTTCGAACCGGTCTGCGCATGACGTCACCGTGTGACAAAAGTGTACAAGTACATGGCGCCAAAGCATTGATTTTTGAAAGTTTTATTTCGTTTCTTGTTATATCTGTCTTAGATATTTAATATTCATACAGAATGAAAATAGCTCATGCATAGTACAACATAAACGATACATATTGCTCTGTATCTGAATGAAAAATTGGTGAAATAGTTATACAGAGAATTGATATTAATCGACGCCTGACCCGTTTGCAGTAGTTCCGAGCGTTCTGAATTTCAGATACAAAAATTTGAATGTATGTACTCAAAAAAAATTTACATTATGGAAAAAGAACAGAGCCAGAGCGGTCTGGACGTATTTTCCTAAAATCTCATATAAGAGGTTGATTGGAGTGCCTAGTGAAACCATCTTTTTGTGGGAAATTTTCTCGGGTAGGGGGTGGAATTTTTATATACTCCATTCAGGAGCCTTTGATTATCGTTCTTATTTTTTATATATAGATTATGATGTTGCGTCACCAGCTCTTCAAGCCAATTTACATATGTATTTACTGTATAATTCTCTTAATAAAAGGTAGACAAGAAATAAATAACATGATTTTGTCATTAGAGGTTTTTAAAAATCATGAACAAGCATAATGGCATTGTGTTTATGGCGAATGAATATTGACTTTTTTCTGCTAACGATTGGTGGAAAAATACATAACCAAATTTTCATATTTTTTATTTATTCAAATATAGGTCACAACCGCGTATATGTTAAACATAAAATAAAAACGTATCACAATACAACAATACAATATCCTTCTGGGCATTGTATTTAGCTAGTACAGGTTCATTCTCGTATACTAAAGATTCCTAGCAATAACAGGTCATGTGTATGTTTTAGTAGTCCACCTTCTGTTAAATGGTTGACCCAACTGCGATAAGTATCTGTGCAATCTGGGATACAACCCAGATTCTCCTTATTTTTCAACTTAAATGCAATGAAACATGCCAAATTTTGCACGTTTAGTTTGAATGACATGCACGACAACCGCTGTGGCGTTATTCTATATCTAATATAGTGGACCAACCAAGATGGCGGAATAGTTACTTTTAATGTATTTCTAGAATATGCGTATCAAACAAAAGGGCTTGTTGAGAGTAACTCGAAAAATAATGTGACCTCATTCTACGTCCAATATAGCGGACCATCTACGATGGCGGCATACTTACTGTTTATGCGCTTCTGCAATATGAAAGGGCTTACCGAGGATAAATTGATAAATTTCTGACATAAATCTTACCCCAATATGGCTGACTTTGAAGTTTTTTTCCTATAGTACGGGTATTAAATCAAAGGGTTTACTGCAACATCGGTTGATTAACCTTGGCTTGTGTGACTTGGCGAGATGGCTGTCATCACTCTTGGTCTGCAAGCTATCTAGAAGGGCAACTCCAACATCAAACCCGGAACTGTGTATTATCAGGCACAAGAAACCTCCAGGCTGAAATAGGTCGCGCATTCTTGCAATCATCCAAGTCAGGGTGAGGCTGTGCCAAGGACTGCATCAGGGTGTAATATGATGTCGTGAACGTACCACCTCAGGGCACCTGATCGAACCCTGTTGTATATTAGCTCTTACCCTTATAAATGGAAGTCTGGGCGGTTCGGAGAATATTCCTTCGGTACTCGTGGAAACAAAATGGAAAAAAATTACCGGCAAACGACCTTGCAACAATAATGCATTGAATGAGACAAACAGAATAAAAAAATCGATAACTAAAAAGTAAAAAATTAATAAAAGCAAAAAACTTAAATAAACGTTTAACTAAATGCTCTAAAAGGGAAGAAAATAAAATTTTCCCTCAAAATTTTAATTATCAACTTATATCTTCATTCTACACAATTTATATGATCACAAAAGCATGCCACAAATACTGCGTGAACTAGTACCCAAAAGTATTAAATTAGGTATACTGAAACATTTAAAACAACTAAGCTCACCAGATTAACTCACTAATTAAATAGGTACTAGTTTATGTACAGAAGTAGATCACGCTACGAGATTTTGTGATCATATAAATTGGGCATAATAAGGCTATGAGTTCATAGTTAAAATTTCAACATTTTTTTTTTCTTTTTAAGGCACTTAAATAAAACCTTCTTTTTTGCTTTCAATTTGTTTGACTACTGAGTTACAGCCGCCTTTTGGTGCAGTCAATAAGTGCTTCTGGATTAGCTAAATAACAAAGAAACTCACTCATGTTCCTGCTTATTCAGGGCTTATCGAATATAATTTCATGGATCAAATTTTGCAACTGCAGATTTTTTGTATTTTTATCTGTTAAGGTCATCAGAGATTCTCTGATTATAATTCAAAACGTAATCTATATTAATGTGTGGTAAGAGCTAATCTGGTTCAAGACACTGTGATCAAGCAAACCTGGCAGTGCAGCTGTATTGCTTCTGCTTTGATTGATACAAAAATCAAAAACAGGTTTATCGTCTCATATGCATATGGTGGGCGCGGTTGAATTTTAAACTGATTTGGAAGGATATGTTTTGGCTAATTACATTTTCTCAAATACTGATTCCAAGAAAATCTTTCTAAGTTTTAATAAGCCCTTTTCGATTACCTCAAGTATTGTAGAAGGACTATTGACTTTAGTACTTCATAATTATAATTAATTCCTTTTTTTTTAAATTGCAGTTTTTCTGAACCACCCCCCTCAAAATGTTTATAGCACGAGAAACGCTATACAGGTTTGTGCATATCACTTTTATAATTTAGGGAACCTACAATCAATACATTGCTTAAAAGCAAACAAGCTGATGTTTCAAAATTTTCTTTATTTTAATAGGAAAAATATGTACAACATCAAACAGGCATTTCCTACAAATGGAAATCGTCTTGTCTATTACGCTTTAGGAAGATGTGCCCCTTGTGGTTGGAAACCGTTTTCATCAGCTATATACGTGATCGTGTATACTACTCCATCGGGTCCAGTGAACGTGTAGCTGCCTCTAACTGCGATAGCCTCATTTTCTGATCCAGCATTGTTCAGTTGCCCTGTTTCCTGTTGCGAAATACCGTTGCTTGTCTCGAAACTGTCAAAAGAAGGATACAAATCAATTTTACAGTTCCCAGCATAAAAAAAAGTTGAGAGTACATCTTCCTTACAGAAAAGCAAACATTCTCATCTGAAGAAGAATGTGCAAATTCTATGCAGAATGATCAAGTTGTAGTCAAGTAGAGAAATCCAATGCAAGGAACAAAATATAGTATAATGAAATCCAAAAGTATTTCAATTAAAGAAATAACTGGTTAACTGTTTTGATTGCAGATACGCAAAAATTATAAGATATTATTTGGGTGATATTGCAGTAAAGTAAACACATGATGATATCTTAAAGCTTCACTTGGGTCACTTCTTTATTTTAGCCTCTATACATTGATCATATTGATATGAAAGTAACTCACGTTTTGAAGTTCTTAGGTCCAATGGTTTTTTATGATTAAGTGCCAGTTGTACCACCTATTAAGTGTCAGATAGCCTAACAGTAAGATTTTTTCACTTTCTTACTTATCCTAATTGACAAAGACAGAATATGTAGATAAGCTATCTGACATCAAGAAGCGGTAAAACTGGCCCTAAATATATTAGATTGCTTTGTCAAGAGAATGTTTTAGCATGTAATACAAAATTATGTGAAAACTTACGCAAAGTTGTATCCATCAATGCCTATGTTGTCACTGTCGTATTTGAGGACTACAGCATCTTTGTCTGCTTGACTTTGAGGAGCTGCTACAGCTACTGCGACAAGGGCTGCCAATGCGATTATCTGTAACAAAAAAAAATTCTATTGAAAATGAAACCACTAACAATTTTTTACTCTATATATCATCTAACTGCTTTAAAACAAAATTAAAAAAAAGCTCAGTGACATATACAATTTTCATAATCATCCCCTGAGCAAGCTCCTCGTGAGGTTGAATACGTTTTGAAAAAATAACTGGTCCACTTTTAATCCAATCTGCACTGCACAATATCCACCACTGTCACTAGATGTTCCGTGAAGAAAATCCGTAGCGTAATCGGAGACCACTCACCGTTTTCATCTTTGTGGGATTTTGGAAATTTGTGTCCAATGTAATGAAATAAGTTTAACGATACTGGATGTCAGGTAACAAAGCATCTCTTTTATATGTCCCTGTACTACACACAGCTTACTATCTCTTCTAAGCACAGTACTGACATTTACTCCCTCTTCTATGTGCCGTCTTCATTTTGGCATTGTGGATGAAAGTTCACGTGTGCCGGTACAGGGATGGACTTGCAGGGTCAGCGCGCCGACGGTATCGGTGTCAATGGTCACCGTCATACTTTCGTCAGCTGTGCCGATGCTCCTCGGGCTACAATTATTGAATCGGCGTATGTAAAACCATGTTAAAAATAGTGAGATTTGGGAAAAATAGGATAATATTTGCTGTAACTGCATATTAAATAGTCGTTATTTTAACAGTGTTATTAAATAAATACCGGTCTCAGTAACCAGTGAAGTATCTATCGAGTTTGGTTACACATTTAAGGACAATAGTATGATAGTGTTATTTGCGTGCAGCTTACTTCCCACATCGACAGGTGAGGGGAGTATTGTGATCGCGAAAATTTTCGATTTCGAGATAATACGCTTTTTGGGCGTTTCATGACGAAAATCCACGTCACTCATTTCCGTCGGTCTGTCTATCTGTCGGTCTGTCTGTTGGCGTTTTTCTAACGTCGTAATCTCAGTAACCGCTACATGGCTTGTGATGAAATTTGGGTAGCGATATGTTGTGGGGTCGCAGTAGGCAACGTTCCTATAATTTTGGAAATAGTTGTACGCGGGGCGGAGCAATTAGCAAAAAACAAAAATTTTCAAATATTCCTCAAACTTCTTTTTTAGGCGCTTTAGGGGTCCCTAATCATTTTTTACTTTTTTTGGGTGGGGGTGAATTTGGGGTGGTTGGGGGTGGGGGGTTGTAAAACTGAAAAATTTGTCGTATTCGTAATGGGCTGTCCATTGACCTGTGAATAAAAAACCTAGCGGCATAATATACTTTTTTAAACCCATACGAACATTGCCTTGCTTGTTATAGAACCCAAGAGACTTAGAATATGTAATGTATACATACGATTATTGCTTTAGATCGTTCTATATTGCGTAACGCGAAACTAATTGAATTGATTTTAATGAAATTTTGACACAGTATTACTACCGCGGTGAGGATGGAAAACGCGTATGTTTTGGAAAAATCGTGTCAGTGGCGGCGCAGCAATAATAAAAACACCAAAAATATAAAAACAGCTCAAACTTTGTTTTTAGGCGTTTTAGGAGTTCCTGATCATTTTCTACTTTTTTTTTTTGGTGGGGGTGAATTTGGGGTGGTTGGAGGGTGGGGGGTTGTAGAACCAAAAAATTTGTTGTGTTTATAATGGGCTGTCCATTGACCTGTGCATGAAAATCCTAGCGGCATAATACGCTTTTTCAGGTCCATCCGAACATTGGCCTGCTTATTTCTTATTATAGAAACCCAGGGGCTTAGAATTTGTGATGTAGGTGTACATACGAGTATTGTTTTTGATCGTTATACATATATTGCGTAACGCGAAAACGATTGGATTAATTTTAATGAAATTTTGACACAGTATTACTACCGCGGCGAGGATGAAAAGCGCGTATGTTTAAGAAAATCACGTCAGTGGCGGCGCAGCAATAATAAAAAACTAAAACATAAAAATAGCTCAAACTTTGTTTTTAGGCGTTTTAGGGGCTCCTGACCAATTTCTCCTTTTTTGGGTGGGAGTGGAATTGGGGCGGTTGGGGGATGGGGGGTTGTAAAACTGAAAAATTTGTTGTATTCATAATAGTTTGTCCATTGACCTGTCGAAGAAATACCTAGCGGCATATCATGCTTTTGTAAATCCATCTGAACATTGGCTTGCCTACTACAGGAAAACATTTTGTGATGTATACCTACGAGTTTTGCTTTATTTTGTTCTATGTATATTGGGTTAAAACGAAAATTACTGAATTGATTTTAATGAAATTTTGACATAGAATTTACTGCCGCGGCGAGAATGGAAAAGACGTCTGTTTCTGAAAAATCGTGTTGAACCTCGTTTCTAGACGTTTTGGAGGCTCCTGATTGTTTCGCATCGTCCAGTTGAAGCATGCAGAAAAAAACTGTGGCGTAATAGTTCCTAAGGAGGGAGACGCAAGAAAGTATTTACGAGAGTTTTTGCGTTGGATGTTATTTTGAGGACGGGTGGGCGATGATTTGGTTGCAAGGGAATTTCAAACTATAGCTTCATGCAATAGAGAAATAATAAAACAGTATCATCATTATGTGTGGGAAGTATTGAGTCAATCAACTTGACTCCATTTTTTAAATGATACTAAAATATGTGAATGCATATGAAAAAGATATGTGCTACTTTTTTGTTGTCAAAAAGCAATTTAATTAAAAAAAATTGGACTTAAGGTATTCCTAAATTAGTATTTTTAAATTTAAAGTCAACTCTAAAAATATCAGAAAATAAGGGAGTTGAACAAAGCTTTTGTACTTCAGCAACACTATTTAACGTACACGGGGGTACCCCTAAAATTCCCTGACACGTGATATTCCCGCAACAAAGAAAGTTCAGACGAAAACTTAGTGGAATTTTTGATATCAATGTAGAACCTCTCATACCATGCTTTTTAACCTTTTTTTCATACTTCAACCCTTAAAACTCAGCCACAACTTTTGTTTTTCAACTATCACCAAATAGCTTTTTCTACACAAATTAAGTTCTTATTTCATTGAAAATCTTGCCGTAACTTTCGTTTTATACGCTAACTCTTTTTTTCTCGTAAAATCATAAGCATTACATAAATAAAATAAGATCTTTCTTGACGCAGAAAAACGGATAAGAAACTAGTTGGGTTTTTAAGGGTACTGAATGACCTGTAATACATGCTTCTGGAAACAAATGTATTTTTCATGCTTCTTCATTACGAAAATATTACCCCTCAATGAAATGTTCATTTTATTTATCTTTTGCTAATGATTTTACAAAAAAAAAAAGATTTGTATATGAATTAGAAGGCACTACAAAATACTAATTAAAATAATGACCCTCATTAATTTAGGAAAAGCTGTGGGGTGCTATTTGGAAAAAGAGGGTAAGTTTTAGGGATTGGAGTAAAAAAAATTTTTGAAGACATGGAATGATAGGCCATTCGGTGCCTTTGAAAGGCCCACTTAGTTTTCTTTATTATCTTTTTTCTTATGAAAGTATAACGCCTCAAACAAATCCTTATTTTATTTATTTCATGCTTATGACTTTACGAAAAAAATAGGTTTTTGTATGAAATTAAAGGTACTACAGGATACAAGAAATAAGGACTTAATTTGTGTAGGAAAAGCTATTAGGTGTGCTTTGAAAAGACAAAGTTTGGGGTGAGTTAGAAAACGAGGAGCAACAACGCCAAAGAGGCAAAATTCATGGATATGATCTACTTGGAGTCACCTATCATCGTTCGTACGGTCTTGCAACCTATGTCCGGAGTGACATCGACAACGCTAAGCTCGTTTCCAGCACAACTTCAAACATCGAACAGATAACAACAAAAATAGGAGACATCACCATAGTCAATGTGTATAAGCCACCGCAGCAACCTTGGCCTGATAATACACTAGAGGTACATCAACACCCTGTGGTATACGCCGGCGATTTCAATAGTCACCACACTACCTGGAAATACCGGAGCACAGACGAAAATGGAGAACACCTGTTAGACTGGGCATATTCCAATAATTTCAACCTAATTTTTGACGCCAAAGAGCGTAAAACCTTTAGATCAGCTGCATGGAACACAGAGTCAAATCCAGACCTGTGCTTCGCATCAGTTGACTCTCAAAATCGTCAAATACCAGTTTCAAGGAAAGTTCTGGACGATTTTCCACACAGTCAACATCGTCCGATTATCCTCGAAGTTGGAACCCAAATTCCAATCATCCGCTCTACACCAAGACCGAGGTGGAATTTTGGAAAAGCCCAATGGGACAAATTTGCTGCGCGGCTGGACTCAGCCGTTCGATGGATCCCGCCAAAAAGTAGCAGCTACGACAGATTCATTAAAGCTGTTATAACAACAGCTAAAAGGTGCATCCCCCGAGGTTTCCGAAGAGAATATGTTCCGGGATGGAACGATGACATAGAGAGGCTTTATCAAGAGTTTAAGAACAGCGGAGATTCTGAAATAGCTGATGAACTCCTTCACTCTCTAGACGCAGAACGCTGCAAAAAATGGGAACAAGCAGCCAGCAACATGAACTTCAAAAGGTCAAGTAGGAAAGCTAGGAGCCTTCTTAGGAAACTAGGGAGCTCTAACCCACCCACACGCCAAAATAATGAAGTATCGGCTGACCAAATCGCAGCACGAGTTGTAGCGCTCTCTAGGGTCCCAACTAATAGACAGCACTGTAAAGATGTTAAGAAACAACTGAAAGAACGTCGTCAAGCAACATTAGCTCACCCTGTATACTCCACGCCATTCACTGTTGAAGAAGTAAATAACGCCTTGGAAAACGCTAAGCCTGGCAAAGCCCCTGGATTTGATGGAATCCACCCTGAGTTTCTCAAAAACTCTGGGAAACATACCAGAATGTGGCTGAGCAAATTTTTCAGTGACATCTTACAAACAGGAAACATACCAACGAAGCTTAAAAAATCAAAAGTTATTGCAGTGCTGAAACCATACAAACCAAAGAATCTACCTGAGAGCTATCGGCCTATATCCCTACTGAGTTCATGTTATAAACTTCTTGAAAGGATGATACTAAACCGGATAGGTCCAACAATACTGGAACATATTCCCATTGAACAGGCTGGTTTTAGGCCACACCGTAGCTGCACGGATCAGGTACTCAGCCTAACAACCCACATTGAGGCTGGGTTTCAGAAACGGCTGAAAACTACAGTAGTGTACGGCGACTTGACTTCAGCATACGACACAGTTTGGAGGGAAGGCCTTCTTTTCAAACTCCTGAAAGTAGTACCGTGTGGCGGAATAACGTCGCTATTAAACGACATGCTTTGCGATAGGCCCTTCCAAGTAATAACGGGTGACAGTAGAAATAAAATGAGGCACCTAAATAATGGCTTACCCCAGGGCTCAGTTCTTGCTCCAGTCTTATTCAACCTATACATTTCTGATATACCCAACACCACTTCAAAGAAGTTCATGTACGCCGACGATATTGCTCTAGCCGCTCGTAGTAATACAATAGAGGAAGGCAGTAGTATCTTATCGGAAGACCTTAGTGTGATGGGAAGATATTTTGCGGACTGGAGGCTGATTCCAAATATGATGAAAACTGAAGTGGTATGCTTTCACCTCAATAACAAGCAAGCTAGAACTGAACCTCAGGTATACTTCAATAACAACTTAGTGCGCTACAATCCTCACCCAAAATACTTGGGGATAACAATGGACCGAACACTATCATTTAGAAAACATCTAGAAAACACAGCAGCAAAGCTTAGCACCAGAAACAATATTATTCATAAATTGTGCGGTACCACTTGGGGGGCCAACGCAACCACCCTCAGAATATCTGCTCTCAGTCTTGTTTATTCTACTGCTGAATACTGCGCCCCAGTATGGTTAAACAGCCCTCATGCAAAAATGATTGACACCAAACTGAATGAGACAATGAGAATAATTAGTGGCTGTCTAAAAACTACCCCCCTACCGTGGCTGCCCGTTCTGTGCCATATCACTCCTCCTCATATCCGCAGATAGGATAAACTGGTGAAGGAATACAACAAAATACTATCCAATCCCCAACTTCCACTGCATACTGACCTAGATGATGCAGATCTTCGGAGGTTGAAGTCTAGAAATCCCCCATTACCATTTGCAGAACGGCTCTTGCGGGATGGCTTCCAAGTTGATGAGCACTGGAGGAGGAATTGGGAAGTCCAGAAGCCGGTACAGTCTCCACCTACTATGGACCCCACTTTAACCCTTCCAGGAATGGAATTGCCTCGCCATACATGGAAAACCCTTAATCGAGTCAGAACGTCGCATGGCATCTGTCGTGACTCGTTCTTTAAATGGGGAATATCCGAATCACCGTCCTATGACTGTGGAGAGCCCCGGCAGACTGTTCAGCATATTGTCACCGAATGCCCGATTACCGCATATGCTGGACAACAGTCGGATTTCTTCGAAGCCTCGAAGTCTGTAGTTGACTGGATAAATGGTCTTAATTTTAAAATCTAAGAACTATATATTTTTGTTTGTTTTAAATTTAATATTTGTATTTTATTTTATTGTTTAAGACTTATTGCCAATTAATCCATGTAGCCATACGCTAAATAATAAATGGGGTGAGTCTTAATGGATGAAGTAAAAAAATGTGTTGGTAGCATGACATGATAGTCCCTGTAATATTTTTAAACATTCCACTTAGTTATCGTTTGACATTTTTTTTGTTACGAAAATATCACGCCATTATAAAAGAGTAGAAAACGAAATGCCCTAAAAGAATACATCTTGACCGTCATACCATCCTAAACTCTATTTTATATGCCGATGACCTAATACTGTTAGCCGAAACAGAAGAAGATCTACAGAGGAAAATATATATATAATATAAATATAATCAATCTGTAAAACATACGATATGAAAATATCAACAAGCAAAACTAAAACCATGGCTTTTTCAGGTTAAATATCCAGTTAGGACAGAGGTTGTCGTAAGCGATAAAGTACTGGAACAGGTAAAACATTTGAAATACTTAGACTGCGATATATCTTACGACGGAACCAAATATACAGAAGAAAAGCTTAATAAATTCACAAATATTTGCGAATCTATCAGCAGAACATTAAAGAATTAAACAAGAAAAACTCAAATGAAATGTAGGACAAACACAAGAAACGGAATTTCTAAGAAGAGTGTAAGGTTGGACAAAATTGGACAGACTAAGAAATAGAGATATAAAAGCGGAATTAAACATCTTCCTTATAAACGAAAAAATAAAATAAAACTAAATTGAATGAACATGTATAACCTAATGCATTTGTAAATAAATTAGAAACCTCTACAGCAAAACAGATTAAGGATTGTTTTTTAACCCTCTTATGGTAACATTTTAAGGCTCGTTTTAAGGTTTAAAAAATCATGTTGGTAAATAAAAGAGAATCATAGGATGAATAATAATATTCGGTTTAGTCATTCATAAAAGACATACATAATAATGGTAAGTGCTTTTAGCATAGCTCAAGGTCAACTAAATGGATTTATCTATGAAAATGTGATAAGAAATAGTTTCTTGTACTTTAGACGATAATACTGCTGGCTTTCAAACTATAAATGTGTGTCTAAGAGCCACCTGTGAACTGTGAACTTTCGACACTACTTTTTAGACTTAAGTAGAATAAGAAAAGTCACTTACTAATGAACTGAAATCGTCCACTACATGTTGTAATTTTGGAAGACGTTTCTTCAGATGTATTTGTGTTTCAGTACAGTTTCGACCACTGGTCTTTGAGATTTCTTATTTCTTATTTTTTCACTTCGTTGAATGTAGAATTGTATGTTTTAATGCTTGTCTCTCTTGACTCGGTTATTTTATAAATAGTCGAAGTTTTTAGGCAAATCGGACGAATTTCCTAATATACATTTTGACGTAGGTTAGAAAGGTATTACGCTTACACTGGAAAATAAAGAATAAACATTCTAATTACGGTGTGCTTTTTCTTTTGCACCAATGAGCTATCAGTGTATAAGTAGAATGTTGTTTGTATATATGTTGTACTCAATAACCGAATTCGGCCACTGGCCGAAATTTATACCCATAACGCGTTATGGATTTCTCTATTTCTCATATCGCGTTCTGAGTAATTTTTGTATGCACAGAATGCGTTGTGTGTAAATTACAAAGACCCACAATGCGAAAATCGGAATGCCATCGGAAGCACCCGAGCATTTTCGCGTTATGGGTAATACAAATATACCCACAAAGGGATATTTTACGTTTTATAATAAAAAAAAATGTGAAACAATGTGTTTCAATGTTTTATTTGTTTACATAAAGATATCTACATTATTATTTATTTTTACACGTTAACGATCTATGACTCTGACACCCGTATGCACCGTTTGGCGATTCTAATCCTAGTTCCATAATCGCGTTTTGCTAATCTTTGGCATCTAGCCATGCACCGTCAAGAGATCAACTAATCGTGATTGGGGATACGGCAAGGTTGTGTTCGCAGGATTGTTTTGACAGTGACAGTGTCAAAATTGTCAGTTTGCGGTGCATAGTAAACAAGTAATCTAATCCAGGTTTACGTAATTAATCGCGCAATTGACTTACGGTGCATACGGGTGTTAGAGTTAATTTTTTTATTCCTCTCTTTACAGGAACACTTATTGACAAAACAAAACCTTTTACAGTTACATCTGAGAAAACCTTGACCAGAACCTTTTGATGACATACTCGCTACAGTGCGCAAAGAAATTTTCTTGTGGTGTATGTTATCTGGTTCAGACATGAACTGCGAATCTGTCTGGAGAAACTCATTTCTTGAGAATAATCTATCCAGCGGTCAGTGCTGAGTTTATATAAACCATCATCGTTAATTTCGGAAACTATGGCTAATATATTCCGTGGGGTTGATCGACCTTTATCAACGTCCGGGTACTAGAATCAAAACATTAGCCCCTTTCTTTAAAAGAGCAAATATTTTTTTTGACTCGGTCAGCATTTTCGTGGCTTGAATTTTATCACTTTATGTGATTCATCTCTCTCTCTCTTAATATCCTTTTGTTTCTTTGAGTTAGCTCATTCAAATTACTGCCAACCCCCCTTCACCTTTCTCTAGAATACTACCACATTCACCATTACCATACATGCTATTATTTATCATTGGGCGCAATTTCTGTGAGCTCGTTTAGTCCTTTGTTTTGATCAGGGTCTTGAATTGTTACAAATCCTCATAGAGCATTCCCAAGGACAACAACAATCTAAACGACAGGTCCTAGCATCACTATGGGGTTATTGACGGCACTCTACTTTAATATTTTGAAACGACCAATTTTATAAGAAATCGAAAAAACATAAAAAAGTTTTAAATTCAGTTTTTCTTTAAAAAATGATCTTTAAATAGGTATTATGCACTGCAACACCGTAGGTATTTCTTACTGAGAACTGTAATTTAAATACCTATTTAAATTGATGCTTTATAGCTTTTTAAGTTTGATTTATTGCACAAACGCTTTCTAAATTTGTGAGACAAATTTTACGAGTCTTCTTCGGCATAATTAAAGATTAGCGTTTTATGTAACTTTTTGCTGAAAATATATTCGAAAAGCGTATCAGCCACTTCGTTCTTTGAATAATTTTATAGCTCATTGACTTAGATATTATATTAATTTTAATAACATTGACAATACTCATAGCAATACATTCATTATAACGTTATTTGGCGATAGCCTGATACTTTGAACACGAAAAGTTCCAATTCGAATCTTTCATCAAAGAATGATCTTTAAATCGTTAAACATAGTCATGAAAGCTCTGATACAAAATAGTAAAAGGGTTTTTCTTTAAACCTCCTTGCAAAGTTTTGGTGTTTTAAAAACCATCACAAGTAATTCTTTTATGTTAAATGTATCTCCAAAACCTCATTTCGCCAAATTATTCCATAGGTATCGGTTGCAAGCAAAAGTCCAAGTTACGTTTCAAGTCTGTATCGTTTTATATGTAAAACCTCAAATTATTTAGGTTTTCTACAAAATCTGGCTCTGTAAAGTAACTATTAGTGCCGTTATAATGAACTGTTATCAAGAGCCATCCATCCGTTCTATGAGTCTAACTAATTATTTTAATAAGCTGTGCACCATAATTTCAAAAAAATGGACAATTAATTTCATAGATTCTGATAGAAGCACCAGACACATTTGGTGATAGAAGAAGATTTCTTGCTACCGCGCTGCACCATAATAGGTTTTCCCAGTCGTAAACACCTTGATCTATTTTATCTGTCTATTAAGTCATCTAATCCCATAATAATATAAGAACAGTTTAAATAACTAGAAACAAATACACTTATGTAAACTAGAGAGTGAAGAAGAATTCCTAGTTATGCTCTGAAAATAATAATGATGGAAAAAATTTTGCTGTTATTGTGAAAAAAGCATGGTTTGCTCGATATATGAAAAATATGGCATACGACTGTTCATGACCTCTTCACAATAATACTAGCATTTTTCGTTCATTATTATTTTCGAATTATATGAAAAATTATGCTTCACTTTTTATTGATTTGCTACAAAAGCGTGTTTGTTTTTTTCAAACAGATTATTTTCTATTTTTTAGTTCGATGTGCTATTTTTTTGTTTTCCTAAATTATTTTTATTTTTTCCATAATAATCCCGCAAGTAACAGGCAAATAGAGGTTCGTCCTTCAGAGGTCCTACGTAAAAGGTTAAGGATAACTCAACAGGGTGCGCCTTGTGAGATGAGGTTGAGGCTAGCGACATGACATTTTTATTCACCCAAACATAAAAACATGCGATGAAAGCGTGATAGGGAGACAAACTTACTACATTATTGTTTTGGCACCAGTTCTTAATAAGTGTACAAAGTTTAAATTATATCTTTTCGTTTACATCGTGTCCCTGTCTTGACGAAAATCATTAATAAAATTGATGTATCTCACTCTGAAGCAAGAGTATAGGTGTTGTTGTGCATGTATTGTGATGTTTAATAATAAGGTACTTGCAGAGGTCGTGAAATCGCCTCGAGAGTATACATACCGTAAAGAAAGCCATATCAAGAAGCAGTAGGAAACAAAAAACATGATTTTACCGACGGCCAAAAAAAGATATTTGCAAAATAAAATAAGGATATATTCAAATTTTTTCACGTGACTTAAAACAAGGGCTGACGTCACAGGTATCTTATCGATATCGACAATCGGTACTGCTACAGCGCAGGTCAGTGAGATTCAACTGCAAACTGCGCATTCGACTAGAGGTGATCTGAATTCTTTAACAATGCGACTCAATTTATTGATACTTAAAGATATTTGAAACAGGAAACAGGTAATTAACCCACTAGCATTTTCGTTGCAATACATTTTTATATCTGATAGGTATCACAGTTCATCCTGTTTGTGACCGAGATTCGCAACTAATCGAAGACACCATTTTGTTTCGGCGCATCCCATTATGAATGAATCCAAAGATAGAATCTAATTCAAGCCCATACCTACAAAGTGAATTAGTAATCTAGCCTAACTTTTATTCTTTTGACTTTTGTACTTTTGTGTGTGGCTGTGTTTTGTGGTTATAATGATTAATGTCAAAATGTTAGGTTAGCACTGGCGATCGATATCGAATATCAATACTCTACATCCCATCACTATAGGATATTACTGACGTCAGAGGTTGTTTGCGCGGCATTTTTCGGCATTTGAAATAATTTTTGGAATATCTCTCACAGCCGATTCCAAAAAACCAAACAAGTGATTTTGTCATGTTTACAAGGCTCTAAGGAACGCGTAAGCGACATAATATTTTTTTGCAAGTACCCTATTGGCGCATTCACCATTATATTGAATCTGTATCCCAAAAATGAAATCGATTTGTTTAAAGGATAAAACTTGTAACCATGCTAGCCAACGATTATTTAAAAGAACTAGTTTCATTTTTAGAAAAGTTCGGAACGCATTAAACATCTCGAATGCAATAAATACAAGTAAGTTCTTTATTCACATTCACGAACGCAAAAAGCCTAAATATTAGGTTACCGAGACTGGTAGATACAGAGGCACACACACAGCACCTGAGAGGGTATTCCACTGCCCAGTTCTCATTACACAAAGGGAAAAAAGGCTTTGACCAGCAGGCTTCGTTGTAATACTTAGAAAAAAATAAAATTGGTCACCAACCGTACACCGATGAGAAAGCGACTGGAGGGGGCATGCCAAGATGGTGTCGTCGATTGTTCGAATTGCTCGTTATTGGATTGCCAAAAGAATGAATAAGATAGTTGGGAAAGCAGCATAAACGTAACCAACCCTCGGACTAGTATCCTCTTGACTTTATACGGCGAGAGGAGGTTGGATGGTGCAGAATATTTCCTGGCTCTGAAGAAGTATCTGAACTTTGTCCCAACAGCTGTTGTAATTGACGGACCCCTGCTTGTTTGTTAAAGTATAGTTTGGTGGAAGGGTAGACACGCCAGAGATCTATCGAACTGCAAAGTTTAAAGGCGAGGCCATAAGATTGAAGCTTTTTTAGGTGCGCCTCTTCAATTAATTAAAAATATGAGATAGATCCACATGCTTGTGGTGTGAGCCAAAATATCTGCAGTTGATCACTGATACTGGAATCCATATTTCCTTTCATTAGTTAGGAGGTGATGTAAATCATAAATTTTCAATTCAAACCAATTAAATATAAATTGGTAGTATCAACGAATTAAAAAGATTTGCACCTCGAAGGCAAAACCTATTTCTCCGTTTCCTCCACTTCGGAGGTTGGAAGTCATAATCGCAATGTGGACCTTTGACAGTGCATCATCATCATAGTCACAATGTCTAACAGACATCTTGTGACCTCGTAAAATGCATTTACTCATTTTACGAGTTTCTCTTGGGATATATTTAAGATCTTTAATGCGGTAGTTTCCCATGTGCTTTCTGCATCTTCATGCCGTTGACCAGACGGTACCTACTGGTTCATCCGCCTTTATGGGCAATTTCTCACCCCAAGGACAAGAAGGTGTCCTGACTCTTCTCAACTCGTCCACTCAAAGCTGTTGGTTGAGAAAAGGTTACTGTTTATACCGAGAGTAGTCCGGTGTTCCTTTTAGTCGCATTTTACGACACGCAGGATATACGATGGGAGATATTCTAACCCGCCCTCACATGGGTAAACAGTGCAGCCCAGAATAATTGACTGGAGCTGCATCCAAACCACTCCATCAAATTTTTCAGCCAGGACATTCCTTTTCTTTCAATACTCCGTTGTCTTTTTCACTTCGCACAATATGACCTGGATACCTTTAAAGTATCTACTGTTTCTCTTTCTTGATGCCAATAATTATAGGTCCGAATATCTCTATTTGTTCGTTCTTTACAAAAAGATTCATTTTCTATAGGTTTCTTTGCCATTATAGTAGAGCTATTGATTGATCTATAAATTGCACCTGCTGAATACAAGCAGATTTTCAGGTATTTGAGACGGTGCCAGAGCGTAGTGCGATCGAAAAAGGTTGTTAAGTGTGAGAAGCTACGATAGTAATCCAGACTGTTTTGGTTGTGAAGCTTATTTCGGCCGTACTTTGTGGTGCTCTCGGTACTGATACCACCTGGATATTGGAAAGGCCATTTGTTGCGGAACTTGCTGCACAGACCTCTCTAGAGTTTCTGCTCTGTCTTTAGAAATAATTGTTATTTTATTAGTTGTGATTGTTCCATCCTAGACGTTACTGTTGGAAAGCTACTTATTCAAAAGTATTGTTCAGTCATTCATGTCCAGAGGAACAGGCAGTCATTGCAATGTGACACAATCCTCGGTTTTTTCGGAGCCTTGTTGGCTTTTTCCATCTGGAACCCTTGCAGAATTAATGTTCTTATATTCAACAGCAGTCATCTTTGGTATAATTTTAGCTAGTATAAAAAATTCCTGAGATATCGAGTGATATCTATATGCAAAGCCCTGTTATGTAACGCCATTTTTCGGGCAAGAGGCCCGGCATATTATTTGATGAAATGATTTCTTTAGTAATATCGAACAAGTCTGATATAAAATATTTAGTATCTTACCACAGTCCTCTTAGTGCCATTCGAGTTAAACGAAATAAAGAGAATAAATAATATGGCTCTCCTTTATGCCAAAGGGTGCCAGGGTGCTACAACGCAACAACGTCCCACGTAATTTGGGAAAATTTCATATTTGAATTTAAGGGGATGGTCCAATATGTACTTTTAAAAAAGAAAATTTAAAGCAGAATCTGAAGCCCTTTTTTTCGAAAAAGAAATAAATTAAGACTCAGTATCGTCGCCATTCTACTATAGCCACACAGAACAAGACAATTGTAGAACCGAGAACCCGCTTGACAGTGTCACAAAGACGCGGTGTTGCCAGTTATAAGCAGCTAATGTACTTCATGAGATTGTGCAAGGTTAGTGACAGATTGTAAAACACAAAAAAATCAATCAATATTTTTTGGAAATGATGAAAAACAAATAGTTTTGGGAATTTCATACACGGCTGTTCAAAAGGGAATAAGCTTGATTTGTCTTTGCTTTAGCAGAGACTGAAATGGAGGCTAAAGAGGTTAAAATTAGGCTATTTTAGGTTGAATTAGGTTTTTTGTAGCTGGTTACAGGGAAGCTCTGACGTTACGGATTTCAAATATTTCGAAAACTCTAACCAACAGACCTCCTCAGGTAATATAACAGGTAATAAAATAATAATACCTCCTTAATGACAAACAACAACTAGAAACAAAGAAACAGTAAAAACAACACATCTTCAAATGTAGTTAAAAATGAGGAACGCTCCACGATTTTGCGTGTTATCCTTACGCAGGGACCATGTTAATCATTCCAATTTTGGTACAGGCACCGTTGAAGAGATGCTAAATATCGAGCAAATGTTTGCAACACCGCATCTGTCATCTGTCAAGCAGTATGTCGATTCTAAAATTGTCTTGTTCTGTGCGCTTGCATTACCAAAATATAGTGAAAGTACCTGGTCTTAACAATCTTTTCTCCAAAAAAACGAGCTTCGTTCGCAATTTTTCTTTTAAAATCTGATAACAGAGCGTCCCCTTTACGTTGATAACAAAAGATCCCAAATTATATAGGGCGCCGTTGCTTAGTATATCTAGTGCCAAAATAGTTATTGAGAGGTTATGTCCAATAATAGTAATGCCCAACGTTAGACGTTCAAAAGTTAATGCATAATACTGTTTTACTGAAATAGTAGCAAAGTCGTTTTCTATATATTATTCCAGATAAATAAACAATAAGTTTATATCACTCAGACAAAATTAATGTAGAATTTTCACCTTCTTGATGCAGCAGCTGGAAGCTACTATATAATCAATGTAACCACTGAACTGTAAAAGCCATTTGACCACAGATAATCTCCTTTGATAGTGGAAAAACTTCATGTTACGGATTTCCAAAACTGCGGTTGGCTTTGTTGTCGCCTTCCTCGGCGATACTTACATTTCCTGGAACTTATTAAAACTATCGATTACTGAAGAAGAACAACCAAAGCTCAAAAAGGAAGTTTCAGTTTCATAAGAAAAGTCAATAACACAAAGAAACGTCTAGAACTTCCAATATTACACCCTTTAGGATAGTAATAGTAGTTATAAAATCCACGAAAAGCGGTACGTACAAATAATTATGATGCTAACTGGGGGACATTGGGATTATACCGATCAAGGTCACTTAAAAAGAGTGAACGTCGCCTGCAATTGATCCTAGCACGCTTAAAGGACTTCTTGGTATTCTCAATCAAATTCAAAAACCAACTAATTATTTTATAGTGCGTTTGGAGGCTCTGCTTTGTCAGACGTTTTAGTTTAGTGCTTTCTTTTTACATTACACAATTTTTGGAGTCTTTTGAACTTGATCTTATATGAAGCGACCAAGTGATAGTTCTTTTGAGGAAACTTGTTCATTTTGAAGTAATGTAAATTAAGTACTGGTAGTGACCAGGAATTTTAGAACCATATATCCGAACAGTAAGGATTCGGAAATCAGATTTTAATATTGTGCAGTGAAAGTGAGAACTCGGGTGAGAATGTGGACCACACGTCAAAAACTCAAAGATAGACAAGAGGCCTTTACGGAAACTGTGATCGGGTTAACCCGATCAGTTCGATCACTGACCCTGACGTCCGGAAAGTGATCTGGGATCGGTCAGAAATAGGGCAGTTCACTCTTGTACAGTAAGTGATTGCGATCGGATGATTCAGATCAGTAGCTGTTTTGCTTTACCATCTGCTTTTTATAGTTAAACCAACTTTTTCGTTGTTCGATTTCCGTTAAATTCATGGAATCATAAATGCCACTTGACAGCTGTTTGACATATAACTGATCTATCCGGATCCAGATCAGTGTTTCCGTAAAGGCCTATAGAGACCGGCAGCGTTATACCTCTCCTTCACGAACTTGAACTCTTATTGGTGAGGTAAAAGTGAGGAAAGCTACGCATACCAGAATAAAAGGTTGGAAACTTCTAGGTGTTGATGAGTCCACAAAAACCCAATAATTTCCTTTTTGTCGAAAAGGGATCCGTGGACAGCATCAGGCATTTATCGGATAACAAATATTTGTGGAAATGCATTTAGTGAAACAACAAGGAGATTGGTACAAAGTAGAAATTCGGAACACAAATCAAATAGCCGATTAAGTCACAGAGGAAAATCTGCACTTGCTAAGCATGCACTCCGGGAAAGCGGTAGCCATAAGACCAAGTTTGGCGAGACACGGATTCTTGCTGAGACCTCTTATTACACCAGACTGTAAAGCGTGTCCATCGAGATCTATAAACATAAAAACAACTTCAACAGCAAAGAAGAAGCGTAGAAGCTCAATAGAATATGGGTACCTGCACTGAGAAACGCAAAGATTCTAAGATGCTCAGGAGAACCACAGGGTTCGGCGGTGCACAACGCAGCCACCTCTACTTCTAATCTGGGGTATACAGGGTGTTCTAGAGCAAGGTGGGTAGGATAGGTAGAACACTGAAAAATAATTGGGGTTTGAATAGTAAAATATTGGCAACATTGTAATGAAATTTCACACGAATATGTTCTGGAAGGGCTAGTACACCCTATGGATTTGTTTTTATACCTGACTCTCATGGAGGGCGCTAGTTAAATGGTTCATACCAGGTAGTATTGAACATAACTTTTTTGAGGTTAGATTTATAAATTAAAATTTTAGGTGAAATTGAAAATCATTCAATCCTACACCAAAAAGTTACTGTTGGTAAAACTCGATGCTGTTTACCGTTTTCGGAATATTTTGATTTGAAAATTATGGAGTAATATTCAATGTGGGTATAAAGTAATGACAAAGTCATTAGTTAAACAGCAAACCACAAAGAAGAATATTATATTAAACAATAAGAACATAAAATAAAATAGAATTAGAGTAAGTCTTCAAAATGATTTTTTCACGAATGCGTAAGTTTATCCTTTTTCTAAAGATTCCATTAATCTTTTAAACGATTAGGGATTTGCTATGAGGTTACTAAAGTGACGTTGAATTCTGTCTTCCAGTTTTTGACGTGAATGTACCTCTGTAGCATAGACTTTTTCCTTACGATACGACCAAAGGATTAGAATCGTATGGCAGAGAAGGCCAACGAATAGCAGCTTCTGCGCCTCTACCAATCCACCGATTCGGAAAGTGGTTACTCAACCAGTTACGAAACCTTCTATCAAAGTGCGGTGGAGCTCCATCGTGCATAAAAAATAGGGATCTTCGCTCGTTCAGCGTTAAGTCTTCTAATACCTCGAATAAGAGGTTGTTTAAAAAGTCCAGATACATATCACCATTTTAATAATTTCCAGGTAGAATATTGGTAATGTGTTACCCCTTTGACATGTGGATTCTTATCACATCAGTAGTGTGCATTATGAGAATTAAGCGTCGCTTGTCGTGTAAAGATGGACTCGTCCGTAAAAAGAATACTTTTAAAAAATTTGGATTGAGAGCTGTCCTTTCTTGTGACGTTTGACAGAAATTCAATCTAGCTGGTAAATCATCTGGCAGGAGCTCGTGGACTTGTCTGTAATGATACGGATGTAGCTGCTGTTCTTTAAGTATCCTCCAAGTACATGAAGAAGCCGTAATTGTTTGTCTTGCCATATCCCATATGCTAACCGTTGGATCTTGATTAACTAAATGTAAAATAATATTTTTTTATAGATGGTTCTTGTAGTTCTTGGGCCTATCAGAATCAATATTTTTGGACTCACACTCCCAGTTTCTCGACATCGACGTTGAACAGCTCTAAATTTAATGCATTTTCACTTGATAAGTTTCTTCTAGGAAGCTCTTCTGTATAATGCGTAACAGCTGCGCTAGAGTTTCGTAAACACTCGCCTAAGGTTAAGAACATGTCGGCGTATTCAACAATTGAG